>OZ024743.1:61635307-61675307 GCA_964016885.1 Eledone cirrhosa
AATAGCTTGAAACTAGTACATCGTTCCTGTGTCAGTGTTGAACAAAAAGGCGACGATGGTTGCCGAACACTGTATGGCGTAATTCGGGCTGTTTGTTTACAAACAGACCGAACATTATAATAAATGTTCGGTAAACCCATACGTACATATATATATATATATATATATATATATATATATATATATATATATATATATATATATATGTGTGCATGTATGTATATATATATACATACTACTGTACGTCTGTATACATATATGTATGTACGTATACATACTTACATTTAAGTATCTGCCGTAGTAAAAGTGAGAAATGAAATTTCGTTTCATTCTTTTCCATATATATATATATATATATATATATATATATATATATATATATATATATATATATATATATATATATATATATATATGTTCCAGTGGGAGAACAGCGACTCCGTAATTAAGTGGTTTAACTCCTTCAAATCCCCAAAAGCGAAGTTCACACGGTTTGACATTGTTGATTTTTACCCGTTGATCTGAGACCTTGTTAAACAAAGCGTTGGACTTTGCTACCACTTACACCACCGTCGATGGTTTAGACAGGGAAATCATCGCTCACTGCTGAAAAACCCTCCTCTTCAACGACGGAGTAGCCTGGGCAAAGAAGTCAACAACTTCAAACCTATTCGACATCTCCATGGGATCGTTCGACAGTGCTGACGTATGCGACTTGGTTGGCCTATTTATTTTAGATATATTACGTGTTAGATTCCCGGACTTCCACACGGGAATATACCGCGACGATGGACCGAGCTTATCGAGACATAAAAGTGGTCACGGCCTCGACCGGTTTAAAAAAGACTTAGCTTCTACCTTCAATGAGTTAGGACTTAGGATAACAGTAGCTACCAACCTCTCTAGCGTAGATTTCTTAGACATTAATTTAGACCTTCGCACACACCTACAAACCCTTCCATAAGCTAAACGAAAAACTCAATTACATTCACAAGGACTCATGCCACCCTCCCACTGTTTTTAGAAACCTCGTAAATAATATCAGTACTAGAATCTCAAACCTCTCCTCTAATAAGGCTATCTTTCACAGGGCGGCACCCTACTATAACACAGCGTTAGCTAACAGCGGCTTCTCGCAACCTATCACTTACTCTCCCACTATCAACAACAGCAATAAGAAAAGAAAGCGTAACAATAGACAAACTATCTGGTTCTCTCCTCCCGTTTCACTCAACGTTAAAGCCAATGTAGGCAAAACATTTTTAGCCCTCTTAGATAGACACTTTCCCATAGGTCATAAATACCGCTCCATCTTTAACCGACACAACGTTAAACTAGGATACTCTTGCACTAAGAACATGAAGGTCCACATCACCAACAACCCTAAGAGCAACACCCCACCAGGGTGCTCTTGCCGTAAGCCCGAACCTTGTCCCCTTCAGAAGCAATGCAACACACCCGTGGTAGTTTATGAAGCTGTGGTCAATTCCAACCGGCCAAATCAACCACAGGATGTCAAATCCTATGTAGGTATGGCGGAGGGCCGATTTCAGGAACGCTTCCTGAACCACCAGTCGAACTTTAGGTACCCGGGCAGACGTTTATCCACGAAACTTGCGCGCCACGTATGGTCCGTCCAGGACTCAAGTATAGACTACTCCATTCAATGGAAAGCCATCACTAAGTCCAAGCCATACGCAAGGGGTAATCCATCGTGTGGACTTTGTATTGATGAACGAATAAATATTCTAAACAGATTACGCAGTAGTGATTGCCTAAACACGAGTATGAATTCTTCACACATAGCCCACACGTATGGAAAAACCTCTTACATAACTACAAGCTCCGGATTGAATTACAACAATATCCTAATTTTCTTATCAGCTAGTAACTTTTCAGACTTTCGCAGACTTTCCCTTACACCTCTCGCACGCATTTTAGTATTGCCTGTATGAAGTGATCGTTCCTGTGCATGCGCATTCGTACGGAAATCCTTCCTGTTCCGTATAACCATGTCCATTACGAGCTGAGGATCCGCTAAGGTGAAATAATTGTTCTCGGTATGGTGAACTAACTGTTGTGTAACCACTTCTATATATATATATATATATATATATATATATATATATATATATATATATATATATATATATATATATATATTATATATATATTATATATATATATAATAAATTATTTATATATATACATATTATATATATATATAATAAATTATTTATATATATAATATGTATCGCACCTCAGCCTTCTGACATCAGCTCCGCCAACTCAACATGCGCGTTCCTTTCCCTGTCACCTACCACCCCATCAACCTACCACTCCGGCGACATATCCTCCGTTCCTTCCGCATCCTCTCTTCAGACACCGTCATTTCTCGCTTTTTTCCAAACCCAACCATTACTGCATTAAACACGCCCGCTACATCCGCTACTTCCTGGTTCGCAGTTCCTCCTCGTCCTCTCCCACGACTCCACCCGGCTCTTATCCTTGTTCCCGTTCCCGCTGCAACATTTGTCCTTTCATTTCCACCCTCACCACTCTTACAGACCCTAAGGGGTTTTTCAGTATCCGCCACTCTTTCACCTGCACATCCACCACGTTGTCTATACCCTTAGGTGTTCCCTTTGCGGGTCTTTATATATCGGACAAACGGGACGCCGTATGGCGGACCGTTTTGCCGAGCATTTGAGGGACATACGACTCGGTTTGGATACTCCTGTCGCCCGTCATTTCTGTTCGGCTGGTCATTCTTCCCTACATGTTTCAGTCCTGGGTGTCATTTTACATCATGAAACACAGGCCTCGCGCACCAGGACTGAACAAAGTCTGATTCACCGCCTTGGGTCCTATTCCCTTCTTGGACTCAACTCACCTCCCCAATTTCTCTAATGCTCCGTACATTATCACACCCCTAGATTCCTATCGCTTTCTCTTGATCATTAACATTTTCTCTTACAACTACTTTATAACAGCAACTGCTTGTATACCTTTTACTGACCACCTGACCTATTTTCACCCCTAAAATAAGCTTCAATTACTACTATTTTACCATTTGGCCAATTATTAACTTTCTATTGGTTAATTCTAAACCTCTTACCAAACAGACAGAATATATTAGATCTTTGTTGGTTTTATTCAATGAACAAATATAATTATTTCTGAGGTCAGCATACGACCTATTTTCTTCCCTAAAATAATCCTTCATTCATAATATTCTTTTCCATCCAAAACTGAAATCTACCTTCCTCTACCCATAATTTAAGGTTCTTCTACTACTATATTACTATCTTGACCCTCACTATCTCTCTATTGGTCAATTCAAAACCTGTTCCCAAACAGACCTATTGTATTGAATCTTTGTTTTTTTCAATAAACAAATATCATTATTTCTGAAGACAGCATATATATGTGTAGGTATTTATATTCCCTCTGATAGTTTGTATAAATATTGTACATAGATCTATAGAATATGCATACCAATTCTAACACATATATATCCTAGAAACGATCGTAAAATGATGATTTTTTTAAATATAAGGAACTCTTTCTTTGTTTATTCATTATTTTATTAATTTATATTATATATATTATTGTATATATATATATTATTATATATATATACATACTTAGGGCGGTGGATTGGCAGTATCGGTAGAGGGTCGGACACCATGCTTTGACGCATAGAGTTACGGCCCTTGCCATTCTGTGTTCAAATCTCGCCGAGGTTAACTCTGCCTTTCATCCTTACGGAGTCGATAAAATAAAGTACCAGTAATGTACTGGGTAATTTCTGGCCTTGTACCAATTGTAGAAACAATTATTAAGGGCGGTGGATTGGCACTATTGGTAGAGGGTCTGACGCCATGCTTTCCAGCAAAGAATTATGCCCCTTCATGGTCTGAGGTTAACTTTGCCTTTCATCCTTACGGGGTCGATAAAATAAAGTACCAGTCACGCACTGGGGTCGATTTTATCGACTTTCCCCACCCCCAAAATTGCTGGCCTTGTGCCTATATAAGAAACCATTATTATTATTGGTCTAATCGGACGCCTTTTACTCGCTGGTTTTATAAATATAGTTTCCATTTATTAATATATTGTATATTTACTCCACTAATCTTTTGAGTGCTTTATATCAGTTATAAAAATGGCATGAAAGTATAGATAGACTGTTTGAGTTTAAAACCCTTCTCAACACAAACTTACAATTCACAATGGATTACAGCCATGAACAACTCCCTTTCCTCGACATCCTCATCAAGAAAACAAGCAACAAAATAGAAACAGACATATACTACAAACCCACAGACTCCAAACAATACCTTCCATTCAACTCGTGCCACCCTAGACACACCAAAATGGCAATTCCTTATAAACTAGCCAGAAGGATCTGCACAATAGTTTCAGATAAATACACATGCTACACACGACTAGAAGAATTAAAAAACACACTTATCAGCAGAAACTACCCACCATCCCTAATCACCAATGGATTCCAGCGTGCCCTAAAACTAGACATCCAGGAACTCAGACACCCCAAACCCAGGAATGAACCGCAACAAAAAACTCTACCATACATCTCCACACACAACCCCCTCAACAATGAGGCATTCGACACCATCCTCAAGAACATTCCTTTACTAAAAAGAGACCCAAGAATGAACAAAATCCTCCAAACACACAACATCATAAAGAGCAAAAGACAACCTAAATCCATAAAAAACATCCTCACACAAGCCAAAATCCAACTAACCCTCACAATAAACCCTACAGTAACAAATTGCAGAAGGCCCAACTGTGGCATATGCATAAATCTAATAGAAGGTTCAACATTCCATTTTAAACAAGGACAGCGTTTCACAGTTAAACACAACTTTACATGTGCATCTGAAAACCTTATCTATGTTTTGACCTGCTCAGGTTGTGAAGAGCACTACATAGGACAGAGAAAATACAGCCTCCGTCAACGTATGACCGTCCATAAATCCTAAATTAAAATACAGGAATACAGAAAGATTGCATTTAGTGAATATATCGCCAATTGTGCTCACAACCAACATCCAAACTTTAAAATGTTCCCCATTTATGAATTCATAGACAACGCTACTTTCATCCAACATACCAATAAGGAAACATATTTCATTAATAAATTCCAACCCCTACTTAATGCTCTAAAAATCGGACCAATCTAAAACTGCAACAAACAATCAAACATTTACAAGAGTTACCTCCCTCACACCCTACCTAATCCTTTTTCTTAAATAAATTAAATATCATCCAGAGTTATTATGCAGGGGGAAGCAATTCTTATTGCTTCCCCCTGCATAATAACTCTCCAAAAAGGGAAATCATATCAAACCTCAGTCCACCTTTTGCCTTCATCACGGAATCATGGATCAACTAAGCACTCTTGCTATATTAACTCATATTGATCTGCTTAACTTCAATAACTTTGTTTGTAAATAACATTATTTTTTCTTCCACATTGATTTTTATGTTCTACATTATGCACGTTTGTTTTCCTTTTTCTTTTTTCTTTTCATAAACCTTGTTTGTAAATAACATTATTCTTTCTGCACCTTGTGTTTAACATGTGCGACACCACACTAATACATTTCACTATCATTTGATAATGCATAAAAATGTTGAAACCGGTAATAGACAATAATTAAATATATAAATAGATAAATAAATGCCAATGTTAAATAATAAATAAACAACAAATACCTTAACACTTCACACAAAGTGAAACATTTCGTTTTAATCATTTTCTAACCCCCCAAAAGAGACTGAAACAAAAAAGGAAAAAAATATATTTTTCTTCCTAATAATCGTCTCTTTCTCCCTGTTTTCATATATATATATATATATATATATATATATATATATATATATATATATATATATATATATATATATAAGGACCTATCTTATCGAGTGCTTTGCTAACTCATCATTTCATATAAGTAGGCCGAATTCACTTGCAAACCGCCAGAGATTCGATTTTACTGATTTCCAATTATATATATATATACACATATATACATATATATATATACATATATACATATATATCTAGATATATACATATATATCTAGATATATACATATATATCTAGATATATACATATATATCTAGATATATACATATATATCTAGATATTTATACATATATATCTAGATATATACATATAGATATATATATATATACATATATATATATATATATATATATATACATATATATATATATATATATATATATATATATATATATATATATATATATATATATATATATATATATATATATATACATATATATATATATATATATATATATATATATATACATATATATATATATATATATATATATATATATACATATATATATCTATATATATATACATATATATCTATATATACATATATATATGTATATATATATATATATATATATATATACATATACATATATATATATATATATATATATATATACATATACATATATATATATACATATATATATCTATATATATATACATATATATATCTATATATATATACATATCTATATCTATATATACATATATATATCTCTATATATATACATATATATATATATACATATATATATCTATATATATATATACATATATATATATATACATATATATATACATATATCTATATATATACATATATATATCTATATATATACATATATATATCTATATATATACATATATATATCTATATATATACATATATATATCTATATATATACATATATATACCTATATATATACATATATATATCTATATATATATATATATATATATATATATATATATATATATATATATATATATATATATATATATATACACACAAATACGCACGGTTTGTTGTGGGGTCTAGTCTGCATGAAGAACTCAATGTATTCCATATGTTGAAAATGTTCTAGGTTAAAATAAATCCCGGAAAACAATAAAACATCAAAAGGGAAACAGAGTCATGATATAAATTAAAACAATGTAATAAAATTTCAAGACATTATAAATATACTTCACTGCTTTACGATCGTTTCTAGGTGATTATAATACATCATACGCATATTTTGTTTTCGATCTATGTAGGGTTAGTTACAAAATATCAAGTAAGGAATATATTTACCTACATGTATATCATCAGCCGTTGTCAAAAGCAATGAAAATTTTATTCAAAATCAATAGTAAATTGAGTTCTATGACCTTATTTGCAGGTAGCTGAAGAACAAACTAATCAAATGGTTTTTTGCCATATGATGTTAAGATGAAATATAACTCACTTTAGTTGAGGTCATGACCCTTTGAAAGGAATGGTTGAATGGTGTTAAAAATAGAATTCCTATAAAGAACCTATGAAGAAAAAGGAATTGTTATATTGATAGTGGAATGTAGATGGTGGAGTGAAGTTTAAAAAGGAATGTAAAAATTATATGTTGAGTTGTGTTGTATGGAATTTTTAGGTGAATATAAATAAGTAAATATAAAATATACAGAAATACCTAGGATAAATATAGATAGGTATAGTAATGGTCATAACTAGGAAGGATAGTATATTAAAAGATGAAAATTATAATAAAATAATAAAATATAATAATATAATAATATAATATAATGTAATATAATATAGTACAGTATGGTACATTGTATATAGTATAATATAACGTATGATGCATCATAAAATATAAAATAGTAAATATTTTCAAGCGGGTCTATGTATAAGTAATCAAACTCAGATAAATGCATGTTGACATATAGTCAAAACGCATAATTTTCTTAGATCACAAAAGTACATATATATATTCACATATATAGATAGAGTTATAATTACACACACATACACATATATACATATATATATATATACATATATATATATTCTCTTATCATACATACATAGATACATGTATACGCATGCAATTACAGGTGGTTATGTACCTTTATGCCCTTAGTCAGTAACGCATGAATTTATGGAAGCTAAAAAATTAAAAGGTTAAAAAATTAAAACAAACAGGCAGGCGTATAATTAGGGGAAGGGGATACTAACAAATTGTACGTTACATAGAACTATAGTGAGTTGCTATTTAGAATGTTTAATTCGGTTTATAGTACTTAAAGTATTAAACCATTCCATTCAATGGGTCATGACCTCAACTAAAGTGAGTTATATTTCATCTTAACATCATATGGCAAAAAACTAGTTGATTGGTTTGTTCTTCAGCTACCTCCAAATAAGGTCATAGAACTCAATTTACTATTGATTTTGAATAAAATTTTCATTGCTTTTGACAACGGCTGATGATATACATGTACATGTAGGTAAATATATTCCTTATATGATATTTTGTAACTAACCCTACATAGATCGATAACGAAATATGCGTACGATTTATTATTATCACCTAGAAACGATCGTAAAGCAGTGAAGTATATTTATAATGACTTGAATTTTTATTTCATTGTTTTAACTTATATATATATATATATATGTGTGTGTGTGTGTGTGTGTGTGTGTGTGTGTGTGTGTGTGTGTGTGTGTATATATAAATATGTATATATATATGTATATATATATATATATATGTATATATATATATATATATATATATATAACGAAGGAAATGTGGTAAGGAACCAGATGGACCATAACGTACCAAAGTACTCAATACTTAGGGTAGTAGAGTGGGTAATAGGAACAAGTATGACCCCGACGGCAGAGCTCAAGTTTCCATTTATTAATATATTGTGTATTTACTCCACTTAACAGTTGAGTGCTTTATATCAGTTATAAAATGTTTAAGCTTGTTGAATCGCAACAAATTAAATATAACTTCTGCATATATGTATATATATCTATATCTATGTATATATATATATATATACATATATAAATATATATACTTATATATACATATATATATACATATATGCAGAGGTTATATTTAATTTGTTGGGATTCAACAAGCTTAAACATTTTTATAACTGATATAAAGCACTCAACAGTTAAGTGGAGTAAATACACAATATATTAATAAATGGATACTATATTTATAAAACCATATTTAGTTTATTATATATATTTCAAGGGCGACCAAGGTAAATTATGGTGCGCTTTCATCAGATAAAATACAAATTTGTTTTATAAATAAATATTGACATACCCGGAAAAAAGACAACCTCGACGGTTGAAAGCAAATTTCAACCGTCGAGGTTGTCTTTTTTCCGGGTATGTCAATATTTATTTATAAAATAATGTGTATTTTATCTGATGAAAGCGCACCATAATTTACCTTGGTCGCCCTTGAAATATATATAATAAAATAAATATGGTTTTATAAATATAGTTTCCATTTATTAATATATCGTATATACATATATATATATATATATATATATATATATATATATACATATATATATATACACACATATATATATATATATATATATATATATATATACACATATATATATATATATATATATACACATATATATATATATATATACATATATTTATATATATATATATATATATACAAAATTTAGTACAGCATCAACGAAGCCATGGTTGCAGCCAAGCTAACGAATGCAGTTTCGGTGTGCAGCTAAGCACTCGGATAGGGTATATAACCCTAGAGTTATAATATTACGTTTAGCCAGCTTTGCAAAATGAATACAGCGACCGATAGAAGGGCCGCGGTGACCATAGCCACGAAAAAGTCTGAACACAGGAAAAATTTGACTAACCTGGATCGACATGTTGACATCATACATAACACATAATACATATAATATATACCATATAACATACATCACATATAATCCACAATATCTACGCTAGGTTTCCGTAAATCCGAAATCAACAAAATCCACTTATAGGGGTCTGCAAGTTAATGTTTTTTGAAGATAGAACAATGGAGTTTCACTTCATCAACAGGATTTTCGTTCTGGTCCGCTCGGGTGTTTTATGCTAGAGCAAGCGCTGCTCGCATACACATGGTTTTCCCAAAGGGAGGTAACCCCCGATTTTGGCGCTCAATTCAAAATTTGGAACAAAGGAATAGAAATTCCCTTACACAAACCGAATTAAGCACTCAACTATATATAAGCCCTCAACTATATATATATATATCTGGTATATATATACATATATATATATATATATGTATTTATACATATATATATATATATATGTATATATATGTATATATATATATATATATATATGTATATATATATATATATATGTATATATATGTATATATATGTATATATATATATGTATATATATATACTTATATATATATATATGTCTATATATATATATGTATATACATATATATGTATATATATATACTTATATATATATGTCTATATATATATATATATATATATATATATATATATATATATATATATATATATATATATATATATATATATATATATATATATATATGTGTCTATATATATATATATATATAGATAAATCTACCAAAAGTTTACGGTAGTGTCCAATCCGTATGAAGAACTCAATGTAATCCGGATATCATGAAAAGAGAAGATGCATTCAAAAACTACTTTCGGTGAAAAATAAACGGAAAACAGAGTCAAGATAAATTAATGAAATAATGAATAAACAAAGAAGCAGTTCCTTATATTAAAAAAATTCATCATTTTACGATCGTTTCTAGGATATATATGTGTTAGAGTTGGTATGCATATTCTATAGATCTATGTACAATATTTATACAAACTATCAGAGGGAATATACATACCTACACATATATATGCTGTCTTTAGAACTAATGATATTTGTTTATTGAAAAAACAAAGATTCAATACAATAGGTCTGTCTGGGAACAGGTTTTGAATTGACCAATAGAGATATAGTGAGGGTCAAGATAGTAATATAGTAGAAGAAGAACCTTAAATTATGGGTAGAGGAAGGTAGATTTCAGTTTTGGATCGAAAAGAATATTATGAATGAAGGATTATTTTAGGGAAGAAATAGGTCTTATGCTGACCTCAGAAATAATTATATTTGTTCATTGAATAAAACCAACAAAGATCTAATATATTCTGTCTGTTTGGTAAGAGATTTAGAATTAACCAATAGAAAGTTAATAATTGGCCAAATGGTAAACTAGTAGTAATTGAAGCTTATTTTAGGGGTGAAAATAGGTCAGGTGGTCAGTAAAAGGTATACAAGCAGTTGCTGTTATAAAATAGTAATGCCAATACAAATATCTAAGGTGACTAAAGTTTTACGATAAGAATGTTAGTGAAAAAAATACATCTATGAAAAGAATATAAATTAATTTAATTGATGGGTATATTTATATTGATAAAATTATACTAATACATATAGATATGATAAATAAATAAGAGTTAGATGCAGTTGAAAAGTGCTGTTAAAGATGAGGGGAAATTAAAAGAATATAAAAATAATATATATATATACTTATATATATATATATATATATATATATACATATATATACACATATACACACATATACACACATATACACACATATATATATATATATATATATATACACACACATATATATATATATATATATATATATATACATATACATGCATATATACATACATACACATATATATATACACACATACACACTTACATATACATATAATTATTAGGGGGGGGATTAAATTTATTAGTGAGAAATAATAAATATATATAGTTTTCAAGGAACATAGAGTCATAACCTGAAGTTAAAGCATTGTGGATTGGCAGTATCGGTAGAGGATCGGACGCCATGCTTTGACGCATAGAGTTACGGCCCTTGCCATTCTGAGTTCAAATCCCGCCGAGGTTAACTTTGCCTTTCATCCTTACGAGGTCGATAAAATAAAGTACCAGTAATGTACTGGGTAATTGCTGGCCTTGTGCCAAAAGTAGAAACAATTATATATGTTTACTTAATGGTATCAGTTTTAGTAAATGATAGTTGTAAGAAGGAAAGCAAAATTATGTAGTTCATCAGTAGTAGAATATTAATTATAGGTTAACTAAATTAAAAATAGTTTATATATTAATTTCTAAAGTGTATATTAATTAGGTTTATAATATTTAAAGGTTTTTCTCAGTTTATGATTACACGATATTATTAATTCCTGTCGCTTATTTAATAGGATATCCTTAGATTTCATTATTTCAAAAAGTTCTTGGGAACATAATCTACATTCATATCTACTATTTTGATAAGGGGTGGCCCTTTTGAGCACACTCCAGGTCAGGTCATAATCTATATTCCTCTTTCTATAACTATTAATTATTTCAGCTAGAGATGTTGTATTAGCTAGTGCGGCATTTTTAAAACTATGTTTGTGGGTATTAAATATTACCTTAAATTTGTTAGAGGTAGCTCCTATATATGAATAAATTGAGTCCTTAGTGTTAACTTTAGATTTATATACTATATTATTAACAAGGCAATTATCTTTTAATGGACAGTTTGCCTTGTTTCTACAGTTACAACTTTTCGTGAATCCTGTATCTGAGGAGATATTATGGTTAGTTTGATGTACTGGTGGTATACTCATGTTTTTTTTTACATTTATATGCATTATAGGCACTTATATTTTGTTTTATGTTTTTGGTTGTTGAGTAGGAGAATTTAACCGTTGATCTATTTAAGATTTGATGGTATTTGTGGTTTGGCGGGAAGTTTTTCTCTAGGATATTAAAGAATTTTTTAGGTATATTATCCTTAATTTGTAAATTAAATGGAGCATTATACCAAGTAACTCGTCTATTACGGTTTCGATGTTGTTTATTGTTTTTATAGGATGCATCCTGATGTTTATTAAGAGAATTATTGTTAATGACCTCACCACACACATTTTTAGTTAGATTTATTGATTTAGGTGTTTTAGCTTGTTTATTAGGAGTTTTATTATTAACATTTATTAGAGTTGTAGGATGAGTAGTTTTTTGAGAGTTACTATACTGTATATTAGAAGAGTTAGAGAAATTTGGTTTTATGTTGGTGTTTTGGGGTATAGTGTGAGTGGCATTTAGGTGTGTATGTTTCATTTGGTGTTTGTTGGTAATATTAGGTTGTATGTTTGTAGAAGGTATATATACTAATCTATTTTTGTAGCCACTTCTAGCTAGATCTTCGTTATAAAAGGTCGCATTTTTATCAAATACATCTTGGTTAGACGAAAGGTTAGAAATTCTAAGTGATATATTATATGCAAGGTTTTTAAGGATAGATTTAGGGTAATTAGATTGTGAGTGTATGTAGTGTAAATTTTGGTTGGGTTTATGGTAAGGTTGGTAGATACCCGTAGATAAGTCTAATGTTATATCTAGGAAATTAACTACTTTACTTGTGTTTTCAAATGTAATATCTAGACTATAATAGTCTTTAAGGACCAGAAACACATATAGTAATCTATTCGATATTACTATGGGCTCAAGCGATTCTGCCCAAATTACTGATCTTGTGGGCCTCTTTCTTCTTTTTAACATAAATGCTTCCTTTCCCCACCTTAAAGGTGGTTTATATCGTGACGACTGTCTTCTTCTTTCCAATAACCTTAGCCTCTCAGAGATAGAAAAAAATAAAAAGCTTATTAGAACTTTCCTTAAAGACTATTATAGTCTAGATATTACATTTGAAATAATGAAATCTAAGGATATCCTATTAAATAAGCGACAGGAATTAATAATATCGTGTAATCATAAACTGAGAAAAACCTTTAAATATTATAAACCTAATTAATATACACTTTAGAAATTAATATATAAACTATTTTTAATTTAGTTAACCTATAATTAATATTCTACTACTGATGAACTACATAATTTTGCTTTCCTTCTTACAACTATCATTTACTAAAACTGATACCATTAAGTAAACATATATAATGCTTTAACTTCAGGTTATGACTCTATGTTCCTTGAAAACTATATATATTTATTATTTCTCACTAATAAATTTAATTCCCCCCCACCAAATAATTATATGTATATGTAAGTGTGTATGTGTGTATATATATATGTGTATGTATGTATATATGCATGTATATGTATATATATATATATATATATATATATATATATATATATATATATATATATATATATATATATATATATATATATATATGTATATATATATATATGTGTGTGTATATGTGTGTGTGTATGTGTATATATATGTATATATATATATATATATAAGTATATATATATATATTATTTTTATATTCTTTTAATTTCCCCTCATCTTTAACAGCACTTTTCAACTGCATCTAACTCTTATTTATTTATCATATCTATATGTATTAGTATAATTTTATCAATATAAATATACCCATCAATTAAATTAATTTATATTCTTTTCATAGATGTATTTTTTTCACTAACATTCTTATCGTAAAACTTTAGTCACCTTAGATATTTGTATTGGCATTACTATTTTATAACAGCAACTGCTTGTATACCTTTTACTGACCACCTGACCTATTTTCACCCCTAAAATAAGCTTCAATTACTACTATTTTACCATTTGGCCAATTATTAACTTTCTATTGGTTAATTCTAAACCTCTTACCAAACAGACAGAATATATCAGATCTTTGTTGGTTTTATTCAATGAACAAATAAAATTATTTCTGAGGTCAGCATAAGACCTATTTCTTCCCTAAAATAATCCTTCATTCATAATATTCTTTTCGATCCAAAACTGAAATCTACCTTCCTCTACCCATAATTTAAGGTTCTTCTACTACTATATTACTATCTTGACCCTCACTATATCTCTATTTGTCAATTCAAAACCTGTTCCCAAACAGACCTATTGTATTGAATCTTTGTTTTTTTCAATAAACAAATATCATTATTTCTGAAGACAGCATATATATGTGTAGGTATGTATATTCCCTCTGATAGTTTGTATAAATATTGTACATAGATCTATAGAATATGCATACCAACTCTAACACATATATATCCTAGAAACGATCGTAAAATGCTGATTTTTTTAAATATAAGGAACTGTTTCTTTGTTTATTCATTATTTCATTAATTTATATATATATATATATATATATATATATATATATATATATATATATATATATATATATATATATATATATATATATATATATACAAAGTATTAAAGCGATCAAATTTTAGTTCAGAACATTTATTTGCTGACAATTGTTTCTTCCAGGGGAAGTCTGGATCCATCGGAGCATAAGGAATGTCGAAACATGTAACTAAAATCCTAGTCATTTAGAACATTTAGGGTACATAATTGTTTTTAGTGTCAAAGGCATCATGTGGAGAGCCAGGAGTTAAAAAGATGTTCTGCTTGAAAGAACACAATTACAGGCAGCACTGGTTGGAAGAGTAACAGGTAAAAGTAAAAAGCACAAGCAAAAAAATCACAGGCAAAGAAGTTATAAGCAAGGAAAATTGGTGTACAATGCAGGAGTCAAGACAGTCAATAAGTCATGTATGAGGAAAGAGTTATAATGCAGTTGAAATAAACATATTTTGTGTGGAGTGTTAAATCATGTTATAATTGTTATAAATGTTTAAGTTAGTGTGCAATTTGTTAGAGAGGCATGTGGTGATAATGTAGGTATTTGTTATGTAAGGTGTAATGCAAAGCACGTGATAGAGTTGGGTATGTGATTTTCATTTAAGTGTTTTTGTGTTGTAATTCGTATGTATGTGTATGTGTTGTTTGTTACTCACAGCTCTTAACCATGGGATTATTTTGAGTCGTTTATCGTCAATGGGTGTTTGTTTGTTAAATGTAAACTCCGCCGAATTAGTGGCCATGTTGTTATTTTAGGTATATTATTTTATGCATTTTTTATCTACAAATTATCTTTTCTAGGGTTTGTATGAACCGTTATTAAGCTGTTGGTAAACCGTTATGTTGGTCAATTTTATAAGTTTACACAGGGGAGTTGTAAAGGGGGTTAATAACAAAGGGAGGTAATTAAGGCTGTTGATAAATTAAGGGTTGTTTTAATATTGTGGTAGTGTTATACATTAATCTTTATAGAGTATATAAAATATTATTGGTTATATAACTGTTATCTTTTAAACTTGTGTGGAGGGAGGGTTTAAAAACATGTTTTATTTAGTTTATTATAACTAGATAGTTTATACATAGTTAGTAAATGTATATATAATATAAGGTATATATATATATATATATATATATATATATATATATATATATATATATATATATATATATATATACATATATATATATACTTATATATATGTACATATATATATATATACATATATATATATACTTATATATATGTACATATATATATATATATATATATATATATTTATATATCTATCTATCTAAGGCGGGTAAAATTCCCGAGATCCATGGACGAGTTCTCTCCAGCGGTCTCTGTCCCTCATTATCGCTGCCATATCCTGCATCTCCAACAGACCAGTGTCTGTCCTTAGGGCATCAACATATGTTAACCTTGGTCTTCCTCTTCTAGTGTGTCCATGTAGGGGCTCCCAAAGGAGCACTGAGTGCAATGTCAACTCTGGATGTCGGTGAGCATGTCCAGCCAACCTCAGTCTCCTCTGTGTCACTTTTGAGCTGACTTTTGGGATGCTCCCATACAGCTCTGAGTTTTTCATCCTCAGTGTATACTGATTAATGTTCAGAGCCATCCTCAGCATTCTCGTGTAGCACCCATCCACCATCTGAGTGAGTCTCTTGGTCAGTGTCCAAGTCTCAGACCCATACAACAGCACAGACTCCACTACAGCAATGAAGAGGCGGATTTTCAGGTCTCTACGAAGGTCCGACTTCCACACCGATCTCAAGCTGTGACACGCCGCCCAGGCCTTGCTCTTCCTCTCAACCACATCATCCTCCGTATTCCCAATCTTTGCTCCCAAATACAGGAAGTCCTCAACCAATTCCAGCGGCTTCCCGCCTACATTAGTGATCCCCTCTGGCTTCTCAACATTCTCTACCAGATATTTTGTTTTAGTCTCATTCATTCTCAGCCCCACACTCATCGACACAGTCTCAACCTCCCGCATCAAATCCTCTGCCTCCTTCACTGTATTTGTCACCAAAACTATGTCGTCAGCAAATTCAGCATCCGATACCTTTTTCGCCCCAACTCTCCTGCTCTGAGCCGGTGCTACAGTAAAGCCAGTGTCCTGGTGTTTCTCCAGTGCAAGGCGCATACAATAGTCCACTACGATGATAAAAAGGTAGGGAGCCAATGTATCTCCCTGGAGCACTCCAGCCGGGTATCTCAAAGAACTCTGTCATCCCATCAGGTGTAATGACTTGGGCTTTGGTGTTGGTGTAGAGCAGTGATATCAGGTCCACTATCCTCTTGGGGATTCCATAAGCCTGTAAGATCTTCATCAGGCAGTAACGGTCCACAGAATCAAAGGCCTTCCTAAAGTCAATGAAAACCATGACCGCAGGAAGGCACTTTGCTCTAGCTCCCTCTAATATCCTCCTCAGCATCAGGATGTGACTGGTGGTTGATCTACCCTCTCTGAAGCCGTTCTGGTTGTCCCTGAGCTTCTTCTCCATCTCAGGCTGGATCCTGTTAAGAATCATCCTGTTGAGGGTCTTTGCCACAAGTGACGTCAGTGATATCCCCCGGTAGTTGTTGGTGTTAGAGAGATCTCCCTTCTTTGGCACTGGGACGATGTTACTGATCCTCCACTGATTCGGGGCAACTCCTTTCTCCAGTGCCCCGTTACAGAACCCCAGGATGATATCATCAAAATCACACCTCTTCATCACCTCTGATGCCACTCCATCTTCTCCATGAGCCTTGCCCTCCTTGATCTTCTTCTTGGCTCTCTGAAGCTCCTCTCTGGTGAAGGGCTCTGTCTCAACATCCAGTTCCTCAAACAGCCGCCTGATCTCCCCAGTGCTCTGGGCTGTGGAGGGTGGCTCTCCTAGTAGGGTCCTAAAATGGTCTAGCCATTTCCTCTTCCTATCCTCGGGCCCCGTTCCCTGGATCTGACTCGAACACCTTTTCTTCCTCCCTGTGATCTCGTTGATGATCATCCAGCTCTCCTTACATCCAGATCTGTCAACCGCTCTCTCCACACTTCTGATCTTCTCTATCAGTGCCTCCTCTCTGACCTCAGTGTAAGCGGTACAGAGCTCTTCCCTCATCACTTCCACAGTCTCCAACCTCTCCTCCGTAGGATCAGCATAGAATTGGTCCCTGGCAGCTTTCAGGTGTTCTCTGGCTGCACACACTTTTGGGTTTGCAGAGCTGACGCGCTTCCCTTTGTTCTTTTTCCTCGGCACCAGGGTTTCACTTGCTTTCGCCACTGCATTGGTGAAGTGCCCGTACCTCCTCGTCACACTCTCCTCAGTCCATCCAATCTCTCTCTCCTCTGACTCTCCACACAGAGCACTAAACCTGTTTCTCACTTCCACTGTGAACCTCTCCTGTAGCTTATCATCTTCCTTGAAAGCTCCCCAGTCATAGATTGTTCTCCGGGGCTGAGCCTTGCTCTTTCTTAAGCTCACGCGGACCTCACTCATAACAAGCCGGTGGTCACTACCCAGTGTACTGAAATAGCTGTATGGTTCCGTGTTCAGAACACTATTCCGCCACTTTTTCCTCACCAGAATGAAATCAATCTGGGACTTGGACAGGTGCATATCTGAGATGTAGGTCCACATCTTCCCCAGATTCTTCCTAAACCTTAGGTTGGTCGCCATCAAGTTCGCCTCCAGCAGGGTGTCTCTCAGTAGTCTTCCATTTCGGTTGGTGTTGTTATGGAAGTACCAGCAAGGATCTTCACTGCCCTCCTTACTCAGATGTGCATTGAAGTCCCCCAAAACAAGCAGGATATTGTGTGCCTGAGTGGTGTTGACAGCTCTACACACCTCCTCATGGAACTCCTCGCCATTCACATCACTGTCCCCCTCGGTTGGACTATAGGCTGAGATGACTGTCAGTCTTGGGTTTCCATTGAAGGTCACCCTCAACACTCGCGGGGAGATAGGCACTATTTCCCTCACCAACAGATTGGTTTTTGCACTGAACACAAAACCCGCTCCTCCTACTGCAGCATTTGTTGTGTTCTTCACTGCCGATGTAGTGATGAGCTGGCTCTTCCTCCCGATCAATCATCACACTCCTCACGGGCTCATCGTGTAGAATCCTGTGTTCTTGGATCGCAAGTATCTGTATACCACTCTCCTCGAACAGATGTCCCAACTCCTCTCTCTTCTCCAGCGTTCGAATAGTCCTCACATTCAAAGTGCCCATTTTGATGGCTCTTCTGCAGGACAAAACTGCATTCTTTATATTTGTCTCAGAGACAGCTGATCCATCATCCACTGGCCCTCTCTGTAGCTCTAAGCCAGCAGAGTCATAACGACCAGGCTGCTCCTTGACAGTGTAATTAGGGGCTCTAACCCTAGTGCTGTTAGATCGACTCTCCATATTTCTTTTCAATGGCTGACAATACCTTACCGGCGCCACTCGAATAAGGTAGTTATTTAACCCATAAATGGAGCCCTAACAGGTACTACCACCCCGGGCCAGGGCAGACCTGGGAGTCATGACAACTAAGGGGTAACTCCACATTCCCCACATCTCCTGAACTCCCGAACTGGAGCCTTGCCACTGGATGTAGTTTAATGTCATACCCAGGATATTTATATATATATATATATATATATATATACATATATATATATATTTATATATATATACATATACTTATATATATATATATATATATATATATATATATATATATATATATATATATATATATATTTATATATATACAGATATATATATATATACAGGAGGGGGGGGGGGGTGATTGTGGTTTCACATCTGTGCAAACTACAATTATGCGAAGAACGTACTAGAAATTGATTTGTAGGGTGGAGTGGCGTTATTTGTCCAAATTTGAATCTATATCAATCATTATTCGGAGTTTATATGCTGAGTATGACCGATAGTGGTGTTCTATTTATAGTGATAATTATGTTTCCTAACAATAATAGTGGTGTTGTATTTATCTTTAATATTTAGTCAGAGAGATAGAGAAGGGCGGTAACCCTTTCCATTATCTATGAAACTGGTGGGTGTGGGAAAGAAAGTAAGAGATACTAAAAGTGAAGACCTGGGCCGAATGCTTGCAGCAGTGCAGACTCAAACACTAAATGTTGGTCTTAAACAGGGTGGCAGATAAAGTCTACCACCTATCTATACATTGAAACAAGGCATGGGCACGCTTTTTTTTAGCAGTTGGCCGTATAGGATGTGACCCAACATAAGGCGGACCGCACTACTAAAACATTCAAGGCAATTTTGAAATTAGGCGTGCAATTCAGAAAGCCGAACGGGTCGTAGTTTGCCAGGACTGATTTAAAAATTGATCTAGTTATACATACTTTTTTTAAAAGTAATTTCTGAAACACTATGAATAAAAACAAAGTAATTTATTTTTATCTAAGTAATTGACTGGTTCTATTTCTACTATGGTAGTATATTGTCATCTGCTATGTATTTCTATCATAATCGTTATTATTATTATTATCATTTCTGGCGATGGATTGGCACTATCGGTAGAGGGTCAGACGCTATGCTTTGACGCGTAGAGTTACGGCCCTTGCCATTCTGAGTTCAAATCCCGCTGAGGTTAACTTTGCCTTCTTTCATCCTTACGAGGTCGATAAAATAAAGTACCAGTAATACACTGGGTAATTGCTGGCCTTGTGCCAAAAGTAGAAACAATTATTATTATCATTTCCAGGGTGGTGGATTGGCAGTATCGGTAGAGAGTCGGACATCATGCTTTGCAGAGTAGAGTTACGGCCATTTACGGTCTGGGTTCAAATCCCGGCGAAGTTAGTTTTGCCTTTCATTTTTACGGTGCCGATAAAATATTACCAGTCACGCACTGGAGTAGATTTATCGACTATCCCCTTCGTCATCAAATTGCTAGCCTTGTGCCAACAGTAGAAACAATTATGTAAAGCCGTATGTTTTAGTGGTCAGGTTGTTTGGCCCATAAGTTCGATTTCCAGCGGTGTGTTGTGTCCTTGAGCAATAAATATTATTTCATGTTGATCCACTCCGCTTGAAATAAAATTAATCATATCTCTATTTCCAAGAGCCAGTCATGTTCCACTCTATGGCACGCTGAAACCCTATGAGAATTGCGTTATGGATACACGTGTCTATAGAATGCACAGCCAATTGCCTGTTAATTTCGCGAGCGGGCTGTTCCGTAGATCAAACAATCGGAGCACTTGTCTAAACCGACGGAGGTCTAACACACACGCACGCATGCATGCACATACACACACTATTGGTATTATGAAACCTTATTTTATGGGTTTGATGATTCACAAATGAAAATTGGAGGTAGCGATTGGCAGAGTCGTTAGAACATCGGATAGAATGCTTTTCAGTATTCGTTTCGGCTCACTACTCTCCTAAGCTCAGATCTCAACGAGGTCAACTTCACCTTTCATCCATTCAAATTCGATAAAAAAAACATACCGGTCAAGCACTGGGGGTTCATTCTTCCTCTATATCTCTTTCTCGCTTCCATTCTCTCACTCTCCATTCTTCTCTATAAGAAATCTACTGTATTCAGACGTGGAAAGGAAATGAGCTCCACCAGGTTTTAAAATGCCCTAGAAACGACGTATGCCAATACGGCGCCCCTAGAAATCCCGCATAAAATTTAAAATTACTGAAGACTCATTTGAAAAAAATGTGTACGTTGTATTTACTCGAAAATGGCGTCAATATGATTTAATTGATAGATTTATACTATTACCACCAATCTGTCTGTGTCTCTATGTGTATATCTGCTTGTCTGTGAGTCTATCTGTCTGTCTGTGTATCTGTCTGTATGTGCACGTGCGTTTTTACAATTATTTGGCATATAACATTTTCCATTGTTTTCTGTCCAATATAAACGTTATATGAAAGATTAAATTGTTTTAAATCATATGGTTTATATTATCGTCAGTTTTACTATTTGTTTTTGTGTAAATGTGGCATTTTTCTTTGAGGCGGAGATATGCTAAAGAAATTGTGAGAGGCCTGATTCGTTTAACCCCGTAAAAGTTATTTAAAGAGAGTGATTGTGGATGGGCGGTGTCTTTATTTGCTACCTAGTGTGTTTTGCTATACAAAATACCTGCGTATGACACATTATGTATTTTTGCCAGATGATTGTTTCCTTGAAAGATGGAAACCATAAAACACGTGTAGCAAAACAAACAGACAAACCTTATGTACTCTATAAACACTACATCAAACTCTTCAATCGATATTGAGTTCTCTAAATCTTTATTTTCTTTCTCCCCTTCTGTGTGTACATGCACTGTTACTTGTTCCAGTCCATTTCCTAGTATATTATAATGTTATGTTTTTGAGCTACCCTGCTGGAAAAATACGAAAATCATAATCGTATTATTATTATTATTGAGTTTGTTGTATATGTCTGTGTTGTTGATCTCGTTGTTTCAATTTACTTGATCTTTGTTTAATTGTTGATCTTGTTGACAGTAATGTTTTCAAGTAATTTTCCGTCATTTGTCTGGCTCTCATCTTCATGTCATCCCACACACAGAGATATTATCAAGGTTTCAATAAATAGTATTTCAGAAGAACGGCAAAAAGGAAGACACTTTCATTAAAAATAGCTATCCCAAATCACTGATTTGACACGGATTTAGTTCAGATTGCTGAAAATATTATCGTAAAACATATCTGCTGAAATTGAAAACTGATGTTTTTTTTGTTCAAAGCCCAACTGTTATTTAGCGAAATAAATTATGACTTGACACCAGTCGTAATGGATTTTTCTTGTTAAAAGTCTGACAGCCAGCAACATATGCTGGTGTATAGTTCGACACCAAGCTAAACACTGCCAATGTGGGATCTACGTTGCTAATGTTGACACTGTTACTGAGACTGTAAGACAGATATATCAATCATCTCATCACGTGATGATAGCTTCTCTGTCTCCAGTTCCACACTCCTCATCTTACGTTGTCTTATATATATATATATATATATATATATATATATATATGTTGTTGTGGTGGTAGTGGTTGTTTCGCTCTGGGTCAATCCTCATCCAGCATATCTAATGATCAAAGGCATTCCAACCATTACTATCCTATATATTTAAGGACATATCATGTCTTTTAGCAGCGGTATGACTCGGATGACCAGGAAGTTTTGTATCACTGGTCAGCAAAGGTATGGGAAACTACCGTTCATGTTGTTGCTGCTGCTTTCTAGTGATACCCTATCCAAGGTGCAATACCTGGATATATCGTGATCTTGGAGTTGTCCAGACAGCAGAACCGCCCCATCTGGGCTTCGTTTGGTTGGTACAAAACAGCAGAGAATAGTCTGTATTAATTACTGTAAGAGAGTCAAATCAGATCGCAAATTGTTTTACGAGATCCATTTCGGATTTATTAAGTTTAACGGTCTTGTTTACGTTGGGTTATGCAACTATTGCATTTAATCGTGTTGTGGATAATTTTTACTGCATTTACGTTCAGGTTTGTGCAATTGATGGTCGTATTTACTCATTATCCTTTGTCTCAAAGAATGAGGATATCTACTCATAGCTGTTGATCCGTATCTCTGAACACTGTTCCATACCAAGTACTGTCAACTACCTTAAATGTTATCTACTATTGCATAGCTTAATGGTTAGAACATTGGGCTTGCAATCGGACCGGGTGATGCGTTGTGTCCTTGAGCAAGACACCTTATTTCGCGTTGTTCCAGTTTCCACAGATGTAGAAATGAGTTGCAACGTCACTGGTGCCAATCTGTATCGGGCTTTATCTTTCTCTAGGATAATATTGTTGGTGTGGAGAGAGAAGACTGGTATGCATGGGCGACTGCTGGTCTTCCACAAACAACGTTGCCCGGACTTGTGACTCGGAGGGGAACGTTCTCAGTGCAAATCTCATGGTCATTTGTGACCGGAGGTGGTCTTTACCCTTACTATTGCAATATCTAATGTGTCCTAAGTGAAGGTACATGGTTTAGTGGTTCGAGTTTTCGGCTCATGTTTCTTAAGTCGCGTTGTTTCCTTGAGCAAAGCACTTTATTTCCTCTCGTCCATTGCTCTTGTCCATTTAAATAGATAGGAGTTGTACCTGTAATTCAAAGGGCTAATATTGTCACACACACACACACTGTGTCACGATGAAATCTCCCTGAGAACTACGTAATGGGTACACGTGTCTATGAAATGCTCAGCAACATACATTTTTCCAGCTGTGTAGGCACTAGCAACGTGAAATAAAGGGTCTTTCCTAAGGACACCACGCCCGACCAGGAATCGAAATCGCGACCTTTCGATCATAAGCTGAACTACCTAACCACGAAGCTACACGCGTCCATAGAAAGACATAGATAGAAAACACTGAAGTGAAGAAAATAAATGTAACCAAACTATTATTTATTATCGACATTTACGAGCCAATGAAAGATATCATCAAAGGTATTGGATTTAAATTAAATCAATATTCCAAGATCATATAACATCATAAAACTTTATTATAACGCGTTATCTTTCTTACAAAAGTTGTATTGATAAGCAATATAAGTATTGTTGATGAAAAGTAAGACCTATTTTAAATATACACCTGCCTTTTTTATTGTATGTGTCCAGAGAAAATCATAAAGCGAATCCCATTCATTTAAACAGTTTTAACATATCGTCTGTCTAACACAAAAGCAGAAGATATAGTAAAAGAATATATTCCGGTCATGTAACAATTGCGTGTAATAGGAGAAGCAACACCCTTCAGATAGTTTAATAGCCTCTTTTATAGATTGAAGGGAATGTTTCTGACATCAAAGCTTTCTACATACACGTAAACATATCAACCGAAGCTCTGTAGCCCACCGTCCACATAACATGTATTGCTATAATGAGCCAATACAGTATAGACTAACCCTGCGTTTTCCCACGGATGATTCCACAAAAAACAATTACGGTGTTACGTGTGTTTAATGAAACTTGGGCATGTGTTTTCTCTAGCCTCGTGTTGACTAATGTCTTTCGAGTAGAATCTGGTAGATGGAAATTATGAGAAAGCTTGTGGTATACATACTACACTCTGTCCCGAGACCGACGTGAACCTAAATACTGAGTGTTCACCCAGATGAACCTACAGTAACTCTGCGTTACACTCCCTGGATATATAGCTCCTTACTTAGTCGAGCGCTTACCTGGATCACTGTGGCTTTGTTCCACAACACTTCCTCCCTAAAGGACATACCCATACCTTCGGATGATATATACATGCATCTATTACTAATGCAAACGCCATGTATATTCATTCCGTCATTACTACCACATAGATCCGACGAGCCATTGATTACAGAGTCGGGCTAGATCGATACAGATCGAACCTTGAGCTGATCAATAGTGAAACGCGCGTCACCAACCAATAAATGTAATGAAGGAGTAACCATTCGTACTTGTTTTATTATACTACACTGTCTAGCTCTACACCTCGATACTGACGTGAACCTAAACATCGAGTGCTTACCCGGGTGAACCTACAGTAACTCTGCGTTACACTCCCTGGATCCTCTTCCTGCTATGTCAAAGGTTAACCTAATATATCCCTCCCATATACTGTACCGATTGTGTTGTTATTTCTGTTTACCTTTTACACACACACACACACACACACACATTTATATATATATATATATATATATATATATATATATATATATATATATATATATATATATATATGTAAAGTTCCTGTCTGTTTGTTTGTTCACGAACTCCTCCTATGGTTTTGGAGATACACCCCCATAACCATATATATTCTGAAACTACATTGCACAGGGTACCGGGATAAGTATATTTGATTTTAATCAAAGGGTTCCCAGGGGGTACAAACTCCCACTGAAGATGTTTTCCCTTCGATTTATATGAAATTTAAACCATAGGTAAATGACAAGATATGATTCCTATTTACAAAAGTTTTGAATTGATATTTTGAAAAAAAGTTATTTATAAGAAACAAAATAAGATTTAATGATGTAATTTTGATTTGATATATTACAAAAAATAATTGTTTCTACTTTTAGGCACAAGGCCAGCAATTACCCAGTGCATTACTGGTACTTTATTTTATCGACCCCGTAAGGATGAAAGGCAAAGTCAACCTCGGCGGGATCTGAACTCAGATCGTAAAGGCACGTAACTATGCTGGAAAGCATGGCGTCCGTCCCTCTACCGATACTGCCAATCCACCGCCCTTTTACAAAAAATAATGTTTTCCATTTTTTCATGCATTACATTTTACATTGAGTAATATTGAAATGCAGACTTTTTCTCGATAAATTATATCACTGACTTAAGATCAATGATCATTTTCTTACAAAAAAAAAAAAAATGTGTGAAACGCAGCAAGGTGCGGGTAATTTGGTTAGTATATATATATATATATATATATATATATATATATAAAGAAGTGTAAGTCAAAAGGTTAAAATTAACTTCTTTTATACATATTCGCTGTTATATATGTTCGGTGACAACCATTGTTCAACAGCTATGATCTCACCAGACAGCTAGAACTTGAACAAAAAAAACAAAAAAACATATTGATGGAACAAAGTTTAACTCCGTTATTTCAGTCCTTTGATATGCTCTGACCCGAAGTATGGTGTTGTTTTCTCAAGCAACTGGTCAATCTGTTTTTTCTGTTCAAGTTCTAACTGACTGATGAGGTCATAGCTGTTGAATAATGATTATCACCGAAATATATATAACAGCGAATATGTATAAACGAAGTTAATTTTAACCTAATGACTTACACAGCTTGTTTTTAAATTACTCCGGAGTAAACAGACACACCTGTGCACTTCGTTGAGTGCTCTATCCTGCATACTGAAGTTTCGGTAACCAGCCATCACATACTCAAATTATATATATATGGTAAGAGATTCAGTAAATTACTTGTAGTGGTACCAAAACAATCACTCGGTCCACAGGCAGGGTGAATATATTAATAAGAACGATGAAGTTTCCTTTACATTTATTTAGATTTTTATTGTGTTTTGAGCTGTTATGCCAATCCTCTGCGAAACGCGCGTAAGAGTTCGATACACAATAAACATCTAAATACATATGAACGAAGCTTAGCTCTGTTTCTCGACCGTTATATCGCGTGACTATCTCCCCCTCCGCCTTTTGGGATTCTTTCTCACGTCGTGTAGACGCGTTCTTGAGACTAGTAAAATGAGGTATCCTCTTGATAAGTCGGCAGACCTCGCAAGGACTCTATATCTTTGATATATTGTTTTTGTTTATGCCACGAAACTACGTAGTCGAGGAATTTAGGAGCAGTTTAGGTATGATACATTTTATTACTAATTATATCTAAATGTTTCTTCTCTCTTCATAATGTATATATATATATATATATATATATATATATATATATATATATATATATATATATATATATATATATATATATATATATATTTATATGCGCGTTAGTGAGCACGTATGTGTGAGCGCATGTGTGTGTGAATGAGCCTGTGAGTTCGTGCGTGTATTAATATCCACAAATTAGTGACTCGACACAAATAATTAATTGATAAAATAAGTATCCGACTAAAAGAAAAACAAGAAACAAGTACTGAGTTGATATGATAGAAAAAAATCTCTTGAAAAGGTTACCTCAGCATGACCGCAGTCTAATGCCTAAAACCAGTAAAAATAATAGATACTACACAACACGTCCTTTAAAAATCTACGTTCTTTTCAACAGCTGATCCACTGAATATAAACACCGTTGTCAGTGGGTACAGTTAACGAAGGTATATTCTAGAAAGTGCCTCTCAATGTTTTACTGTCCGTTCATGGGCCCTGAACCAATAATGGAGTGTTAGGGGCTCCAGCATGTAATCGACATTCTCAACCTTGTTGAGTCCATCCTTCTCCAGATTTGAGCATAGCCGATTACTTCCAGTAAAGGAGTAGTCGAGAAATTGAGAAAGATAGAGGAAGGATCGACTCCGATACTGCTTGACCCCATACTTTATTGATCTCTAAGGGATGAATAATATTGTAGTTCACGTCACGATTTGAGCTCAAAGTGGAGATAGCTAAAACGAATGCCACAAAACATTCTAGCCAACATTCTAACCATACTGCCTAATATGTTGTACTGTAATGTTAATAACGATTTCTGATTTAGTCTCCAGGCCAATAATTTGGGTGGGGAGTGAAAAGTCGATTAAATCGACCACAGCAGATTACTGGTGCTTTATTTTATCGACCCCGTAATGATGAAAAGCAAAGCTAATCTAGGCGGGATATGAACTCAGAACGTAAAAGACCTTAAAACTATGCCGCAAGCATGTTGTCAGACGCTCTACCGATACTGCTGATCCACCGCCCTAATATAATGGTTTCTTATATAGGCACAAGGCCAGCAATATTGGGGGAGGGGAAAGTCGATTAAATCGACCCTAGTGCCTTACTGGCACTTTATTTTATCAACCCCCGTAAGGGTGAAAGGCAAAGCTAACCTCGGCGGGATTTGAACTCAGAACATAAAGGGACGTAACTATGCCGCGAAGTATGGTGTCCGACGCTCTACCGATACTGCCAATCCCCCACACCACACCACCATAATAATAATAATGGTTTCTAAATCAGGCACAAAGCCAACAATTTTAATGTAAAATAAAATTAGTATTGGATTCTCCAGCGGCTGTATCAATATGAATCACTTACAATAAAATTCGCCGGAGATAGATTAGCAAAATTTAATAAGCAACTAAGGGTGGGGGAATAAAAAAACAGGGCGGGGATCTGACAAATTAATAAGCGGGGAATGGGGATAATTATACAAAAGCTGAGTGTACATGAATGATTGACGGATGTAAGTATGAAAACTCAATACCGAAGTACAGTTTAAATATTTATTTTTTATGGCTAAGACTTGTTACTCTGGAGTCTCACCAGCGTACTAACCAGACAAGACTGGTGACTCTGTGAGTGCGAAGGCGAAACTTTAGAGTAACAAATTCACCAATAGCCATAATAAATGAATGTACGTATATATATATATATATATGGGATATGAATAAATTGGGTATAATACCAGTTTCTTACCAAAAGAGAACAAGCTCGATACATTAACCCCATAGAATAGGGCACAGGGCATTTCTTTAAATTATACATATACAGTGGTGGTCGAACTGGGGGGGGGGGGGGGACATGTCCCCCTCCAATAATTATATTTTCTCCCCAAACTACCAAAACACACATTTTAGATATGCGCTACAATTTATGTACATGTTATATTTATCGCATTTCGAAGTTTTCTGACCATTTTAGAGTGCAAAAAGCTAAACTAATCAATATTTACCCCCACCCCCCACCCCGACACTCATTCAGAAATGCTTCCACTGCCCATGTATAGTGCATCCTTGTCAAGATGACAAAGGCATACATCAACGTAACTAGCCCCACTCACCTCCTACCACCAGACACAAGGGGCATTTCAACCTAAGACGCAATCACCCGCACGATCATAAAGTTGTCACTACTACTTACACATACTCTCGGATCTCGATTAATCATTGCCTCCCTCCCCGCCTCCCGGCTTATTAATTTTTCAGAATTTTTCCAATCACACCCGCTCAATTTAACCCCCCCCCCACACACACATACTTATTCCGCACTCTACCTATTCGAAGGCGTGTGTCTTGGTGACTAGTATGCTTTGTTTCCGACAGCATATTATGTCCTTGAGCAAGGCAATTTATTTAACGTTGCCACAGTCAACTCTGCTGGCAAAAGGAGATGTACCTAAAACCCCCAAAAGCCAGCCTTCTCTCACACCATGTCATGCTGAATCACCCTGAAAATTAACTTAACGGGAAAACGGGTCTATGGAATGCTTAGCCACTTGCACGTTTATTGTACGAGCTGTTCGAAGAACTAGAACATTCAAACATATACATTTATATATGACTATGTTCATGTCTATATGTGTGAGAGTGAACTTATGAGTGTATATATGTATTTCTGTGTATGTATGTCTGTGTGCGTACTTGCGCGTGTGTATGTATGCGTGTGTCCGTATAAGATTCCGAAGAAGAAAGTGGTTAATTTATGAGTAAGACGAGACATAGGTGATCACATTTAAAAAAAAGAAAACTGAAACATTAAACTTAGATAAGTGTGATATAGTTAGATAAAGGAAGATAGAGGTGGGGGTGGTGATTTCTTTGTATAGAAACATTCACCTACAACGTATTCGTTACCTGTTTCAGGGAATTGAACGTTCTATTTGTTTTTTTTTATTGTTCTTCCTTTATGGTTCGTTTTCTCTTTTTGATGTTATCACTCACGTTTGTCTTAAGACACTCACCTGACCTTCTTATTTGAACACTGCTATTTCTTATGGCTCAGTCAGAAGACAAAGAGCAGCAGCACTAATCATGTATTTCAGACTCTTGTAGTTAACTCTAAACCATAGAGCCGGTCAGAGTATTTGTAGCAGTGGACTCCGTTAAAGGGCTAAAGTGCACTCACGACCAACTCCTGTTTATGTCACGCCCTAAGATAGCTATACGATGTTACACATCCTATTCTCGTTAATAAAATAAGTTTAACTTACTCTCGGGTCCCAAATGATATGGCAGAGGTGGAATAAGCGGGGGAGGGGGTCGGTTATATTTCTATGTTGCCGCCGTAAATTATTTTAAAACCCCAAATTAGTTGTTTCGTTTTTACATATTGAGACCCTAACCCATCCTATTTATTTTATAAGGTATGGGATTTCTACTAATGTATGTTTATTTGTCATGTATAATGTTTTTTAATGCATAAAGAAAATTAATTGTCGCAGGAATGCTACCACTTAAAATAAAATTTCACTCGAGATGGATTAGCAAAATTTAATAAGCGGGGCGGGGGATCAGAATAATAAGTGGAGGTGGGGGGCATTATACGAGACCCGACAGTACATTTGTGTGACATGACAAACCTAGCTTTTGACACTTCTTGCTCTGAACGCAGTAAGAAAATGACTAAACTTGCATTTTCTACGACACAGACAACACTCACCTGTGTGACAGATCTTCAAACCATACGGCCCTCTCTACTACTTTGTAGATTTCTACAACACTGCGATATGGCAAAGATGTTTAGCATTTCCTTTATTGATCGCAGGAAATTATTATGTATTTAATTTAATTATATGCTTGTGTATAAAATCATCATCTTTTATAGTTCAATAATTGTTTCTACTATTGGCACAAGGCCAGAAATTACCTAGTACATTACTGGTACTTTATTTTATCGACCCCGTAAGGATGAAAGGCAAAGTTAACCTCGGCGGGATTTGAACTCAGAATAGCAAGGGCCGTAACTCTATGCATCAAAGCATGGCGTCCGACCCTCTACCGATACTGCCAATCCACCGCCATTTTTATGTTCAATAATGCGCCTCATTGAGTTCTTCACTCTAAACGGTTGCTTAGTTGGCATTAATGAGAGCGCCAGCCTTGGCTAAAGGTAACCCAAGGGTCAATTGGTCATTAGACACAAGAAGTTGGACACAAAGAGCTGGATACAGGAATCTGACTTATCTTTACCTAATTGTATATATCAACCTAGTCTTTTATTCTTTCTGGCTCGATAAATAACGCATCAACCGATGTGGCAGTCAAATTGTTAAAGATACTCGTATAGGATGATTTGCAGTATCAGCTACGACTCAAGTGAGTTCAAACCCGCCCCTTGTCACTGACAGTTTGATCAACAGAATAACCTATTCATGAAATTAACGCCTGACTGAGCATTCCACAGACACGTGTGCCGTTAATGGACTTCCTTGGGAGATTCAGCATGAAACAGCATGAGACAAGGCTAGGCTTTTGTTTTGAAGATACAACATAGTTTGTTCAAGGACGAAATGCGCCGCGGAAAACTCACGATTATGAACTGAACGGCCTAACTACTAAGCCTCGTTCATTCAATAAATTATAGTGCAACAATAACACCCAGGGCATGCGATGGTCCGTCGTTGTACAACTGTCACAACAAAATTAACATACATCTGTACGTATCTCTGTTACATGGCAGATTAGCTATCTCCAAAACGGAGAGAGAGTTGTGGTAGTGGTGGTAGTTGTGATGATAGCAGTGTTGCTGGGGGTGGTAGAGATATTGATGATGCTGGTTTGGAGGGTGATAGCAGTATTGTTAATCTCGGTTTGGGGGTGATGGTAGTATTGTTGATGTCGGATTGAGAGTGATGGCAGTATTGTTGATGTCGGTTTAGGGTTGATGGCAATGTTACTATTGTTGGTGAGGATGTTGGTGGAGGCGATGGCTAGTGGTGATGCCGGTGCTGAGCTGATGTTGTTTCTGTTAAATTTATTCGCATTGTTGACTTAAGCGAATCTCTGAGAAGTAGGAAAGAAAAACATAATTGAACGCCAAAACAAAATAAAAAAAAAGAAAAATAATACAAACAGATAATCCAAAAGAAAAAGAAAGTAAATAAATGAATACCTTCATAAAACATCTTAAATACCTTCAGAAACCATCCAACATCTTCCGCATCAAAAATTTTTAGGTTTGATGGTGGTAAATTTATATATCTGCCAGAAAAAAATATATGCTTCTTACCTGATATACCGCTGGCAAATGTTGTTTATTTAAACAGAAATAAACTATAATTTGAAGAAACTATGTAGCCAAAAAAAAAAAAAAATGCTATGCGTGTTGTAAACTTCATTCGTAACCTTTCAACACACTTGCCATACGTTAGAGCTCACCTTTACTACATCACACAATTCTGCTTGTGTTAGGATAAAAATAATTTTTTTAATTCAATTTTGAAATCTCTCTTACTCTCTTATATATATCTATTTATCTATCTAAGGCGGGTAAAATTCCCGAGATCCATGGACGAGTTCTCTCCAGCGGTCTCTGTCCCTCATTATCGCTGCCATATCCTGCATCTCCAACAGACCAGTGTCTGTCCTTAGGGCATCAACATATGTTAACCTTGGTCTTCCTCTTCTATATATATTTAAAAGAATGGAGGTGTAACACACGAGTTATGATATATTGGTAAAAGGAAAAGAAAATGCTGACAAATTGTTCCGAGTGAAAAATAGTTTAATTAGGAATAAGTAAAAAATAGTAATAAGTATTGGTTAGTATTCAGTTTTGGTTTTAAGTTTTTACCGGTTGCGCATTTCTAATGCTTTTCAAAAATAATTTTGAGATAGAGCGCCCGTGATGTTTGCTTTAATCTCCAAACATTAGAGCAAACATCACGGGCGCTTTATCTCAAAATTATTTTTGAAAAGCATTAGAAATGCGCAACCGGTAAAAACTTAAAACCAAAACTGAATACTAACCAATACTTATTACTAATTTTTACTTATTCCTAATTAAACTATTTTTCACTGGGAACGATTTGTCAGCATTTTCTTTTCCTTTTACCAATATATATATATATATATATATATATATATATATACGTGTGTGTGTGTGTGTGTATAAATTTGTCGTATATATATATTGTTACACTTTGGGAGGGTTATGTTAGCAATAAGAAACACACGCACCAGTCGCTTTCACTCCAGTTTATTATAAAATTTAAAAAAATTTTTTTTTATTTTTTATAAATTTTCGGTTGGTTGGTTGGTTCCACAACCGAACGGTTGTTCATATATTGTCAAAGTTCTTTCGTCACACATTCTGTGACCTCTTCAGTGACTGGGATTATTTTCTTTGTCTTGTGCTTCTCCTTTGTTCTGTCCTACGCAAAAAACAAATGGCGTAGGACAGAACAAAGGAGAGGCACAAGACAAAGAAAAGAATCCCCAATCACTGAAGAGGTCACAGAATGTGTGACGAAAGAACTTTGACAATATATGAACAACCGTTCGGTTGTGGAACCAACCAACCAACCGGAAATTTATAAAAAATTAAAAAAAATTTTTTTAAATTTATAATAAATTGGAGTGAAAGCGACTGGTGCGTGTGTTTCTTATTGGCAACATAACCCACCCAAAGTATAACAATATCGGTTTCAACACACGTTTTCAGATAAAGAACCTTGAGAGATACAGAGAGAGGGGAAGCAGTAAGAAAGAAACAATACCATCGTTGTTTGTTTACATGTCTCGCTCGTTTCACTCTATTTTACTTGTCCCAATAACTTTATTGAGTTATTGCTCGCACCAACTAGAGGTATATGATTTTTAAAGCGATGAAATACCAATGAAAGTTGAAAGATCACTGATGAAGGACTAATTTTATTCATATATATATATATATATATATATATATATATATATATATATATACGACCAATTTTATATATATTATTATTATTATTATTATTATTATTATTATTATTATTATTATTATTATTGCTGTTGTTGTTGTTGTTGTTGTCTATGTTCATAAACAGAACAAAAGCGCTACCTAAAGTTTGAAGGTCAAATTTTAACCATCTTCCCAGATTGTAAAAGCGATCAAATTTCAGACCTAGTCATCAGACGCTTGGACGAGTTTTTAAACCTAATTGAGCACTGTTTTCCCTTTTCAAAACCATCGATATTTTGATCGACACACACACACACACACACACACACACACATATATATATATATATATATATATTTATATATATATATATATATATATATATACATACATATATGCATGTATATATACATATATACATACATATATATATATATACATGTTTATATACATATATACATACATATATACATACATATATATATATATATATATATATATATATATATATATATATATATATATATATATATATATATATACATATACACATACATACATATGTATATATATTTGGCAATATACTGTATGTTTAATTAAACACATTTTGAAGATTATTCGCTATGAGTTTTAAAGTAGTGACTATGTCACTTATTTATTCTCGGCAAAAGCAAAGAATAGTGTTCGACAGCCTGTTTCTCGCTCGTTAGTGTTTATCAAGATCATTCACACCCTTGTTTCCATGTTCTTAATTAAACATACATTATATTGTCAAATATACTATACATACATTCATGTAAACATCGCTATGTCAGAGCACCACTACTAATATATATATATACATATACATACACCTTATTTACCAACACGAGAGCTCATCATATGCAAAGTAGTATGCCCGTTTCAGAATAATACTAAAAACGAATGGATATTAAGCTCAACAAATACATGTTTCCTTGTGGTTGTTTGGATGATGTACATGCCTTCCGATGAAGGCCCAATTAGGTCCGAAAATCGATTAAAGGTGTTTATCATGTTTTCAATTGACAGAGAATTTTGCATATATAGCTTTATTATACACTTCAGCAAATATTTAAAAGGAAAAGAGTACAAAAGAACAATGCATTCCCATAATGAATTATTAGCATAACACTTAAAAATTAGAAAAGAATTTTAACATTTCGGAAGGGAAATACAGAGGAAGGGAGATACAGAGAGAAAAGAGGAGCTGACGATAAGTGATGTCAGACGACAAACAAAAAGAAAAAGAGAAAACACAAATGAAATGAAGATTCTTGCCCAAGGACAAAACACGCCATCAGGAATCGAACTCACGACAATACGATGGATGTTTAGAAATAGCAGAGGATATGTAAGTAAAAGAAGTATGTGAAAACAAATTAAACTGTGTGTGTGTGGGCGGTTGTTTGCGTATGTATGTTGGTATCAGTGTGTGGGGGTGTATGTCTATCTGCCGTTGTTATGAGTGTGTGTGTGTTTTGTGTCTACGTGTGAATAACATTGCTCTAGATAAGAGCAAATGTCAAACATTAGTGGTTGGTATATACTCCTAATGTAGGGGTGTAAGCAACTCATGTGCAAAAACTCCTAATACTGAGGAGTCGGTCTCATCTATATATATATATGTGGGTGGAGAGAAAGAGAGATTAGGGGTAGATAGAGGAGTGGAACGATAGATTGTATATACTGACACACCGACAGACAGATGCTGAACTAGATTTTAAAAGCTCCACCTTCCATTTTTCCTGTTATAGTTAAGGTCATCTTAAAGAGACTAAGATAGACATAGATAGGGCCAGGTAAATCACTTTAGCTGGTTTTATTACACTGCCCTGTCATATAGATATTTTGTTACGGAAGGTATGTAGACCTTGGCATAAGGCAGGCAGATAACTCGAGAGATAAAGCCACAAAGGATCTGGATAAATGTGTCATTGTTGTCGATTACAGCCCTTGGTTAATATGAATATATGTTATAGTATGGGCTTTAAGAGATTTAGTAAAGTTTAGGATTTCTTTTTAGTAAGGTTCCGATCGTATTAAAACACAGAATATATTTGTTCTTTTTATTCAATGGAAGTAGATTACGATGAGCAAATAATATTAATATCCCTCCACTTAAGCCTTTCAATACCAAATTGCCTGTAACCATAGCTGGTTCTGCAATGCAAAGCTGTTTGTTTTAGAATGTATACAACTATGTAAATCCACCCATCAGAATTTCAAGTAAGAATTTTTTATGTTCCAAACACTAGCTTAATAATGCGTTAGTTATATTACTATATCTCTTCGATTTTATACTGTTTTCGACATTAATTGAGAATCATAGGCATCATTAATAACCAAAGCTCAGCAGCATTATAAGCAATTATAGAAAAACTAATTAGTCGACATATATTCCTCTAGTGAATAGGATTATATTAAAAAGATCTAGCATATTGTCATTAAGTCGAGTAGTCGTGTAAGAGGTTCCATCATTGATTCGTCTCAAAGATGGTTATTTAACAGATCATTGTCATTTTCTGAGGATACAGATTCAACTGTATATTGAATTTAATGACAAGTAATAGAAGGCTCTTTGTATCTAGTAACTTATTGTAAAAACCTTATTACCATTGCCTAGTCGTAAGGGTGCCCATTGTGATATACGGCGTGTTGTGATCATTTAAATTTGGCAAAGCCAATCTCTCGCCTCGTTTATACACAATCAATTTCTTCATAGAGAGAGAGAATAATCGAAACCAGTATACCGGCCTCGAAAGGAAGAAAGGTAAAAATGACATCAGCGACATTTGAAATCAGAACGCAGTGAGCCGGAACGAATAACTTCGAATCGTTCTACCCGACATTCTAATGACACTGCTTATTTGCCGCCATGCAGACTATTACAGACAGCTAAACATTCAATCTGACCTGGTAATCGAATTGACCACCGTCGTTAATAGAAGGTGTCGCTATACATTATGGGCGTAGTTCATTTGATATTTGAAACTTCTGTATACGATATGTTATATTTAGTTTCTCGATCAATGGAATTGTCTGTACAAATAACTGTGTAATGTATGTATACACGTGTGTGTGTGTGTGTGTGCCCACGTAAGTGTATAGGTCTCTGTCAGTCTGTCTGTGTGTCTACGCGTCTATGTGAGTTTGTATATATATATATATATATATATATATATATATATATATATATATATGTGTGTGTGTGTATTTATTGATGTGTGTAAATACTGATGTGTATGTGTATAGCGAGAGAACGTAGAGAGATGGAAGTGGTTAGACTAAATAATTATTCGTATTAAGTCAATAGCAATTAAATAACATCAACGAAGAGTTTATGGAACAAAAAGTGGGAATTTAACGAAGTAAACTCCTCATAAAGTATATCAGTTCATCAAAAGTAGAGAAACTAACAAGACATAACAATAAATACCAAGTAACAACTTGCTGTCTCTGTGGAAATTCCAGTTTAATTAGAAAAAAATCGCCCAGTATTAAATAACACTAGACTACCCGTGATTCGTTGAGTAACGTTCGCTTCAAAATAAATTTTAAAAATCATGTTCACTTAAAAATAATTTTTAAATAATTAAAATATACACAGGCATGTATATAATGTGAAATGAAACTGGAAGGCTCATATATATACGTGTGTGTATGTATATATATATATAAATGTGTGTGTGTATGCATATATATATATGTATGCATGTGTGTATATATATATGTGGGTGTCTGTGATCTATATACACTGGCCATAGACACACACGCATATATATATATATATATATATATATACACGGACACTCACATATATATACACAACAACACCACCAGGTATCTCTCTCTTCCATTCTTTTTCTCTGTCTGCTTTCCCTCTCTCTATGTCTCTCTTTCAATCTACTCTCTCACAACCACTATCTTTTCCTCTCTATCTTTCTTTTTCGTTGTTTATGAAGGTACCCGGAAAAACCCCATATCTCAGGAACTTGTGGTCTGATTTAGATTTACGCGAAACTTGTTTTATTCCATTTGTATTCCCATTTCAGGGTCAACCTCCTTTCAAAGTATTTTCCCATTATGCGCTCTTTTCGCTGTATTACATTACAGACAAGCAAGCAAGCAATCACAAACTTTTAGTATTATAAAGATGACATGTTTGTTTGTTTGTTTGTTTGTTAGAAAGACAGACACACAATATAAGGGGGTACTGAAAATACAGGAGGATCAGTTAATTATGATTTTATTCAACATGGATATTGCAGGGGCCCTTCAGTTTTTCTAAACCCTGTAAAAAGAACTCGGCAGGTTGGGCCTTCAAACAAGTCTCTGAAGCAGCGATCAAGCCAGTAACGTTTCAGCACACCCTCGTGTATTACTGCTACCACTTTTGCTCTTTCTCATACGTACAACGGTTACCATACCCTTTCCTGCACGACCGATGTTTTACACACAAACAGATTATTTCCAATTCATGCACAAAGTCAACAATTAGTGAAGTATACCAATACAAGGATATTCCGTATCACGGCTATGGACAACGGAATGAAAAGAATGATGAAAATTAAAGGTTCGGTTCAAAGTTCCGAGAAGATTACCAAATACAATTATTGCCTAAAGAAGGCTGAAAGGCTGAACGGCTTAAACGTTATGATTATAAACAAGATGTGGGCATTCATCTGAATAATTCAGTGTATGGTAATGATTTCTAATTTAAGCATAAGGTCAGCAGTTTGTGGTGGTGGTGGGAGGGGGTAGTCGGTTAGATCAATTCCAGTACTTTCTTCACTAGTACTTTATTTCATCAACCACGGAAGGATGAAAGGCAAAGTTAACCCCTCAGCAGGATTTGAACTCAAAGTCAAGAGCCCTAAATATTGCAAAATGTTTTGATCCGCGCATTAAACATTCTATCGCCAATCTATTGTCCTCAAATAAACATATAAACTCCTAATTTATGCTCAAGGTCAGCAATTTTGGGGTGACGAAAAAGTCGATGATCTCGACCTGATACTTGACCAGTACATTATTATATCGATCCTGGTATGATGAATGACAATGCTAATATCGGCGAGATTTGATCTCAGAATGTAAAATAACCGTGACTAAATGTCGCAGAGCTTATTGTCCAGTAAACTAACTATTCTGTCAACCCACTGCCCTCAAATCAGCACAAACTGCAATATCAAACATGGGAGCCATGTCATGGATCCCGTAGAGGCTTTTTCATGGTTGTATTTAAACCTGGTGACAACCACCCCCTACCAGATCTGTACTCAACCGAGAAGAAGAAAGAAAGGAGGAGGAGAGAAAAAGTGAGACAGAGGCAGAATCGCTCTCATTAGTTGACCTTAATAGGATATGAACACAGAGCGAAGAAACTTGTAGAAAATACTGTAAACTATTCTATCCGACGTCCTAACGATTCTCCCAATTGACTGCCTACTAAACAGAGATAATAAAAACCTATACTGGTAGACATTCTAAAACTAAAAC
>OZ024743.1:61680307-61700307 GCA_964016885.1 Eledone cirrhosa
CGACAGGGCCTTGTTTCTGCATTTTTTTATGCTTATCAAGGCTAACTACTCCCTCCCGTCTACTGAGATAACTGATGTTATATTCTTATTGAATTCAAGTAAATAATCAGGAACTGATTATACAGAGCGGTTGCCGGTCTGGCAGAAATTAAAAATTTGAATTGGAGCTCTGAAATAGCCATATATATATATGAATGTATATATAATGTATTTTGCAATACACTTTATGCTTAATTAATTAAGCATAAAGTGTATTACAAAATACATTATATATACATTCATATATATATATATGGCTATTTCAGAGCTCCAATTCAAATTTTTAATTTCTGCCAGACCGGCAACCGCTCTGTATAATCAGTTCCTGATTATTTACTTGAATTCAATAAGAATATAACATCAGTTATCTCAGTAGACGGGAGGGAGTAGTTAGCCTTGATAAGCATAAAAAATGCAGAAACAAGGCCCTGTCGGCTTTATCTCCCCCTGTTTGCTGAGATTAAAGTAAGTGAGTTTGTCACTACTCTAAAACAATAGCATACGGTCTTCAAAATGCTTTTAATTAAGCATAAAGTGTATTGCAAAATACATTATATATACATTCTTATATATATGGCTATTTCAGAGCTCCGATTCTAATTTATATATATATATATATATATATATATATATATATATATATATATATAACACGAAGCATTCTATCCGACATTTTAATGGCTTTATTCTGCCCATTCTTCCATCCCTTTAATGAATGTACCAAACTACCACCATTCCTTATGTAATTATATATGAAACATCAGTACTAACATCGGGGGAAAATATGTTCTACCTAAAATACTCTGTGAACCAAATGTATCTTAAAATATTTCAAATTAATTCTTCCTCTCTTCATTCCTGGAAATATTTCTAATGGAGAAAAAAACATCATTTGTTCATTTCCTGTTTTCGTTTTACAAAACACTACTGAAATGTTAGTCCTAGATTATATATATATATATATATATATATATATATATATATATATATATATATATATATATACACATACACACACACATATATTCACATACATACATGCATACACATACACACATACATACACAAACATACGTTATATGCGTGTGATGCCTCAACATCATCCATTAGTAGTTAGTCGCTGTATTTCCCTGAATGCATAATGTTTTAATAACATACATGTTGAAACGGATGTTAGTTGTTATTTCATTTCAAATATATCTTAAATACGGTTTTTGGCATTACGTCGAGCATAATAGCGGCTGTTTAAATATTCGAAGGATTAACATTACGACCAGGTTTCAATATGACGGTAGATAGAATTGCTTCTTATTTTACCTACCAGAAGTAAATCCATGAACACCTCAAATTTTCCTTTCCTCATTTTCTGTGTGTGTTGAACTGCAGATGGATCCGACAACAAATGTTCTATTACTTCGAATAATATTAACAGCCTGTCCGTGAAATTAACGTGGAAGTGGTTAAGAATTCCACAGAGATGTGTACATAAAAATTTATTCTCAGAGAGTTTCAGTTTGTGTGGTGCTTTTTTCTTTTACTTGTATAGTCATGAGTTGTTAGGCATGGTTGCGTTAAGAGAAATCATTTATATACATATATATGGTGAGTGTGTGTGTGTTTTAATTATAGATACATGTCACTCTATGCCAGATGTGTTGACTGGAGCTATGTGAAATAAAGACGTACTCAAAGTAACAACACGTCGCCGTGAATTGGACTCACGATCTTATGATCTTCATCCGCATACACTAAGCAGTAACCCACGCGCCTTCAACTCTTCTACGTTTTGATGTTTATCACTGTTGTGCTGAAGGCCTGGTAGGGCGCCGAATGACTGAAAGACTCCTTGGTTCAATCAAATGTTCAAGGATGCCATCCGAGCAAAGGAGGCTTACAAAGCTTGGCTTGGAAATAAGTCCTCCTTGTTGTACCTGCGGTACAAGCAGGCACGTCAAACCGCATCAGAGAGAGTTAAAGCGTCTAAAGTTAAGACATGGGAGGACTTTGGGATTAAGCTGGATTCCGACTTCAGATCAGCAAATAAAGTGTTCTGGCAGACCATCCGCCGACATCGTAATAAAAAGCCCTCCTCCACACCTGCTATCAAAGACGCATGTGGGGTTCTCCTCTCTTCAGAGAGATGCACCCTCGCGAGGTGGAGAGACTACTTTGCTGATATCCTAAAGCCGATCACAACAGCATTTCGCATGTACACGCATCTGGCAGCGGAGACTAATCTCTCAGAGGCTGGAGTCACAAGAGCAGTTAAAGGTCTCAAATATGGCAAAGCCATATGAAATCCGGCCCGAGATGGTAAAAGCCTTAAATAGAAAAGGTATTCTTTGGCTTACTCGTGTGTACCGGGTGGCCTGAATCTATGAAGGGGCACCTAAGCAAGGTTTGCGGTTGTACCCCTGGCAGTGGAGACTTCTGGTGTCCTCGGCCCTAGGGCTACCTCCCTACTCACCACCATAGGCGCTGAGCTTGCCAGCCGCAGGTGTGAACCCCGTGAGTTGGAGTGGCTTTTCCAGCGCGTCTCCCTTGCCGTCCTCCGGTAAAACGCCTTCTCCATCCCGTTAGCCGGGGCTGTGGGAGGGCCCCATCGCGTAACATACCATATTTAAGTAAGTAAAAGTAAATATGTATGTCCATCTATATACACTATATACTTTTTAATGATCAAAAGTTAAACAACAACAGTAACAGAAACCTAAGCAATGGCAATCGGGAGTGATAATCCCAATTTTCAAAAAGGGATACGAGAGATATTGTTCCAATGATAGAGGGATCTCCTTATTTAGTCTCCCCGGTAAAGTCTATGTTAAGTGTCTGGCAAAGAGATGCAGGGAGATTGTTGAGTCCAAGCAAGCTGATGAACAGTGTGGCTTTTGCCCCGGATGCAGCACAGCCGACCAAATATTAACACCGCGACGGGTATTCGAGAAACCATGGGGGTATTGTCAGGAAGTATATTCTTGTTTTGTCGACCTTGAGAAGGCATATGACCGCGTTCCGTGGGACCTGCTGTGGAAGGTTGTTCAGGAATACGAGATTGATGGTCAGCTTCTAGCCTAGGTATTTTTGTTCGGATAAATGAGGCGAAATCGAAACCATTCAACGTGCGAGTCGGACTCCACCAAGGGTGCGTACTGTCACCTCTCCTGTTCATTATTTACATGAACAGGATTGACATGCGCAGCTGGGTTGGAAGTGGTATCATGACTGGTGGGTGTAAAATCTTTGATTTGCACTTGATAGATTTGATGACGAATGATGCGAAAACTGCGACACTCGTCCTCTCAAGGAAGCCTGTGCAGTGATCGCTACATGTGAATGGAGTTCCATGGAAGCAGATAGAGAAGTTCACGTATCTCGGGGTCGTGTTCACGAGTGATGGAAGGCAGAAGGCTAAATTAAGTGGAAAAATTGCAGTAGTTGGTGCAGTAATGCGCCAGCTTCAGCTTTCAGTAATCAGAAGAAGCGGGTAGGCGTAAAAGCCAAATTCGCTGTCTTCAATCGATTTTTATGCCAACCCTTACCTATGGTCATGAATCTTTGGTAATGACCGAAAGAATACGATCACGAATATAAGCGGCCGAAATGGGATTCCTCCGAAGGGTCTTTGGAGTAACGTTATTCGATAAAGTGCGTAGCTCGGAGATCAGAGAGTCACTCCTGGTAGAGCTGCTACTTCTCTGAATTGAGAGATCACAGCTCCTATACTATGGGCATGTGGTTATAATGTCTCAGAAAAGAATCGTTGGGCAGATTTTACAGGTAAAACCAGCCGGCAAGAGACCCAGTGGTAGATCCCGAACAAAATGGTTGGATAACATCCATGAACTTGCCTGGTCTTGCTTGGGGAGCCAGCCGGATCAGTTGGACCCGCTGAATGGAGTGTTTGAGGACTTTGCCCCCAATACCATCTAGAGAATAAATGGGCGAAGAAGAAGAGGTGCAAATGAAAACATTTTCCAATGAAGCTTATTAATAATAATACTTACATAAGATTCTGTGGAAGGCATGGACGGCTAACATTTTGAATCCTGCCACCACCAATAACAGCCAAGATAGATTGCTCTTAATAAACTATTTTACCGAACTGTTAGTATCATACTGACTTGTATTTCAGTCTTAAGTAGCAGACATGCAGTGAAACTGATCAATGTATCAAATGCGTGCAGTTAAAAGTAAACTGAGCCTTAAAACAGACAATATTGAGAGACAGACTGCTGAGTGTCTGAAGCGTATTCTCCGTTTATTTCAGTTTTCCGTGATATTTTTATCAGCTTTTTCATTTTTCGTACACAGCCTACATGGTCATTTCGTCTCTGTCCGCAGTACTCAATTCAAATCTATTTGTTTCACAGAAATAACATGGCCACTTAACGCGCAAGAGCATATGCTTTACGTGAAGAATCACGAACTCTTAACTATATTAAGGTCGACTCTTCAACGATGTCCTAAAAAAATTCGACAGAGATATAGGACTAGAAATTAACATTGCTACTGGCATCTGACTAGCGGAGTGATAATTAAATTAATTGTGATATATAAATAATCACACACAGAATATATTCTGATGTAAATTTTCACAATTCTGTATAAACGGGGACTCTTTCTAGTAGAGGAAGTACCCTAACCACTGAGCTATGCGCCTTCACACTCGGTCTAAAGACAACATAAATAAATATTTTAATGTTCCTCCGAACGCAAAAATTCGTTAAAATTAATTTTCTTTGATAGACGTCTGGAGGCCTAAAGGCTATGTAAGCGGATGTTTACATATTTAGTAGGGGCTACCTTCTTTTCAATGTTTCCAGATTTGTATAATATTTGAGCAACAGTAAGATATGATTATTTACTTAACTTAATTAGGCCTATATATACAAAGGTACACACACACACACACACAAAGACACACACACATACACACACATATATATATATAGAGAATTTACAAGAATCAGAGCTATGTTCAAAGCATTTATTCACTTACAATTGTTTCATCCAAACCTAGGCTTGGTGTCTTCGGAGCATTTTTCAATGTTTGTACACATAATTGACCTCCTTTCCAACGCAAGAGACATACAGATACATATATATATATATTGATGTACAGTGGATACGAAAACCATAACTTTCTTTTGCTTTTTCTTTTTATTTTTATTTTTCTGCACACATATTTTTTTGTTTTATACAAAAAATACCTTACCACTACAACCACCATAATAATCTTGCTTACCTGCTTAAAGTGCTTGCATTACGTGTAACACCCTGCCACACAATAATAGTATAAAAATGAGACACACTTGCATGCTCCAGATGTAACTAACGCATACACTACCTACTACATCTGACTATCAAACTATCCTCTTGCATTATCTGTGTTATCTGCCAAATGTATTTTAATTTTAATTTTGATTTTGATTTTGATTTTGATTTTGATTTTGATTTTGAATTTGAATTGCTGTACAAAAATAGTATAGTATAATATATGCCACTCCTCTGTACATCAATATATATATATGTATCTCTATGTCTCTTGCGTTGGAAAGGAGGTCAATTATGTGTACAAACATTGAAAAATGCTCCGAAGAATCCAAGCCTAGGTTTGGATGAAAGAATTGTAAGTGAATAAATGCTTTGAACATAGCTTTGATTCTTGTGAATTCTATATAACTGCTATGTAGAACAACTGATGTTATTACATTGAGCTATTTATCTTACTGGTAATAAGGTAGTAATAAATTACTGACCTTCACTGTTTAGGGTTTAAAATATACATAACTATAAAAAGTTTTAATATATACATAACCATAAATAGTATCCCTAATATTATATATATATATATATATATATATATATATATATATATATATATATATATATATATATATATATATATACATATATGTGTGTGTGTGTGTGTATGTGTGTGTGTGATTGTGTATATACATACATATATATACATATATATATATATATGTATATATATATATATATATATATGTATGTATATATATATATATATATATATATATATATATATATATATATATATATATATATATATATATACAAATTAGCGAGAATCACATTTCGGCTATTGGAAATTAGCGAAAAACAACTTCCGAATTGTGTGACAAGCGCTCCATAGAAACTAGTGAACTAGAGCAACAACGTACGTTAAAGGGCCAAACACACTGAGACGATGGTTAAACCATTATCTGCAAAGCCATAGAAACGACCAAGCATATATATGTATATATATATATACATAAATATACCAAAATGGAGTGCTGCGTGGTTGCACATGGGTTACATATGAATAAAATTAGTCCTTCATCAGTGATCTTCCAACCTTCATTGGTATTTCATCGCTTTAAAAATCATATACCTCTGGTTGGTGCGAGCAACAACTAAATCAAGTTATTGGGACAAGTAAAATAGGGTGAAGCGAGCGCGACATGTAAACAAACAAAGATGGTATTGCAACGGAAAGATAGGAAGAGACAAGTACATGATATCTATAAGCTTAAGCTTGGTGAAATCATGGACGAGAGATACAGACCGTCCGACCTGGGTGAGATGTGAGCGAGAAAAGGATTTCACACAGGTCAAACGGGAGGAAGTAAGAGAGGGGTAGAAGCAGAGAGTGAGTAAGTGGAAGTGTGAGGAAGAGGCCAGCTGAGAGAGAGTGTGACAGGCAGAGGGGGTAAAAAGAAGGTGAGAGATAGAGAGAGAGGGGAAGCAGTAAGAAAGAAACAGACAGGTCGCATCTGAGGAAAAAATATAAATATAAACAAAATGGAGTACTGCGTGGTTGCACATGGGTTACATATGAATAAAATTAGTCCTTCATCAGTGATCCTCCAACCTTCATTGGTATTTCATCGCTTTAAAAATCATATACCTCTGGTTGGTGCGAGCAATAACTAAATAAAGTTATTGGGACAAGTTAAATAGGGTGAAGCCACCTCTGTTTGTCTACATGTCTCGCTCGCTTCACCCTATTTTACTTGTCCCAATAACTTTAATTAGTTATTGCTCGCACAAACCAGAGGTATATGATCTTTAAAGCGATGAAATAGCAATGAAGGTTGGAAGATGACTAATGAAGGACTATATATATATATATATATATATATATATATATATATATATATATATATATATATATATATATATATATATATATACAAATATATATATATATACAAATATATATATATATATATACAAATATATATATATATATATACATATATATGTATATATATATATAATATAAAACGAAAAATCAGTGATGCATCTGAACTCAATTTATCGTGTGTTACAATTGTTTCGCCGGCGGACAGCTCGGGACACGATCAGTGTGTGGATCTGTATGTTCTAGATCCGCAGGTTCGATGGACAGTTCTAATGATTTCGGAGAAAATTCTTTCACTGGGGTGTTTGCGTCAAAAATTTCATCCTCTTCGCGTGTCCTGTTATTGGCCGCTGGTTGTGTACGTCATCATAATTCTGACCAACAGGCATCGCTTGGCTGACCATCAGCTGTCTCGTGTCTGCCACACTTCGACGAATTACTGCTGGGTTTGGTAGTTCACACGTCCACGCGCGCACTCTCTCTCTCACACACACACACACACACACACACACACACGTGTCCATATATACAGGTACAGATACACACTCGCTCGCAAACACACACACATATAAATATATATATATATATATGCCCTTTCCCTACTCTGGGTGCTTGTACACACACACACACACGCACACACTGGCTCATATACACTCTTACAAATATGCACATATTCACATACAGGCCCACGCACGCATACAAAGATACATACATATATATATAAATACACAAATAGGATATACACACAAAGTCATATAAAGATACACAATGGGTCATACATGAAAGGATGCATCTTGTTATAGACATACACATATATAAGCAATATAACCATATACATAGTATATATATATATATATATATACACACATATATACACATATATGAAAGAAATATAAAATATATTAAAAATATACATATAACGTAACATAGAGATACACAGTGAGCAATACACGAAAGGGAGCGCCCAGTTGTATGTGTCTACAGAGGTGTTGTTACATTGTGAACATGGATCAAACATATGGAATCTTTGCGCAAATCCACATGATGGGCGTTCATGGTATTACAGTAAATAGTAAATAGTATGCGCAGACCGTAGATAGAAAATGCGTGCAGAAAATATATATAAAAAAAAAAGAAAACATATATAAAAAGGAGGAACGTGTATGCGTATGAGATAGTACACAAGAGGAGTATGAGATATACACGTGGGTCTGTATACGGAAAATACAATATGTGTTACAAAATGGAATACGTGGAGAGTATGGACTCTTTATTGAAAATATACATATGCATCGGGGTGCGTGGACCGGCCATACTGGAGTATGTCACTGTGGTTGAGGTATATTCTCTTATAGGTGTAAGGCATTTGACTGAAAGTCAATGGAATCCGGATCAACCTGCCCCGGCTCAGGCGATGTTCTTGCCTAGGGTGACGTGCAGAGTCGGGTATGCATCCTGGGTTATTTTGGCTTACCCCACGGAGCATATATAGTCATCAGTGTATGGTGTCTGAGCCCCTGAACCCGTTTCGCCGCTCTGGTCGGCGTGCGCTCCACCGCATGCCTTTAGCCTGGGCTGCCCAGTGGATTCCATGCGGAGAGTGTGCACCTTCTCTGGTGTCTGCACGTCATGATTATTTCCGATTTTAGGTTGACCGCATCATCCTTCAGTCTGACTATCTCTATGGCCTCAGCTAGGCATAGCCTACAATTTCTATTTCCAGCCGAGTATGCATTCGCGTGCCGAACGATACTCCAGTGAAGGGCATACGGGTGCCTTTGTCTTTCAAGTCCCACACCAGGTCCGCCAACCTAGTAGAGTGCCTCTTAATCCGGTCCTTGAAAGAATTCGTGTGGTTATACATCCGCGATTTAAAGGTCGTGGATGTTGCACCGATGTAGGTGCGCTTTGTATTGTGCGTGCTAACCACACATTTATATACCAGGCCCTTCGTTAGGCATCTTCCCTGTAGGGGGCACTGCGTGCCCGATCTGCGTTTGCCCGTTCTGTCGTTATGTTGTTCATTTCGGACGCCTGGCCCTTGATCTGCTACAGCCCTCTCCCGATTCTCCGTGTGTTGTTCCGCCGACACGGTGGTCTCCCCTCCGCCACTCATTCCCGCCCGGCGTTGGATTCTATCGTTTTCCCCGGGCGTGGCGGCCGCCGCATGGGCGGGTTGTAGTTGGAAGACCGGTTTGCGAGGGGCCCTCCGGGCTCCGATGGACGGTCATTCGGCCGCGGTGGTAGACGGTCGAGGTTCCCCATCTTTGCCGCGTTGGTTTTGGCAATGTAGTCGGCCATGTTAGGTGCTGTGGAGAAGGATAACTTCACCGTGTGGCGGTTGAAAATCTTGTGGTATCTGTTCGACGGCGGGAAGCACTCGTCTAACGATCGGAAAAAGAGGCCTGGTACATTGCTGCATACATGCTTAGAATGCGGCGCGTTAAACCATGTAACGGCCTTAGATCTTGTCTTGTTCTTTCGTGTGTGTGTAGTAGCGTGAATGTGTTTTGGGTCTGGTGTCGGTCTCGGGTTTTGCCCGCCAGTTATTTCGTCCTCTATGTTGCCTCTATCTATATGCCTACTATGCCTCTATCTACATGCGTCAGGGTTACGCCTTTCGCTTACTAAGGTGTTCTGTTTTGTATTGTCGGCTCTACTATTTGTCTCGTTAATGTTATGTGGTGCTGTTGTCGGGGCTATACCATTGCTACCAGGCCGGGTGTTCCCTATACCGGGTGCCACGGCCGTACTTGTCCTTACCCTGTCCCTAGTTCTAGTTTCCGCGACGCATGTGGTGTGCGTGCCGGGCTTTTGTCTACGTGTACTGGGTGGTCTGTCGCCCGTGTGTGTCTTCGTCTGTCCTATTGTCGGTCCAGTGTCCTTATGGTGATCTATGCTGCTACGCGTGTTTTTGGAAGCTAGTTCCGGGTCGTTTCTTCTACCTATGGAAGTGCAACTGCTATTGCCCTATCCGCATGCCTCGGCGCTAGGCTCCTCCCTGTCTGTGGTGTACACTATGCTTTCTGTGTAACCGGCCCTACCCAGTGCCTCATTATAATAGTCGGCGTGCTGGTTGAACACGTCTGCGTTGGCCGACAGGGTGGTTACGCGTTTTGATACCCCTTCTATGACTGACTTGGGGTGGTTCGATTGCCTGTTCACATATTGCAGGTTCTCATTGGACTTGTGATATGGGGAGGGGAGGTCTATGTATATGTCTGTACGTGTTTGTGTATATGGGTATATATACGCGTATGCATGTGTGTGCGCCTGTGTGTGTGTGTGTGTGTGTGTTGATGTATGTAGGCATCTATGCAGGCGTCTGTGTATGGGTATGTTTATAGGTTTATATGTTCTCCTTAAATGTGTGTGTATAGCGGGAGTCTATGCGTACGACTGTCGTTATCTATGTGATTGTGTGTGTGAGAGAGAGAGTGCGCACGTGGACGTGTGAACTACCAAACCCAGCAGTAATTCATCGAAGTGTGGCAGACATGGGACAACTGATGGTCAGCCGAGCGATGCCTGTTGGTCAGAATTATGGTGACGTACACAACCAGCGGCCAATAACAGGACGTGTAAGAGGATGAAGTTTTTGACGCTAACACCCCAGTGAAAGAATTTTCTCCGAAATCATTAGACGTGTCCATCGAACCTGCAGATCTATAACAGACAGATCCACACACTGATCGTGTCCCGAGCTGTCCGCCGGCGAAACAATTGTAACACACAATAAATTGAGTTCAGATGCATCACTGATTTTCCGTTTTATATGATATCACACTCTGCTCTGTAAGAACATAGAATGCTCAACCGGCATACCGCCTATGGAAGCATCTTAGCTACCATAACACACACACACACACACACACACACACACACACACACACACACACACACACACACACACACACACACACACACACACACACACACACACACACACTACACATATATATATATATATATATATATATATATATATATATATTCATTATCATCAGGACGAGCTTGCTCGGCTCTCTACGACACGCTTCCTCCATCCATCTCTGTCTCTTATAGCGTTTGCCAGTTCTTCCGCAGCGCATCCAGTATCGTCCTCAAGTTGCTTGACGTATGCCTTCTTGGGACGACCAGCGTTTCTTGCTCCATGAGATGGACTCCATAACAACACATCACCTGCTATTTCTTCCTTGCTGCGCCAACAGTGGCCAGCAAATCTGAGTCTCTGTCCACGTATTGACCTGGTGATAGGTGGAATATTGCCACAGAGATCCTTATATGCCCCGTCTAGCTTTTTCTCCAGTTTCGACGTTAGCGTCCAAGTGATAGAGCCATAAACAAGCATAGACCCCACAGCAGCTCTGAAGAAATTCCTTTTCAGTTTGGCCGGCAGGTTTGATTTCCATATCTTTTCCATTGCATTCAATACTCCCCAGGCTTTTCCCAGTCTGATGTTAACAGCATGTTCTGTGGAGGCGATATAGCTACCCAGGTATTTGAAGTCGTCAATATTGCTTGATTATATCGCCGTTGATTATATCTCCTGTTTATTGACTTTTCAAAAGCATTCGATTCCATCCATCGTGTGAGGATGAGAGAGATACTTCTAGCCTACGGTTTGCCAAGGGAAACAGTAAATGCCATCATGATGTTATATAAAAACACCCGCGCAATGGTGCGCTCACCTGATGGAGCTACCAACTTCTTTGACATCATTGCAGGAGTACTCCAAGGCGATAGATACTCTTGCACCATATATTTTTATCATCTGCCTCGACTATGTATTGAGAAAAGCCCTGGACGAAAACTTAGAGCTTGGTTTCACTCTCACAAAGCGAAAGTGTAGACGCCATGGAGCTTAGAAAATCACCGATGCTGACTATGCAGATGATTTAGCGGTCCTCGCTGACTACCTTGAGGATGCAAGATCACTACTTCACAGCATCGAATCAGTTGCAAAGGAAATCGGACTTTATGTCAACGCAGGTAAAACAGAATATGTTTGCCTGAACCAAGACTCCTCAGTTGGTATGCGAAGTCTAAACGGCCGATATATATATATATATATATATATATATATATATATATATTATATATATATAAAGAATGAATAATAACAGGTAGACATCATAAAAACCCCACTTAAGGGTATTTACATTGTACATTTTACCATTCTGCTCTGAGGAAACAGTGGTTACAGCATTGGATATTTGAGTTCTGCAAGTACTTGTGAATTTGCACGTAGCATAACTAGGCTGCAGTACCACCGTGGAAACACTTGTAAGCACACGGAATAAATTACCTTTTTATGATGTCTACCTGTTATTATTCATTCTTTATATACACTCCGGAATACTGAAGGATCAGGAACTAAGTTTCTTCAACAATTCTTCCATAACTCGTAGAGTAACCTCTTACCATACGTCAACCATATCCAGTGTAGTAATTAACCATTACTACATCTTGGATAATCCTATACCTAATAATCGCCTCCTACACAGTTGAGCAACCACACCGACACACGGCATTAATATGGAAAGGCATCATATAGGTATGTCACTTAAAAACATACCTATACCTAACAAAAGGGAATATATTCTTAGTATGATTCAACGCAATAACGACTTCATTCGGCGTGTACGATGGAAAGCTTTCCATTTCGATAAAGGACGCGCCAATCACTCGTCTGAATCATATGGTTTTAAATCATGTAAAAACCCACCCACAAACCCTCATCTCGATGCTTTCGAACAAGATTTAATGAAAACGACCATGAACATCAAATTCAACAAACATAGAAATAATGAGCTGCAGAACAACATGAAAGCACTACTCCGAAAATTGCAAAATACCAATGGAATTGTTGTGAAAGCTGACAAGACTTCTAACGTGTATACCATGGATATCGATACGTACAATAACTTCATACGCAACGAACTACACAAAAAATATAGAAAAACAAATGAAACTACGCTAGCAAATATTAACAACGAGGCATATAAAGTGGTAAAGAATCTCAAGATAGACGATAGAACCGAGCCGATTATACCCGCTACCCCCACCTTCAACCTGAAGGACCATAAGGTAAATTTTGACTCTAACCCTAATATCAGACTTATATGCCTTTCTAAATCAGACATAGGGAAAATTAGCAAACATATACTTGACAGAGTAATAACTCAAGTGAAAAAGAAAATTGAAATTAAATTATGGGGCAACACTAGCGAAGCAATTCGCTGGTTTAATAACGTTAAGAATAAGAATAAATCTAAGTTTATACAATTTGACATAGACGAATACTACTCTTCCATCTCACCAAGCACTTTACGTAAGGCCCTATCGTTTGCTAAGGCCAATTCCGACCTAACGGAGGACGAAATTAATATTATTCTCGAGGCTAGAAAAACCATTATTAAGTTCGATAACTGCTACTGGGAACGTAAGGACAGACCCACAAATTTCGATATTACCATGGGTTCCAACGACTCGGCGGAGGTCACGGATCTCGTGGGAATTTACATAGCCCACATATTACATAGTAAATTTAGTAATCTACAGGGGGGGGGGATATATAGAGATGACGGGCTCTTATTAGTTAATAACTTGAATAACCAAAATCTTGAAAGGCTACGGAAAAATATTAGAAAATCTTTTAGTGAACTGGGTCTAAAAATAACATACGAATACAATCTTAAAGTAGTAAACTTTCTGGACGTAACTCTTAATTTAAATACTGGACAGATACGACCCTTCCACAAGGTAAATGAGAACCTTACGTATATTAACTTTAACTCTAACCACCCACTCTCCATGATCAAATCAGTTCCCCGGAGTATTTCTCTTAGAATCTCTCGCCTATCGTCTAATTCTGATATTTTTAGTGAACACGCTGAATACTACAATAATGCATTAAGGAATGCTGACCACCGGGATACAATAGAATACATTGATAGGAATTTCCATAACACACATAGCTCTACACGAAATCAAGGAATGCGTAACCGGGGGACTAAAATACAAGCACACACACACAGTACTACCAGACATACTAATAATAGAAGATCACCACCAAATAAATCACGTTGTAGAAAGTATATCTGGTACAATCCTATTTTTAATGCCTCGATTAGTACAAAACTATCTCTTTCATTCTTTAAGTTAATCAACAAACACTTCCCTAGTTCCCATAAATACCGCAAAATTCTGAACTCTAAAACTATTAGACTATCATACTCCACGGCACCAAACCTTGAAGCATACATAAAAAAACTTAACTTAAGGCAATTAAACAACTCTACAAAACAAAACATTTTAGTAACAGATGGGCAGAACGCAATATCTGCCTCCCAACCACTAAATGGGAGACGGGTATTGCACAACCCACCTGTACCGCTATCACAACCTATCCATGATGTACCCGCTACCCACAACAAAGAATGTAACTGCCATCTACCTGAAAGATGTCCATTGAAGAATGAATGCCTAAAGTCCAACATTGTTTACCAATGCACGGTTGAATCGAACGACCAGAAATGGTATTATATCGGATCTACCACCACATCGTTTAAATCTCGCTGGTACCGTCATCGATTCTCAATCAAACATCCGAATCACCGTTTTGTGACCACGCTCGCCAATAAGACCTGGCAACTCCGTGAACACAACCAACAGTTCACCTTAAAATGGGATATACTTTCCAGCGCAAGTGCATATCGGAGTGGATTGAAGTATTGCAGGTTATGTAACCTTGAGCTCTTTTACATATTAAAATCCCAAAACAAACTACTTAACGATAGAATTGAACGATCATTATACTGCAACCACAAACTAAAAGCTAAATTCTCTCACTATAAAATAACTTAACATTCGAACCCGTAACTATAACACCGCTTTCTAGCTAACAACCTTCTCTTCCCACCACACTACAAGACAATACACTGCTTATCACTATACATGGTAACTCAGTGCAATTCCTAGATTACTACTACAAACCCAAAGTTCACTCACCACACAAACTTTGTCTGTCCTCTCTCTACCTATCTCTCTCTACATCCATTACACTCTCTCTCTCTCACCTTTGGCCTACCTCCCTCTCAACATCTATGAACCTGCCCTCTGGGGCAATAAATAATTCCGACCTAAACTATCAACGCATCTCTCCAAAAGTAACCAGTATAATAAAACCCCTACCATAACATTTTGATTAAGATATCTACAAGCCACTCTCTCCTACTTCTCCAACCCCTGAATATCTTTCTTTCTCTCTCCCTCTTCCCTACTTTTCTCTCTTCCTTTTCTACTCTATCTTCCCCAACAACCCCACTTAAGGGTATTTACATTGTACATTTTACCATTCTGCTCTGAGGAAACAGTGGTTACAGCATTGGATATTTGAGTTCTGCAAGTACTTGTGAATTTGCACGTAGCATAACTAGGCTGCAGTACCACCGTGGAAACACTTGTAAGCACACGGAATAAATTACCTTTTTATGATGTCTACCTGTTATTATTCATTCTTTATATACACTCCGGAATACTGAAGGATCAGGAACTAAGTTTCTTCAACAATTCTTCCATAACTCGTAACCTCTTACCGTACGTCAACCATATCCAGTGTAGTAATTAACCATTACTACATCTTGGATAATCCTATACCTAATATATTATATATATATATATATATATATATATATATATATATATATATATATATATATGTGTGTGTGTGTGTGTGTGTGTGTGTGTGTGTGTGTGTGTGTGTGTGTGTGTGTGTGTGTGTGTGTGTGTGTGTGCGCGCGTGTGTGTGTGTGTGTGTGTGTGTGTGTGTGTGTGTGTAGGAAAATTAGGATTGATGCTCTGAAATAGCGATGTATACATGGATGTATGTATAGTATATTTGGCAATATACCGTATGTTTAATTAGAAACATTTTGAAGACCTTGCGCTAGAATTTTTAAAGTAGTGACTATGTCACTTACTTCTTTATTCAACAAAAGAAGGGAGAGAAGCTGACAGATTCTGTTTCACGCTGTTTCACGCTGTCCGCGAGCCTTTGCCAAAAATTATAGAGGCTGGATTCTTATAGAATTCCAGTAATAATGAGGAACTGATTATACAGAGCGATTCTCGATCCAGCAAAAATAAAAAATTAGGATTGGTGCTCTGTAATAGTGATATATATATATATAGTGAAATATTGAAGAGTAACATGGTCGGCTGTACAACAATGGGCTTTATTTCAATTGTACAGCCGACCATGTTACTCTTCAATCTTTCACTATTATTACTCCAAGTATAACCTGCATAGGAATTCTCGCGAACTCGCTGCCTAACTACGGAAACATCTTGTTGAGCCAAACAAAACCGTACATTAAAACTATCCACGACACAGAGTACTCACAACCTCTAACTGGATTACTTATAACGATAACATGTTATCCCATTATATATATATATATATATATATATATATATATATATATATATATATATATATAGTACCAAGACCAAGCTCCGCCTGTACAAGAGCATCGTGCTGCTGAAAGTGCTTTATGCGATAGACACCTGGAGATTACGGCAAAAATAGAGAGACGGCTGAACGCTTTCCACCAGCGGTGCTTGCGAAAGATCCTTCGTGTGTCCTGGCACGGCCTCGAAAAAGTTGCCGCTGATCGTGACCGTTGGCGAGTACTTACTGCTCAATGCGCCGAACGGCGCGGAAGATTAAGACAAGATATATATTGTTATACTTGGGGAGGGTCATATTGTTGTAATATTGCCAGAAATAATAGCAGAACAGACTCACTGTTTGGTTGGTTTTCATTTCTGTATCTTTTATATCTCCATAGTTAATTTATTTAGCAATCAATGTTTATCATTGATTTACCAGCGTTTAAAAATACAGATATAAATATATATAATAGTCTATCATCTATTATGTACTATTATGTTTCCTCCTGTTGTATTGTATGTCTACACCATTTTTATTTTTATATATTTATTTCTTCTTGTCTCTGTCTCTGCGCATGTGTTTGCGTGTGTGTATAATATTTGGTGTGTGTTTGTTCGCGTTTGAGTGTATGTGTTTTTGTTTTCGTATTCTATATTTGTTCACTTGTGTGTGTTTATTGTTGTTATTGTACTTGTGTATATATCTATTTATTTATATATAAATAATCGAAGTCAGTGTTGCAGCATATGTATAAACGTTATTTGCATATTACAATTGTTTCGATATCGATCAACATGGGGTACAATCAAGGTAACGGGGCCCGACTCTTTTTCAACATCTCGGCAGATCTGTGAGCTGATCGATGTCGAACCGAATTTAATATGCAAATAAAGTTTGTGCATATGCTGCAACACTGACTTCGGTTCATTTAAATATATATGTGCATATATACAATCTGAAAACTGCAGCCGTCTAAACCTGGAGCACAATCCAAAGCGAGACGGACCCCGTAACAGCATCGAGTGCTTCGATCAGCGTCACCGCTAGTAACCACAAGCTACTCACATAATATATATATATATATATATATATACACCCAGGGAGTGTAACGTGAAGTTATTGTACACACACACACACACACACACACACACACAGGGTTGCCAAATCAATTTCCAATAAGTAGCGGATTTTGTTTTGCTCTATATCTGACAATGACAATTTCGTTCAACAAAATATAGGTATATTTTCTAATTATCTATGATACAGGTCTTCGGAGAATTCTATATCCTCATTAGTACCAGGGCAAGTCGAATGTACTATGGAAAACTATAGTTTTGAATAAAATTAATTGTATCTCGTGTACGGGCAGTTAATTTTCAATTGAGATTTTATACATTTAGGTACTTTCGTCTCCAACGTTTCACGAAGACAGGCGACGCCAACAGAGGCGTCCGAAATCGTTCATCAGAAGGAAAATTTAATATGGATGTAGGTCACCTGTCTTCGTGAAACGTTTGGTAATGGAATAATTATATTTTGTTATGTATTACATAATTAAATAACTCTGTAGAGCACTCTTCTTTCCTTTACCCTTTCTACGGAAATAATATATATATATATATATATATATATATATAATGTAGGAGGTGAGTTTTATTGTAGTACAATAAAGCAATGCAGATATCGGATAAGAAGCACTCTACAGTTTGTAGGACTGGAGTATACATAATATAAGATCAAAATATGTTGATTTAAAACTGCACTATCCACAAGTGTTTTTTAGCCTTCATATCATGTTCTCCTGTTTTATCTGATGAAAACACAAATATTATTGCATGATGATGTTTGTTTTTGAAATGCGCATAATAAAATACATGGAACTCCTTTAACCATCTTTTGATCTTATATTATATATATATATATATATATATATATATATATATATATATATATATATATATATATATATATATATATAAGCGAGTAGTGGGTGGCTGTAACCACATGATTTGTGATTCCAATGAGTATAACAGTATCGCCCGATTACCTGATATTTTGAAAATACACCCCCTACACTCACACATACAGACTCATACACACCAAACAGAAATGTTCTCTTCCATTTGAGAGCCACAGTATGATAATGCTGGTATGTTTATCATAAATAAAGTTTCCTGTAATGGTTAAATGTACTGTAATAAAAAGTCGAGTTTCCATAGGCGAATATCTATCTCTAGTACACACCTAGAAAGTAATGATCACCTGTTGGAAGAGAGGAATTAATGTATATGGTATGCATCAGTAAATATGAAACCAATAATATTTAGGTCTGTTGATGTCATACACATACGGACACACACACACACATATTCATCTCTCTCTATATATATGTATATATATATATATCAGAAATAGCCGTCGAACTGCTTGAGCTCTGCCGTCAGGGTCATACACTTTCCTATATATATATATATATATATATATATATATATAGTGGTAGAACACTGGAATGTAATATCCCTAGTGGTAGAGCACTCAGTCCATATATATATATATATATATATATATATATATATATATATATATATATATACATATATATATATGTAGATATATATATATGTACATATATATACATACATATATATATATATATATATATATATATATATATATATATATATATATATATATATATATATATATATATATATATATATATACATATATATATATGCGTGTGTGCGTGTGTGTGTGTGCGTGTGTGTGCGCGCGCGCGAGTGTGTGTGCGCGCGCGCGAGTGTGTGCGCACACATCCGTATGGAAACAGTATATTCCGTCGGGTGTGTTGTGATAGAAATATTTACACGATTGTACTTATTGACACTATAGGTTTTTCAATAGTGCCGCACCCTCGCAATCACGAGATTCTCTATATTTATCCTGTGTAATTGGCTAAAACGATTAACGTCTAAGCAGATACTCTTATATATATAAAATTGAAGATTTGATTTTGGCAATAATTTTCCATGTCAATCGTACACACCTTGAATATGACTCCGTTATATGGGCACCCAATTTAAAGAGAGACAAGGACATTATTGAAAATGTGCAGCGAAGAGCAACAAGCCTCGTCCAGGGATCTCTTCACTAGCCTACAATGAACGTCTTCAGGCTTTGGGACTCCCGACGCAGGAAGTAGAGGACAGTCATAATACAAGCTTTTAAAATACTAAAGGAGTTCGATAAAGTACAGTAGACTAGAAGGTGGCACTCAGCAGGACTAAAGTTAGGATACAACTGGAAGTTCCAGGTGCAACACCAACCACGTCCTAGGGACTACTTCTTTTT
>OZ024743.1:61710307-61715307 GCA_964016885.1 Eledone cirrhosa
TAACAATACTAAACTAGTTAACACCACATCTTTAGCTGAAGCAGTAAATAACTATAAAAAAAACAAAATAGATTTCAAGCTATCGTGGGATACCATTCTACAAAGAACTCCATATCTTGGGAACTGGAGAGAATGCAGATTATGTTCCGGAGAGATCTTGGAAATTACTAAATCTAAGGACGATTTATTGAATAAAAGAAAAGAATTGATTATAGCTTGTAATCACCGTATACGAAAAACATTTAAGTACTATAAACCTAATTAAACATTCTAAATAGCAACTCACTATAGTTCTATGTGACGTACCTTTTGTTAGTATCCCCTTCTCCTAATTATACGCCTTCCTGTTAATTTTTTTACCTTTTAATTTTTAGCTTCCATTGATTCATGCGTTACTGACTATGGGCATCAAGGTACATAACCACCTGCAATTGCATGGGTATACATGTATGTATGATAAGAGAATATATATATATATATATATATATATATATGTGTGTGTGTGTGTGTGTGTGTGTGTGTGTGTGTGTGTGTGTGTGTGTGTGTGTGTGTGTGTGTGTGTTAGCGTGTATGTGTGTATGTATGTGTGTATGTGTATGTGCATGTTTGTGTGTGTATATATATATATATGTATGTATGTATATATATATATATATATATATGTATGTGTGTGTGCGTGTATGTATGTATATGTGTATGTATATATCTATGTATGCGTATGTATGTTTTTAATGGAGTATCTATGTAATTATACCTCTATCTATATATGTGAGTATATGTACTTTTGTGATCTAAGAAAATTATGCGTTTTGGCTATATGTCAACATGCATTTATCTGGCATTGATTACTTATACATAGACCCACTTGAAAATATTTACTATTTTATATTTTATGATACATCATACGCTATACTATACTATATACAATGTACCATAATGCACTATATTATATTACGTTATATTATATTATATTATTAAAGGTGAATTGGCAGTATCGGTAGAGGGTTAGATTATGCTTTCCAGCATAGTTACGGTCCTTGCCATTCTGAGTTCAATTCCCGCCGAGGTTAACTTTGCCTTTCATCCTTACGGGGTCAATAAAATAAAGTACCAGTAATGCACTGGGTATTTGCTGGCCTTGTGCCTAAAGTAGAAACAGTTATATTATATTATATTATTGTATTTTATTATCTTATAATTTTCATCTTTTAATATACTATCCTTCCTAGTTATGACCATTACTTTACCTTTCTATATTTATCCTAGTTATTTCTGTATATTTCTGTATATTTACTTATTTATATTCACCTAAAAACTCCATACAACACAACTCAACATATAATTTTTACATCCCTTTTTAAACTTCACTCCACCATCAACATTCCACTATCAATACAACAATCCCTTTTCTTCATAGGATCTTCATAGTAATTCTATTTTTAACAACATTCAACCATTCGTTTGAAAAGGTCGTGACCTTAACTAAAGTGAGTTACATTTCGTCTTAACATCATATGGCAAAACAGCATTTGATTGGTTTGTTCTTCAGCTACCTCCAAATAAGGTCATAGAAATCAATTTACTATTGATTTTGAATAAAATTTTCATTGCTTTTGACAACGGCTGACGATATACACGTTGATAATTATATTCCTTATTTAATATTTTGTAACTAACCTTACATAGATCGATAACGAAATATGCGTACGATGTATTATTATCACCTAGAAACGATCGTAAAGCAGTGAAGTATATTCCTAATGACTTGAATTTTTTATTTCATTGTTTTAACTTATATCATGACTCTTTTTTCCTTTTGATGTTTTATAGTTTTCCGGGATTTATTTTAACCTACAGCATTTTCAACATATGCATTACATTGAGTTCTTCATGCAGACAACTAAACGTGGATATTTCTGTATATATATATATATATATATATATATATATAAAGAATTAGTATATCTACCAACATATATATATACAGATGCATACCTATGCTAGCAAATATATAGGTTTTGTCTTAGTAACTTTGTGGTTCAATGCAAGGGATGCAGAACAATTATGTGAAAGACGTAAAATAAGAAAATTATGAAAATTAACTTACTTACTAAAATTTCACTCCAACTAATTAGTTTCTGAAAGGGAATAAACGTGGTTTCCGAATGAAACATGGAGAATACCTTTCGTCATCAGGAAGTCAATTCTCAGCTAAGTTCCCAGGCGATGCGTGGACACAAGGAACTTATACAAAAATAATTCAGTGGATGGAAAAAAAGCAAGCGAGGACTAAATTCCAGGACATTGAAAAAATCACTGCCTACTTGGTCGGTGGCAAATTCAAAAGAATCAATCACGTGACATCGAGGTTAATCAGTGAGGAGTGGGGTGTTAATAAGACAGTAGCCTAACTATTACTATGAACCATAGTAGTAGTTTTGCCAAATTTTTGCTCAACAAAATAATTTGGAGATAATTATAAAGAATTAGTATATCTACCAACATATATACACAGATGCATACCTATGCTAGAAAATATATAGGATTTGTCTTAGTAACTTTGTGTTCAATAGAAGGGGATGCAGAACAATTATATGAAAGATGTAAAATAAGAAAATTATAAAAATTAACTTTCTTACTATATAATTGTTCTGCATCCCCTGCAGACACAAACAACAATAACAACACACAACAATAATAACACACACGGAGACAACAACAACAACACACATCAACAACAGCACACATCAACAACAACAACACACACACATTTAATGCCTCTCACCACCACCACAATCTTAACAAACACACAGACACAGAAAACAAGTAATGACAGTAGCACAGAAATCACAGAAATAAGGGAAAGTAATAGGATTTAAAAAAGGAGAGGGGAGACTATGGCCAAAGAAAATAACCAAGACGAACACACAGACACACAAAATAGAGTAGATAATAACAATGAGCCAGTGGAAAGAGACAGGAGTAATAATGAGAGACATAGAAACAACCATGAGGCTGTTGGTGGAAATAGAAATAGAAACAACACAACTAACAATAACAATAGCACTAGTACACATAAAGCAGCAGCCTGGAACTCTACTTTTTATAATCCCTCCGATAAGTCGTTCGATCTGCGACGAGTCCACGCCACGACTTTACCATTTAACAAACGCACGCAATTGCCGTCGCAGGTCGATGAACAAACAGAAGCACAATTTAGTATAGCTAGATCCGAACTAAGAAATATTATAGAGCAGTATAACAAGAAGCATAATAGAATGGAGGCCTAGCAACTGGGAGAAAAATCTGCAAATGGCTTGCGTAAGCTCATGCAGCGCTCGCGTAATGGAGAGATAGCATGCTTTCCAACAGACAAGTCTGGCAGAATGTCGGTTGACAGCCTGCCAAACTATATCCAGGCAATGCAACCCCACATCACTAACACAGGAGAGGTAACACCACAGGAGCATGAGGATAGAGAAAAAGCCCCTCAATGCCCATATGGTGATGTGGACGAATATAATGCAGCCCAACAAAAGGACTGCCAACAACTTCCAGGCCTGGAACAATGACGTGCCGGCGTTGTATGGGCTTCGAAAAGACGATAAAACGGGCAGTGACCCTGTCACGGGACCACCAACACGGCCAGTTTGTGGAGCTAACATTGCTAGTAACTACAGACTGTCCTACTTCCTCTCCCTGATCATACGCCCCATCATTGAAATGTCCCCAGATGTATGTGACAGCACGGAGGACCTCCTCAGCAGAATCGGCGAGAGTAACCGATCTAGGGACCTAGCAAACTGCATAATAGGTAGTATGGATGTTGTGTCCCTGTATCCATCTATTGATGTGGATTTTGCTGTGGAGAAATGCGTAGAAATGATCAGTGAGAGCTATGTTGAGTTCCGTGGGATTGATACCAGTGAGCTGGGACTCCTACTTAAACTTACCTATAGTAATAATTACCTAGACACATATGACCTTAGCAACCTGTGCCCTACAAGACCAGCAAGAGGCAGACCACCTACCATTACCTCAATGGCCAAGAAAACCCACACAGATAGATGGAACGGGTGGACCAGAGCCATACGGACACCCGAAAACCACGATGAACTGAAGAAAATGATTGCACATGCGGTAGGGGCCAGCATAAAACTAACCCTTAAGGAACATATGTTCAAATTTAATGGAAAAATATATGCCCAAGAGGAAGGAGCAGCCATTGGTGTTAGCATTACAGGCGACATAGCTAACTTATTCATGGTATGGTGGGACAGTAGACTTAAACTTAAACTTAAAGAACAATTAGAAGACCCCTTAACCCTGATAATGTACTCCCGCTACGTTGATGATATAAACATCGTACTTAAGACATCCCTACTAGAGAACAGTCAGGAACTAGAGAAAAACACAATGGAAAGCATCCAGCAAATAGCTAACTCCATCCACCAGAGTATTAGAGTTACTATAGAATACCCAAGTAAACACCCCAACCATCGATTACCTGTACTAGACACAGAGCTCTGGTTAGATACCATTAATAACAAAAAACAAATCCTCCATTCCCATTATGCCAAACCCATGACTTCCAAACATCTGATCCACCGAAACTCAGCTGTTTCGGACCATACCAAAATCAACATACTGATTGCGGATTTGGTACGGGTGGTTATAAACGTGTCCCGCATGTGCAACACCGAAGAACTAGAGAGACACATACAACACTTCATCCACCGTATGCAGTTCTCTGGTTACAATCAGAGAGATAAAATCAGAGTGTATAGAGGAGCCAGAACCAAATGGGAAAAAATGGTAAATAATGACGCAAATGGGACCTGCCCCTTGTATAGGAGCAACTTTTGGAATAGAATAGAAAGAACTAGAAATAAGGTTAATAGAATAAACTCATGGTATGATAGCAATAAATGTAATGTTCATCGATACAATCCCTAGAGGTGAATTAGCTTACAAATTTAGAAGGGCCCTAGATAAACATA
>OZ024743.1:61720307-61782807 GCA_964016885.1 Eledone cirrhosa
CTCCTTGGCCGAGTGTCTTTATTTTAGTTGAGATCAACATGACTTTAATTCAAACCTTACATAATTCTATTTTGCCTCGTGTATTCCTTCTTTTTATATGACCGAAGAGTGTGTTTTGAAGGAAGTTTTGCTTTTATTTCTCTCTAGTCGATCGACCACGCATAGCCTTGTCGCTGGCCTAAATATACTATAGTTATATGTATGTATATGTTTACTTCTCTGAATGTTAGTGTATATAGAGGTGTGTTGGATTGGGATAAAGGTGTGGTGACATGCAATACTGAAAGAAAGTGCTTGCAGTTTGAATCTCTGGTACACACCAAGAACGGAAATACCAAATGTTATTATTTTACATTTTTTATTACAAGGATACCAATTAAATTGATAGCCTTGTACTGACAAAAGGATTGCTAATATACTATTATCTATGTAGGCTCTTTGTTAGAGAGTGTGTATACACTCTCATTCACAAACTCCTATTCACAAACTCTTACTCACACATTTTCACTCACACACTCTCATTCACACATCCTCACTCACACACTCTCATTCACACACTTTCACTCACACACTTTCACTCACACATTTTCATTCACACATTTTCACTCACAGACTCTCACTCACACACTCTCACTCACACACTCTCATTCATACACTTTCACTCACACACTTTCACTCACGCACTTTCACTCATAGATTTTCACTCACAGACTCTCACTCACACACTCTCTCTCACACACATTCTCACTCACACGCACTCTCACTGACGCGCGCTCACACGCGCACACGCTCTCACTCATACTCGCTCTGACTCACATGCACTCTCACTCACACGCACTCTCACTCACAGACACTCTCCTCACACACTCTCAGTCACACATACTCTCACTCGCGTGTACTCACACTCGCTCACACTCTCCCACGCGCATATTTACACTCTCACTCACGTGTAGTCCCACATTCACACACTGAAACACGCATTTAAGCACACATCCTCTCTCACTCACGCCCACACAGTCACATTCACACTCTCAACCACACTAACACTCTCAGTCACACTCACTCCCTTACTCACACTGACTCACATACAAACGAGTGTGTTCACTTTTATAAATGTGTGAAAGAGAACGCTATAAGAAATATGTATATTTTTTACTAGATAAGGTCAATACTCCATCTGAGATGTACCTTGTTGTGTTAGATACTAAGGAAAGTGTGTGGGGGAGGGGATATCTGTAGATAAAAGGCCAAAGAAAGCAATGCTCAATTTATTACAAGAGATTATTTACTAAATTTAAAATTTCATACTTAACATATATACGCGATGGGGGGGGGGGGTGAACGGTGGGTTTGGAATAAGCGGGCGAGGTGTTGGAAAATCGGTAATCTTCCTAGGTTGTCTCCGTTGATTTTTTAAGAACCAGAATTGAATTAGTCATTTAGTTTATTTTGTTATGTATGTTTTTAATGTATGAAAAAAATTAATTGTTTCAAAAATTTCGCCGGAGATACATTAGCAAAATTTGATAAGCGGGAGGTTGGAGAGAATCTGAAAAATTGATAACACGTGGGGAAGGGGGGCTTATTCGAGATACCAGAGTACTTCCTGTTTTAGTTAATAAAGTTATCAACTTTGTATTTTTCACATTTCGAAATAGAAGCTTGCTCTTTCGTGATATAGTTAACTAGACCTGAAAAATGCGCAAGCTCAAAAGATCCACAGAATGTTATAATAAACCTTCAAAAGTGTGGGACTAGAGTTGTTGCTCAAAAATATTGTAATCATTATCTATCGTACACTCTGTGGCATCCTTTTATAAAAAAAAGAGACTCACAACGAACTCAAGAAGACACGATAATTATTTAAGCTAATGTACAATATCTCATATTAGATGTTTAGTAATGATTAATACAAAATGCACTTAAACCGAATTCTGTATTATAAATTCACTTACATAATTATCGTGTCGTCTTGAGTTCGTTATGAGTCTCTTTTTTTTTTTATAAAAGGATGCCACAGAGTGTACGATAGATGATGATTACAATATTTTTGAGCAACAACTCTAGTCCCACACTTTTGAAGGTTTATTATAACATTCTGTTGCTCTTTTGATCTTGCGCATCTTTCAGGTCTAGTTTAATATTTTTTTAAGGCAACGCTTGTAACAACTCTAGTTAAACATGATATATATTAATAATAAATTATCGTTGTAATGTAATTAGATTATATAATTGTTATTTTATAAATGATCTTATAAATATTATTGTAAGATGTATAAAAATATTTTCAGACTTTTAATAGTTAATATAAATTTAAAAAATCATATATAAATTAACAATATAACTTACCAAAACGAGAAAAATATTTTGAGGGTAAACGACGAAATACTGGAGGAAGATTCGAAAACGAAACGATAAATAAACGTGCAAACAAAGTGGCGGATGCTTTTGAGCAACACTTACTCTCGTTGGTTGATTAACCAATAAGACGATCAAATTAGCCAATAAGACGATACATTACAAAAGATTTTTGGGAGGGATCACCACGGCCAGCGATACCCCTTGAATTTTTTATTCACAAGCTACGCATGTATGTCAGATGAGACACGCAGACTTAATACATTCTGTTTTTAGTCACTGCATGTCTAACGGATTACATCTCGTGGTGCACAATTTGAGGAGTACTGTTCTACCCAGAAGGTCACATACTTTCACACATCGGTTGGATCCTGGCGCCGGGATGAATAATAACGAATTAAAACCTTTTCGAAGGGTTTAACAAATCAATGAGGAGATATTTTTTCTGTAAATATTTACTGTTGTGTGTCTGTGTCTGTGTGTGTTTTGAGCTGCCATCACTTCCGACGATGAATGTTCCAGTAGTTCAATCAACTAAACAGCCTGCTCATTAAATTAACATGCAAGGGGCTGATCATACCTCGAACACGTATAACGTGTAATTCTTCCTGATTTTCTGTGTAATACAGAGTGAATTACATGTACAACTCCCTTTTGGACTTCATCAACGTGAAATAATGCGTTTTCTTTTGTCCCTCATTCTAATGATCCTACAAATTTGCTACCTATAAAGTTGAACAGGGGAATGCTTTTTTCACGAGGCGTCTTTCAATCATGACTGGCCTTGGATTTGCACTCGGAAGGTCATCTACAAGGTACGAGTCCGAGCAAGGTATTTTGTGGAATACCAACAGTTGCCAATGCATGCATGATAGTCTCCCTGCTCCATACTCCCGACGTCGTCCGGGAACCGAACTCATGACTTTACAATCGTGAGCCCAACACTCTACTAAGCCACATGCCTTCGCGAGTGGAGGCAGGACGCGGCGCCTAATAATGCGTAAAACTTGATCGAAAGATTGTTAGGGAAGCGTAGGTGTGCTGTCGTCACATACGGTGCATCTTCGGCATTTTAAACTCTGAGGAGCTCATCCATCTCCCGGTCAGAACACACTCAATGTCTAAGAGAGAGAAAGGAAAGAGAGTCATGAATCGACTCAGTACTGGAGGGTACATAATATATCAGCGTGGAAAAGGTAATGGCCAAAGTTCACCGCAGCGGCGCAATTTGAACTCTGGGCACAGTGAGCTGGAACAAATATCATGGTATTTTAAATCCGACACATTAAAGACTCTGCCAGTCTGCCGCTTTGAGGAAATATATTTATGTTCTGTAAATATTTACTGCCGTAGGAGTTAGAAAACTTACAATAGATTGCAGCTGAATTTTGCTAACAAGCAACTTGTTTATATTTTAGACACGAAGATTTACACAGACCTATTCGTAGTCCATTCTGGTTTATCAACGTCCTGGTGTATAATGTTGCTGTCTTACGTAATAATGTGTTAGCAATCTTATCGCAACATAACATTATACAATTAAAAAAAACAACCTATTCCCTGACTTCCTTTTCTCTCCTCACTAATCGCTCCGTCAATTTCTTTTTCCTCTTTTACGTACGTTACATACGTGCCTATACACATACATTTCTTACGTACATGCATACACTATATACATACACTCACACATGTATGCAGATATATCTAAGTCTCTCTCCTTTTATCAATATGTTTGTTTCTTGATATATTTTTCACTTGGTCGTCATTCTTAGCTTTCTTTTCTTTATATATGTGCGTGTGTGTTTACGAATGTGTGTGTATATAATATATATATACACACACACACACACACACACATGTATACATACATATATATATTCATTATAGATGAAATAATTAAACATAGTACGTATTATTTTACACATGTATATATATATATATGTATAAATATTTCTTATCTCCAAGGAAATACGGTTCTAGGAAGCCGTAGCGATGCAAACACCGGGGGGGGGGGGGCGAACGCCCTCTGGTGATGTCCAGCAGATGCAAGGGGGACAACTGTCTATGCATTTCAGGCGTAATTGGCCTTCGTCAAGACGGCCCCCCCCCCACCGCTTGCGACTGCTGGACTAGAAGACAGGCGAGAATATATACTTTTCTCGTCTGTGTAAATGAGGCGATTAATCTCATTTGCATATGAAGCTGCATAACTTGGCTCAACTTATAATGAAAAAGAAATAGGATTTCGCTTCAAGCATAGCTTTATACAATATGTATAAATATTTAGTATCTCTAAAGAAATACAGTTTTAGGAAGCCGTAGCTATGCAAACACCGGGGGCCTAACGCCCTCTGGTGATGTCCAGTATTTCCTTGGAGATACGAAATCTTCTAGTCCAGCAGTCGCAAGCGGTGGGAGGGACCGTCCTGATGAAGACCAGTTAAGCCTGAAATGCATAGACGGTTGTCCCCCTTGCTTCTGCTGGACATCACCAGAGGGCGTTAGCCCCCCGGTGTTTGCATAGCTACGGCTTCCTAAAACCGTATTTCCTTGGAGATACGAAATAGTTATACATATTGTATAAAGCTATGCTTGAAGCGAAATCCTATTTCCTATATATATATATATATATATTGTTATACTTTGGGAGGGTCATGTTCCCAATAAGAAACACACGCACCAGTTGCTTTCACTTTAATTTATTATATATTTATAAATTTATAAATTTATAAATTTCTGGTTGGTTGGTTGGTTCCACAATCAGATAGTTGTTTATATATAGTCATAGTTCTTTCGTCACACACTCTGTGACCTCTTCAGTGAAACAAAATGGCGTAGGACAGAACAAAGGAGAGGCACAGAAACAAAGAAAGGAATCCCCAGTCACTGAAGAGGTCACAGAGTGTGTGACGAAAGAACTATGACTATATATAAACAACTATCTGGTTGTGGAACCAACCAACCAACCAGAAATTTATAAATTTATAAATTTATAAATATATAATAAATTGAAGTGAAAGCAACTGGTGCGTGTGTTTCTTATTGGCAACATGACCCTCCCAAAGTATAACAATATCGGTTTCAACACACGATTTCAGATAAAGAATCTTGCTAAACAAATTCAGAAACGAAATATATATATATATATATATATATATATATATATATATATATATATATATATATATATATAAGGGCGGTGCCCCAGCATGGCCTCAGCCGGATGACTGGGGCAGGTAAAAGAGTAAAAGAGTAAAAGACACACACACATACACACACACACACATATATATATATATACACACACAACACACACACATATATATATATATATATATATGTATATATATATATATATATATATATATTATATATATAAATGAAAGGTATAGAAATTGTTTTAGCGAGAAGCTAACAGTATTCCATAACATTTATGCGACTATGTCGTCAAGATGGGAAAAATAGTTAACGTAAGATGTAGGAAAAATAATTCAAACTGATCTCAAAAGAGAATCAGGATATAAATTCATCCACAGAATTTAGTGAAATCCAGGGAAAAATCAATAGAGCCTTAACTCATGATAAAATAAAGTCTAAAATACTTATCCTTCAATTTGGAAAAACATCAAATGCTCTGTATAGTCTTAAAGACTATTTCATGAAAACTTGCAGTGGAGATGGTCACGGTTGGATTTCAATCGTCAGCAGAGCTCAACCAGATAACCAGGACTCTCACAGATTTATAAGCCAAAAAGGGAATTTTAAAACTGGCTAGTTCACCATCATGCGTGATTATGAAAAACGCACATCAGGAAAACAGGGCTAGTGACGTCAGAATGAAATGAATGTTTGTTTACAAGAAATAACAGTCAAATACATTCCGAAAAAATCTCTACAAAAGGAGTTCAGCAAAAAGCAATATTATCGCAGATATATATATATATTATATATATATATATATATATATATATATATATATATATATATATATATATATTGGTAAACGGAATAGAAAATGCTGACAAATTGTTCACAGTTGAAAAATGGTTTAATTAGGAATAAAAGAGTATTAGTGATTGTATGGGTTACTGAATACTAACCCATACAATCACTAATACTCTTTTATTCCTAATTAAACCATTTTTCAACTGTGAACAATTTGTCAGCATTTTCTATTCCGTTTACCAATATATAATAACTTGTGTGTTACACCTCTATTCTTTTAACTATATATATATATATATATATATATATATATATATATATATATATATATATATATATATATATATATATATATATATATATATTTATATCTTTCTATCTATCTCTGTATATATCTATAATAAAGAAAGATATCTCTCTCTCTCTATATATATATATATATATATATATATAGATATGTGTGTGTGTGTGTGTGTGTGTGTGTGTGTGGGTGTGTGTGTGTGTGTGTGTGGGTGTGTGTGTGTGTGTGTGTGTGTGTGTTTGCATACGTGTGTGTGTGTGTGTGTGTGTGTGTTTGCATACATGTGTGTGTCTATTATCTGTGAAGCAGTGTTATAAATATCAAGGATTCACAGACACGTTAATATATCGTCTATTCTTGTAATCATATCTTGACATATATTGCACATCGCTGATATCAATGCTGCCAGCCTGACAGTCTGACATGCTGGGTTCAATAACAAATTCTCCTTTCTCTCTATTGCGATAACATTGTTAATTTATATATAACATTGTTTATATTTACACCATTAACCATCCTTTTTTTCGGAGATAGCCTTATAATGTGTAGCTAACGATATATTTAATGTGTTGCCACCGAACAATCTACATACTACCATTTATTGCCACAACTTCACCAATCAAAATAAAATACTTTCTGGGTATATCTTTCAGATTTGCAATAGTATGAGTGCTTGAGACAGGTACCATGACTCAATGTTTGATATTATATGAGTCTGGAAAGCATTGTAATTGCTATTTTAAACATTTTTATGAGTCTTCTAAATTTTTTAACGATCATTTACCATGTAGGTGCATGTCGTATTTGACACAAAATGTAAATTTACTACCCGAAATTATATTTAGAACTACAGAAGGAAAGATCAACTGCACGTTAAAATAATCACTGAACTGCTTATTGCAATTGTCATGTTTCAAACATTAGACTGCGGCCATACCGACTCAATTATTTATTTTTTAAAGTCCGGTATTTATTTTGGCTAGATTGTTAAGCTATATGGCGCTGAAACACACACATAGATATATATACGAAGGGCTACTGCAGTTTCCGCTCCCCAAATGCTACTCACAAGTCATTTAACGCTCTATCAAACACGGAGTTATAAATCACTTGCTTAAGGTACCACGCAACAAAACCTAGTAGAATGTGGTTGCGAAGCGAGCCCCTTACCCATGCAGCCATTCCTACGCCAATACACACACACACACACACACACACACACACATATATATATATATATATGTGTGTGTGTGTATATATATATATGTATATATATATATATATATGTATATACACACACACGATATACACACACACGATATACACACACTTTCTATACTCAACTTAAGTCAATCACCTAAACCTGCTACCTGTCGCAGTCTAGTCAGCTGTGTCTACGAAATTAGATAGTGTATCACATTCAAAATAAATCTTTCTACGATGAACCCTTTGTTGTAAAGTGATCTTTAAAAAATAAGAGTGAATACATGCTGAATCATAGAATATCTAAAGATCTGAGACTTTAAATCAACCGGAAATGACACTGCAGTTGCCCGATTTTAATATTGATTTCCACCATAGATACAACGCCACATATTGTGTGTGTGTGGGGGGGGGGGGGGAGTATAGCCTGTTAAATCAACTTCATTATTTGTTAAATGTTGGAAATTTAAATACAATTTCAAACATAAAGTTTCATCAAGCTGGAGCTTATCACCGTGTATAAGAATCACTCCTTCGACAGATCGCCAGTTAGTCCGTCGAATGGTTAATTTCCGGCAGTTGCTGCTGCTGATAGTTATCATTTTTCAGTTGAGTAGTGATAGGCAACGTTAAATGAAGCTCCTTTCTCAAGAGCTCAACTCGCAGTCTGATCCGGGAGTAGAACACGCGATCTCACTATTATAAGAACCACATCCTAATCACAGGGTTGTACTCTGTACTTGATTTGTACTTTATTTTATCGACTATAGAAGAATCAGGGGCAGAACTGACTTCGGTGGGCTTTGAACTCAGGAAAAAATATAAACGTCCCGTTGCTGAATAACGTAGGCAACGATTTAGAATTGTCATAGTGCATCGGATTAAAAATGCTTCGAAATTTGTTCTGGCTGTTTTAACTTCAAATCGTGCCGAGGTCACGTTAACCTTTCGTCCGGTCAAGTTTGATAAACTATCATTCTACTGTCGATTCTCCCTTTATCTAGCTTTCATTTTACCCTTTCCGCCGCAGTAACTGGATGTTTATTTATCACACACACACACACACACACACACACACACACACACACACACACACACACACACACACACACACACACACACACACACACATATATAGTGACGAAACATAAGTCAATTGCATGAACTCATAATCCTTTATTTACTGCTATATATATTTCGATGATAGCCATTGTATGGCTATGACCTCATCAGGCAGTTAGTAAGTTCTTAGATATGCCAGCTCTGGGTTTTTGGTGTTGATAATTTTAGAGCCTTGGGACATATGAGTTTGTTAGGGATAATTTAATGTTGTCAGCAGGAATAATCTTAATTCTCATTGGTCAGTTTGTAGATGCTAGTAGGATTGGTATTTGACCTCAAAGAGGTCCGTGTTGTATATATATACACACACACACACACACATATATATATATATATATATACACACACACACACATATATATATATATATATATATATACACACATATATATATATACACATTTATATATATATATATACACACACACACATATATATATATATATATATATATATATATATATATACACATATATATATATACACATTTATATATATATATATATATATATATATATACACACACACACACACACACACACACACACACACACACACACACACACACACACACGTGTTGTTGAATGAATTTTACGCGTATCTGTACTTCCTTTTCTATACTAACACCTTATTTAAACACTGTGATCTCAAAATCTGCGTTGTCCTTACAACTCTTTAAAGACACAATGTTGAGAAAACAAGTAAACATTAGATAAGGCCGTTTTTGTTCTTTCCCTTTGATTACCTCAGACGCCATTTTCCACCGTAGGTGAAACACATTATTTGTCTCTTTATTTCACCCTATTTTCTGACCTCAGTAAATAAGGAAACAATGCTCTATTCATCTATTTATTCTATTTTTCTTCAGATATCTATTTTATATACATCCAATATGTTTTCCTGGTGGTTTTCTTTTTTGTTTCATCTTCGTCGTTTATACTTGTTTCTTAAATCTTATCATATAATGATTTAGTAGAGAATATGTACAGCCGGGTTTAATCAAATGCTTGTAGTATCATTTTCTGGTGGACAGTGTATAGAAATTTAGAGTGTTGGAAAAATACATCACTATTTAATGTAGTACAGTCATGGTGCTGCTTTGTTTTGTTGTTGATAAAAAAGAAAAGACGACAATATTTTCATTGAACATTCCATTGCTGATACTATCTGCCGTTCACAACACCTGGCAGAAGGAGGTAGAATTTAAACTTGGATGTGATTCCGCCTCATTAACAATTCCGTCAATCCACCATCCACCGGTGCTGGACTGTCACTTTTTTTATCGACCCCGAAATAATGGAAGACAAATGTTAGCTCAGCACGATTTGATCTCCCAGTTCAGTGAAACATTCAATTCGATGCCTTAACGACTCTGCCAAATCGCTTTTTAAGAATGTCTTTCTAAGGTGTAACAAGTTGTTAAATGTTAACAAACCATACTATAGTTACAACATAGGTGTTCTTTTACTTGGATTTTTTTTCTAATATATCCGAGAAATATGTCCGTCGGACATGTCCACACTTCACCCACAGAGAATAACTAAGTTACAAGAAGTGATAAAAACACACGCACAAGTCAACAAAAAAAAACAACACAAAAGAAAAATATAATACAATGATTGTATATTAGTTTAACGCTTGTTATAGTTGGGAAAGAGTTGTCTTAACAGATCGGACGCTAGTCCTTCATCGGAAGATAGAAAAGGAGACCGAGGGGAAATTTTGGAGAAAGAATAAGACAAGGGTAAAAGAAAACAGAGAAAAGGATATATATATAATATGGGGAGGGGAGTGTCCACAGGTTATCGGGATGGGAGTAGACCTGAGAATCTATTCCCAATAAAAATACCCCAAATAGCTTGCGTCTCATATAACCACTGACAAGCAAAGCCCAGGTATTTGCCTTCCCGTGGCGATGTTTGGAACTGTCAAGAAGGGTTAAAGACGAGTTACTGGCACCATTAAACCATTTGCCTCGGGAAAAGGTCACTCTGATTTCAAACCCGGGGTAGTTGCGACTCCTTAGTCATAATTGTGACAACCTATGTGTGTACGGGAACTCAGATATAACTCCAGTTCATGTGGGGGTGCGCAGTAAGTTCATCGGACGTGAAGGACCCCAATCAGTTGTTACGGCATTCCTCTAAGAGCTGCAAATTCTGAAGTGAAATCTGCAGTTTACGTGACTACTGGTAATTTTGCTTAGGCTTGTTATCAGATATTAACCAGAGACATAGATAGTGGTACTTGTGCTTTATAAGAGTTTGTCACTATAATCCATGATGTACAGATGCCTCTTTTGTAGTCTCATCTGTCATTCTATCTCTCCAACGAATGGAGGCGGGGACTCTAAATTCTTAACACCATAAAAAATAGGACTTATTGTGCAGCTATGGGAATGTCACTCGAATTTGCCTCAACGAAATGTCGTCATGTCTGTAGTTTCGTTAGCTCTTGATATGTAATATAGACGAGAGTAGTCACGTTTCCCCAGTCACCTGGGTTAATGTGTCCTTTCTATGCTGAAGTGTTGTCAGTGCATGAGGTGCGATCTTGGGCTTCCCTTTTGTTGCTGAATTGAAAAGTCATATCCTTGCACGTAGAAGGATGTAGACTTGCAGTAATCATTGAGGTGATGTTGAGACGGCTATCATCTGACAAGATGAAGTAATCATTATATATACATGTATATGTATATATATGTATATATATAAATATAAATATATATATTATATATATATATATATATATATATATATATATATATATATATATATATATATATATATATATATATATATATATATATATGGTAAGTAATATTAAATATTACTCAGTTATATGTATGAATATGGCTCGATGTCTATATCAAATATAATACAGAGCCGAAATACAATGTGAATAATAATCAAAGAGTATTTAATCTTTCAAATATTTAATAACAAACGATCGTTTCATCCTAACACAAGGCTGGTGTCTTCAGAGTTATTACAAGAGTTAAATACAAATATAGGATCTAAATTTTGCTTCAGGAACATTTGGAGAACACATATGAGAAAGTTAGATAAGAGCAAGTATTAATATTTTCACAAGGTAACCAAGCGACTGAGGCGGAATACATGTGTAAAATATGAGTAGATAACAAATCAGGAGCAGAAAAAAGGCGATAAAATAAAGTAAAATACATATACTTACAAATAAATGAAGTACAGTAAAAATCCACATATAGTTGTGGAGAAAATGGATGCTGAAAAAGTTGGTAATAGAAGACAGAGGAAACATGCATTTCAAAATAAAGCTTAAGGATTTAAGCATATTAAAAGATTAGATGTAAAGTCTTGCAGATGTAAACATATTCATATATACAGAAACGTAGATACACGTATATACGCAAATATTCATACACACACATACACACACACACACATACATACACACATACATACACACATGCATACACACATACATACTCACACAGATAGATGAATACATATTGGTACCTACGAGTAGATGTATGCATAATGTTTACACACACACACACACAGAGACATATATATATATATATATATATATATATATATATATATATATATATATATATATATATATGAATATATATATATATATATATATATATATATATATATATATATATATATATATTAGAAAGATCGAGTATCGAAAAATCGGCGCACGAGTTAACGAAAAACGAAATCCGATATGAGCGGCAGAGGGCTCAATAATTCAGATGAATCAGAGCTATAACTATCGTTAAAATACCGTCACATATAGAACAAGTCTACAATCAACCATACGATTTAAAATCGATAAAGGAAGATTCGGGCCAAACAGATAAAAAATATCAATAAAACAATACGTCAATAATTTAAATGAATGTAAAATCATACCCGGACCCACTAGAAAGGTGTTAAATCTAGCTTCATGGGTTTCTGTAAATCCTTAGACAGTACTCTATCAGCTCACATATAAATATAAAAGCCTACTAGAATAAGTGGAATGGAGTTTACGTCGTCAACGAGTTTTATCCTGGCGGCAAAGGAGTCAACTAGCGGTGAAAAACGCACATGGCATTAGACAAGGGAGATGACCCCTATATCCGCGAAAATAATTCGAGTGAATGTGGAAATACACATATCGAATTAGAGTGCTCAATAGACATGTTAAAATAAAACAAAAGCTATTCATCACTCAATAGAATCGACAAAATATGAGCAATAAAATTAACTGGTGGATAGCTATGTCCAGAGCTAAATATATTAGAAAGATCGAGTATCGAAAAATCGGCGCACGAGTTAACGAAAAACGAAATCCGATATGAGCGGCAGAGGGCTCAATAATTCAGATGAATCAGAGCTATAACTATCGTTAAAATACCGTCACATATAGAACAAGTCTACAATCAACCATACGATTTAAAATCGATAAAGGAAGATTCGGGCCAAACAGATAAAAAATATCAATAAAACAATACGTCAATAATTTAAATGAATGTAAAATCATACCCGGACCCACTAGAAAGGTGTTAAATCTAGCTTCATGGGTTTCTGTAAATCCTTAGACAGTACTCTATCAGCTCACATATAAATATAAAAGCCTACTAGAATAAGTGGAATGGAGTTTACGTCGTCAACGAGTTTTATCCTGGCGGCAAAGGAGTCAACTAGCGGTGAAAAACGCACATGGCATTAGACAAGGGAGATGACCCCTATATCCGCGAAAATAATTCGAGTGAATGTGGAAATACACATATCGAATTAGAGTGCTCAATAGACATGTTAAAATAAAACAAAAGCTATTCATCACTCAATAGAATCGACAAAATATGAGCAATAAAATTAACTGGTGGATAGCTATGTCCAGAGCTAAATATATTAGAAAGATCGAGTATCGAAAAATCGATATATATATATATATATATATATATATATATATATATATTAATAAGACGAATTCCAACTTTGTCTGATTTACTCGTTTTATTTACAATCCTTTAAAATTTATAATGGTATTATAATGAAATAGTATGGTAGAATATTAAATGTTAAGTGTTAATTGAACAAGTACTTTCATGATTTCGCAATCTTCAGGTTCATAATGTGTGTGATAGTCAAGTTTGCAATTTTCAACTGCAATGAGATGGGTAAATGGCTCCAGAATGCTAAATCTTGCAAACTGTATTTCGACCAATCGGTGTGTAGTTTCACTGAATTACTAAAGCTGATTGGTTTAGGCGTCACAGTTGGTTGAGCATGTCTAACGACCACTAATTGATCCTATCCAAAGCATCAATTGTTTTCCTATATTTAGAAATGATGAAAATAGCATTTTCTAGTAATCATCACCATCAACATCACTTTTATTATTATTATTATTGTTGCTGTTGTTGTTAGTGGTCGTAGTCGACATGGTCGTAGTCATAGCCATAGTCATTATTATTGTTCATTTAGCTTTCACCACACATTATGAACCTGAAGATTGCGAAAGCATGAAAGTACTTGTTCAATTAACACTTAATATTTAATATTTTATCATACTATTTCATTATAATACCATTATAAATTTTAAAGGATTGTAAATAAAACGAGTAAATCAGACAAAGTTGGAATTCCTCTTATTAATATAATCTTCTATACACAATCATACACACCCGTATATTTTAACTTTAATTATATCTCATAAAATAATACAACTGGCTTTCCACAAAATACATATAGTTAGCACCCCAAACACTTAAATTGGGTTATACTAACATATAACCTAATGTTTGTTGGGTGAGATGGTTACCAGTCGGACTTTAGCGTTAAGCTATCTCTGTTATTGTATTAAATATGTTACGCTTGATTTGGCCAGAGGTACTTATTTCCAGGTACCTTATAAACATGACTTTCTGTATTTGTTACTGTTGTGAGATATGGAGGTTTTTTGGTTGTCACTTCTCTGTTTTTAGCCTATGAAAATATATATATGCGTGTGTAAATAATTACATGCATACATTTATTTTTTTTAATTAATTGAGTTCTTAACACGTGGAATTGATAATAGTTTTAAATAACTAATTAACCCGCGTGTATTAAATATTTTACTCTTAATTTGGCCAGAGATTTACATTCCCAATCGCCTTTAAAGCGTAACCTTCAGTATTTGCTGCGGTGATGTGATGCGGTTTGTTATTTTGGTATCACCTCTGTTTTTAGCCTAAGAAAAAATATCTATATGCGTGTGTAATTAATACACGCATACATTTATTTTTTTAATTTCAATTGAGTTCTTAACACGTTGGATTGATAATGTTTTTGAAAAAACTAATTAACCCGAGTGTATATTATTATTTTTTTCTTTTCTCGTGTATCGTGGTTGTCTCCCTTTCCCGCTTCATGACGCTATGAAACTTCCTCAGTCAAAAGACTGCTGGAATTTCAAATTTGGCGGTCATTCGATGCGTGAAGGAGCAGCTTAGCAGACACGATTTTTAACTTCGGTAAGAATTTTTTCTTATATCAAAGTTTAATGGGCTTCCACTGAAGATTTATAAGTGCCCACCTAAATATATTCTTACATGAATATATGTTAAGCTTCTACATAAACTGGAAACATTCTCCCAATTTGTAGAAAACTTATAATAAAACAATTGTTTGGAAAGAGAGATATATTTTAACTTTAATTATATCTCATAAAATAATACAACTGGCTTTCCACAAAATACATATAGTTAGCACCCCAAACACTTAAATTGGGTTATACTAACATATAACCTAATGTTTGTTGAGTGAGATGGTCACCAGTCGTACTTTAGCGTTAAACTATCTCTGTTATTGTATTAAATATATATATATATATATATGAATATATATAGGAAAATGTTCAGGACCCTGACGGCAGAGCTCAAGCCGTTTCGAGTTCAGAAATAGCCGGCTAAGGACTTGCCTATGGTCATCAATACCATACATCGTAACAATGTCACATATCAAGCAATGCCTGCGCTTGAAACTTTTTTAACATCGAATGCATTTGCCCCAAAAGAAACTGGTCTACATCACTGGATGCAAACGAAGTCACAGATTTTATATCACTGACCTTCTCCAAGAGAGATGTCCTAATGAAGATTAGGAGTCTCTCGGTCCACATCAAATTAAAACCGGCAATCCCAACAAACTAAATTTGAACACCCAGCTGGAGGAAAAACAAAACTGCCAAAAGGTGGAGGAACTCAGGAGTGTCAACGGCCATCCAATAAAATATTTATGTATATATACATACACACATAAGTATGTGTATGTATACACTTGCATGTGCATACATAAAATATATATATATATATACACATATATTTATATACACACAAAGTATGTGTGAGTATATATATCTTTATATATGTAGGAGGTGAGTAATATTGTAGAAAATTAAAACTATGCATATATCAGATAAGTAGCACTCAAGAGTTGGTAGAACTGGAGTATATATAAAGAAGAAATTAAAAGATGGTTAAAAAAATTCCATATATTTTATTATGCGCATTTCAAAAACAACATCATCCTGGCACAAAAATTGTGTTCTCATCAGATAAAATAAGGTAACACCTCATATCATGTTACCTTATTTTATCTGATGAGAACACAATTTTTGTGCCAGGATGATGTTGTTTTTGAAATGCGCATAATAAAATATATGGAATTTTTTTAACCATCTTTTAATTTCTTCTTTATCTTTATATATATATATATGTATATATATATGAGAATGGTCGACTATTTTATATATATATATATACAGATACACATTCACACTTATGTGTGTACATTTATGTCTATGAATATAGTCAGGTGCACACACTTTCATATAAGTAACTACATCATTTTTATTTTCCAGTCCTGTTGATATTAAATTTCAAATACCGTATGTATGTTGTTTGTGTGTTGTGTGTGTGTGCGTGTGTGTGCGTGCGTGTGCGTGTGTGTGCGTGTGTGTGTGTGTATGTATGTGTGTGTATATATATATACATATATGGCGTGTGTGTGTGCGCGCGCGAGCGTATGTGTGCAGTAAATTTACCAAATATTTCAATATGTGAGAATATATTTAATGTTTATAACATATATTAGATATGTTAAATCATTTTCTCTAGGTTCAAAATAATTATATAGAGAAGAGAATACTGTTGGAGGAAAAGGTTTTCAATATCACCCACATCGGTTTCCGTCTTGAAGAGACACGTCTGTCATAACTTTATTATTCTTTAACTTGATTCAGTCATTAGAACCCACAGCGTTGTGGGGTCGCTATTATTTTATCGAACATATTGAGGATCCCAGGACTTAATTTGTCAAGTATGCCACTTGTTTTAGCGATTTGTTTGTTGTTGTTTTGTTTTTTTTGTTTTTTTTTTGTTGTTTTTTTTGTAGGGGCGGCGGAGGGGCCGAACCACTAAGTTACAGGATATAAACACAGCCACAAATGCAAGTATATACCCGGGGAAGGGGGTACACGCTCATATACATGCTTATATACACACACTCATACACACGCTCATATACACACACTCATACACTCACACACAGGCTCGTACAAACGCACGCATCCACGCACATACACAAACACATACACACACATGCACACGGACACATACAACGGACTTTTGCAGTTTCTGTCTAACAAAGTTTCTTCTAATAAAGCATTGGTCAATCCGTGGCTATAGAAGATATTTTTCTAAAGTTTCATACAGCAGTGACTAAACCCACCGCCATATTTGTGGGATGCAAACTCCTTAACCATAAGCCATACTTTCACTTTTTAATATTAATTCATTTAAATGTTAATGTCATTACGTGGATCAAAGATTCTTTGTGTATATCTTGAGTCCCGCCGACCACCGAATTTCATGCCACGTTCTGTAAAATTGGCATAACAGAACGGTTGGCCATTAGGCTTGCTTATTTCCTTAAAGACAGAAGTAATCTGGTGGCAACGAACGGTTCCATATCTGAAACGTCTTCTATAATAAGGTCATGACCATGAGAACTTACCTGGTCTTACAATGGAATGGCCAGGAGGTTGTTGAGACATACAGCGTATATTTGGTCATTTCGACTTTCCCTCGCCACGTCTGAATACAACCGATTTCCTCCAGAGAGATGGGTTGAAGAGGTTAAGAAGAAGAATCGACCCTAATACTGAATGCGTACTTTATTTATCGACCTCGAAAGGATAAAATGCAGTATGAGGAAAGCTATTTCACTAGCTTTTATGAATGGAGTAACACAAAGATCCCATTTGATGCTATTTCTGTTGCATATACACATACAAAACGTATACTTAACCATAGCCAGCAACTATCAAAGCATTTGCTCTTTTTTCTCTTACTAGTCTCGGAGAACCTGGGAAATAAGTTATAAAAAATGTGCTTAATAATTTGTTTAAATTAGGAATGTAAATGTCAATCCAGATGCAGTTATTTTGATATGGCATAGTCGTTAAAGCCTCAAATGCCGACGAGGTCCACTTTGCCTTTCATCTTTTCGGCGTGCTGGTATAGTCCTCTCTGCACCCAGCTGTCACATTCTGGATTTTCTGCTGGATCATGTTCAAGAGAGTATTTATTTCTGCTCGCAACCGCATGGCCATCTACAACCATTAGTGAAAGAATGGTGCATTCTACTAAATCATACTCAGTTGCAGATAAAGACTAGATTTGTTTGTAATTTTTGCAATGATTTCCATGCACTCACTCCACATTTTACGGCAATTACTATTTGTGAGATATTATAGACCTCATTTGAGTGTATATTGCAAGTAGTTTAATAATGGTTTCTGATTTAGACACAAGGCCAACGTTTTTGGGGGAGGGGAAAGTCAATTAAATCGACCCTAATGCGTTGCTGCTACTTTATTTTATCGAACCCGTATGGAAGAAAGGCAAATCTAACTTCGGTGGGAGTTGTACTCAGAACGTAAAGGGATGTAACTCTGTGCCGCGAAGCATGGGGTCCGACCCTCTACCGATACTTCCAATTCCCCGCCCTCATGTAGTTTAATAATTGACTCTACTTTTGGCACAAGGCCAGCAATTACCCCAGTGCATTACTGGAACTTTTATTTTATCGAACCCGTAAGGATGAAAGACTAAGTTAACTTCGGCGGGATTTTAACTGAGAACGTAAAGGGCCATAACTCTATGTTTCAAAGCATGGTGTCTGACGCTCTACCGATACTGCCAATCCACCGCCCATGTAGTTTAATAATAAAACTACCAACAGACAGAATAAAATAACCACGACAAACCATAAAAATATACGTGGCAAACAGACAAAATAACACTATAACATTTTTGTTTTTTTGGTCGTACGATATGTCGGCTGCACTTTCCTTGTGCACTATCTTATAAGTTCGTTGTCACGTCTTCGTCCTCGTTGCTCACCACTCCCCGCCAATCAGCCACCCTTTCCATTTCTCTTTCCTTTCACTCTTCCTCGTTTATACTATCTCAATACGCACACAAGGAAACACACCAGTATAAATACGCACATGGACACACATATACACACATACACATACACATACACACACATACACACACATACATACCTATACACACATACAAACAGACACACACATGCACACACACACACACATGTACGCACACACACACACACACACACATACATACACATATACACACACACATACATACACACATGTATACACAACCCACAAATATATTCTGAGATCAGAAAATATGAATGTAGTATTTACTGTTTAAATACAAGCTGTCAGAGCTATGGAGATTATATCTAATTCATACTTTTACTGAAAATAACTTTAAGTAAGGTGAATATTTACTAGGGAGAGTAACTCGGACTTTGTCTCGTTGGTAATACTTTCATACTATTGTCAATGTGAGTGTTTGATTTTGGACTCTCCGCGGTTCCAAGGATTCAAACAACGGAACAGCTTACTTGTGTGACGTGCAAGTGGTGGTTCAACATTTCACAGACACGTGTAGCCTTAACGTATTTCTCGAAGAGTTTCAGCATAACAGTTTCTGATAAGTCTGATCATTTGATTTACTCATACAACTCAAGTTTCCCATCTGGGCAGGCGGGTTCAACATGAAATGGTGTCTTGCTCGAGGACACAACGCACTCCTCGGTGTCGGAACCAAACTTACGAATCGTAAACCCAGCGCCCTCATCACTAAGCTATGTGTCTTCACAACAGCGTGAATATATTTCTTGATACTGATATTGTTGACAATGTCAGAAAATACACCTTAATATATATATTTGACGCTGCTATTGTAGTTTTATCTGGGTCAGTCAGGATCAAGCAGATCTATGATCAATGGTGTTCCAGGCGTGACCATCTATTCGTCGTAGAAAATATAGGTAAAGTTTAAAACGATTAATTACTTTCCTGCAAGTATCAATTGTGTTACTTCTTTTGTTTAACTAATCAAACTTTTCAGGCGCAAATATCCCGTTGAATGTATCAATCCTTGACTGCTATTTCTAGTAGGTTGACAGACTGTCTAGTTTCTCCTCATTGGCTTGTTTATGTGTGGTAATGCTGCAGTGAGAACCGTTTGTTTATTTATATAACCTCGCACACAGATACAAATACACAAACACGTTAGCAAACGGGCGCGCGCACACACACACACACTCTCATTCATTCATTCACACACACACACACGTACGTGTGTATATATATATATATATATATATATATATATATATATATACATATATACATACACAAATATATACATACAATTTTAAACAAATAAGAAAAACAGAATAACACTCACTTCCACAATCTCACTCTCTCTCTAATTAAATACACACACACGCATATTCCTACAAATATGTGTGTGTGTGTGTGTGTGCGTGAGTCTGTGTGTGTGTGTAATGTGATTTAAGTGAATCTAGTTTATAGCAGACAAGTGAAAAACTGTAAACGTTGAAGGCAACAAGTGGTTTTAATTAAAATTTGTAGAGTGTACTAGTCTCTGTGCGTGGTTTGGTAAAGGAATCGAGGGAGTAAAGAGAATTAAGCGATAAGTAACAAAGTGTGTTTGGTAAGGAACTAGATAGAAGTTGTATGTATGTCCCTGTTTGTGTTTAAACAGTTGACAATAATTATAGAAAAGACACATGGCTACTTCCTGCTTCTGTAATATTACCATTGTATAGGAAGGGCAGCCGCTAGCCGACATAATCTCCACTGATATATGAAAACTATAAGCACGTACAGATGTATGTGTAAATACAATAGTAGATGTGTGTGTGTAAAGCAGCACACACACAATACACACACAGACACAATACACACACAGACACAATACACACAATACACACAATACACACACACACGCGAATATATATATATACACATATACACATACATACACCTATGTATATATATATGTATATATGCATATACACACATACATATATGTGTGTGTGTAAAGAAGCACACACACAGACACACACACACACATATGTATATATATATATATATATACTTACATATATATATATATATACATACACACATATATATACATATACACATACACCTATGTATAGATATGTATATATGCTTATACACACATACATACACACACGCATATATATATATATATATATATATATATATATATATATATATATATATATATATATATATATATATATATATATATATATATATATATATATATATATATATATATATATATATATATATATATAGTCATTATTATTATTGTTATTATTGTTATGGGTGGTGGATTGGCAGTATCGGTTGAGGGTCGGACGCTATGCTTTGACCTATAGAGTTACGGCCCTTGCCATTCTGAGTTCAAATCCCGCCGAGGTTAACTTTGCCTTTCATCCTTACGGGGTCGATAAAATAAAGTACCAGTAATACACTGGTTAATTGCTGGCCTTGTGCCTAAAGTAGAAACAATTATTAAGGGCGGTGGATTGGCAGTATTGGTAGAGGGTCTGACGCCATGCTTTCCAGCAAAGAGTTATGCCCCTTCATGGTCTGAGGTTAACTTTGCCTTTCATCCTTACGGGGTCGATAAAATAAAATACCAGTCACGCACAAAATTGCTGACCTCGTGCCTATATAAGAAACCATTATTATTATTGGTGTAATCGGACGCCTTTTACTCACTCTCAGTAAGTTGGTTTATTTGCCTGTTAAATTATTTGTTGTTAAATATTTCTTATTGTGTAAGGTATATAAGCCCTTAGACTTTGCCCTGTTAAGGGGAAAGTATAATATTTGGGCCTTTTGTCCCAAATATTTGAATATTTTACTGCAAAAAAAAAAAAAATTATTTAAAAAAAAACATGGCTGAGCCACTAGCAGTATGTCTGCTGTCGTGTGACAACGGCGTAACATTTTATAGGACGGTTAATGAAATTCATACAAGAGACACCACCACAAACAACGTGAACAAAGACAACAACACTGAGAACACTAATTTTTAAAAAATTACCACACCGACTACAACAATAACAGCGTTAACCAAAATAGAAGACAACAGAAAAAAATGACAAGAAATGCAACAACGATATTAACACCACTAACAAGAAAATAAACAACAACACCAACAGCAACGATACAAATTTCACCAAAAACAACAACGACGGTGGCACCAAAAACACAACCAACTACAACAGTGATAACAGCAACAACACCAACAACACCGTTTCTAGCAGTAGCAACAGCGACAGCACCAACAACAAGGCCAGTAGCAGCAGTAGCGGCTGCAATAATGGTACCATTGAAAAAGAGGCCACTTCTTTCGCAGGTGTGGCTCGAAATATAGAGACTGCTTATCAGGGAGGAGGAGATGGCAGTCGCAAGAGCCATGGTGTCGAGAAACGACAATAGAGTTTCCCTGAAACCCCCACACGATTTCTTCAAAGACGAGCATGCCTTGGCTGGCTGCGTCTGTACTTGCTGGAATCGGCCATACTGCAAATACAGAGAATGGGAAGAGAGAACTGGTCAGGAATAGGCATGCAAATGCTAATACAGACTGGCCAAGAGTGCATCGAGGTTATCCCAGGCATCATAGACCTCGAAGAAGGTCTCCAACTCCCTATAAGCGTGGAAGGAAGGCGCCCAAAGTGCTATCTCTGTGGGCAGAAGGGTCACCTCAGGGCCCTCCTCTTTCCGACGCCTGATCCGCTGCTACCAAAGCAGGGCAGGCAACAGAGGCAGAAGACACTTTCATGGTGAGTAGGAGGGCAACGTCCGTGGCACCCATACCAAGGCCACGGACAACTAAAGCAGCGGCAGCAGTGGCGGCAACACGAACAGTCGCAGTAGCTACACCAGCGGCAAAATCGCCGGAGCGGGCTCCACTACCACCACCAACAGCAGTGGAGCTCATGCCCCTCCCGGACGCCGCGGGGTCCGACATGGAGTGTGAGGCGGGACGGATGTGGAAAACACTCTGGCACAAAAAAAAACAAAAAAACAAAAAGCCCCTTAGCTTCACCCTCCAAAAGCGAAGGCAGACAAAGAGAGGTAAAAACTGCAAGGAGACATGCAGCAACACCACCACCACCATCACCATCAGAAGCACCACCACCAACAAAAACCACACCACCAACAGCATCACCAAAAAGACCAGCATCGCAAACACAACAAAACACACACATCCAAAAGCAACAAGAAAACAGCAACAAAATGGCCCTTCCTAAAAAAAAATACACAGCCATAAATATGGCAAATAAAGAACTCTTACAACATATAAAGCAGCACACAGACATCACAGAAAAAGACTACTACACCCCAACCAACACCAAGAACTCTCCCGACAAACATAAGCATTATTGAAATCAAAATAGAACATTACAAACTTTTAAAACAAAAATTCACCAACGCAGTTGGAGACTTCAGAGGGTCGGTTACCAAGAGGATATACACCGACATCCTCTTGGAAACACCCATGAACAGCCAAAGGGACGGTTCGACTGTCCCTTCACCACACGATCAAGTTAAGTAATACTTTCTCACTTACCCCGTTTCTCATCCAACATGGCCATACTTAGAATAGGCAGTATACATGTACGTGGCCTGGGGTCATATTGGAAACAGGGTCACCTGTTCAACGACCTCAGGTCACTAAACATAGATGTGGTGGCCATCAGCGAGACCAGAATCTCCGAAGCACGAGCCTTCGCACCGATCTTCGGCGGCTACAATGTATACGCATCTCCCAGCCGTCCAGGACCGTGGTGAGGGGTTGCCGTGCTTTTTCGGAGAGGCTTGGATCTCGCTATACGGGCCATCTTCCTGGACCCAGAAGTCGGTGGTGCTGGACGTGAGCGGCAGCGAAGGCAATGCATCAGGCTAGTAGCCATCTACGCCCCAACACGGGCAGGATGGCCAGATTTTTTCAGACGTCTAGAGACCTTTCTTGGAACGTCTCGCTCTTTAGTGTTAGTGGGTGACTGGAACGGTATCCTAGGTGCACGTTGGGATTATGTGGGGCTAGTAGACAGGGAAGGAGGGTGTAAAAGCCTCAACAACCTGCTCAGACGTTTTGAACTGTCTGGCAGGTACAGACTGGATTTTCTGAATGTGCCAATGTGGACATGGGCAAACCGCATCGGGTCATCCAGATCGTATTTAGATAGGGTATTCTGTAGGGAAACAGATAATGCTAGTGTAGGTTGTCCACAATTTAAAGTAGTCGACTACACGCACCACATATTTCTGATCTGTGAAGTTGACTTAGATAGACTCCATAGGCAAGGGCCCGGCTACTGGAAGCTGAACGCGTCGTTCCCGGCGCACAAAGCTTACAGAGACCGGATTAGCGAATTAGTTAAGCGTGCGTTGACGGGTGCGATCGAACAACAGATGGTGGTTTACCCTGAAAAGGGCTATTAGAGTAGAATCGATAAGGCTTAGCAAAGAAGTGGTGATAGAGGAAAATAGAGTAGAGGGAGGGTTAGTTAGAAAGCTAGAAGAGGCGTTTAGGACAGGAATCGCAACCGACGTGCTTGCGGCGAGATTGGGACTCGACCAATTCTTCAACGCAAAGCATGAAGGCTGCGTTGTCAGAGCTAGAGCGCGTGCTCTAAGACACGAGGGGACGAAGGTCATTCAATGGGCTCGGGTGGTGGAGGCGTGACGTGGCAACAAGTCCACAATTCGGTCTTTGCCTGATCAAAACGGGCGCTTGTTGTTCGAACCCGAGCAGATGTGTGCGGCTTTTCAACAGAACTTTGCTCAATTTTTCGGGTGCGGCGGAGGGCCGGTTCGGAGTATGGACTTCGGTGCATACCTCGACGGACTGCCGCGGCTCTCGACGATCGCACCGCACCGCACCGCACCACACCGCCAAAAGCCGATAACAGCAGGTGAAATACGAGAAGCGATGTCTGACTGCACGAGGGGTAAATAGCCAGGTCTGCTCTACGAGCTTTATGCGTATATGCCAGACTTGTTCGGCGACCTCTTGGCAGATGTCTACTGCAACTGGCAGCAGTACGGGAGCATTTCCAGTTTTGTGAGCCGGTGAGCGGTGGTGCTGCTGAGAAAAGACGCGAACAAGGGGGACGTTATAGACAACTTCAGGCCCATAACTCTGCTAAACGCAGAGTTTAAGATTTTGGCCAAGGTGTTAGCAAAGAGATTGGCGCTTGTCGTCGGTGATCTGGTGGGAGAGGCGCAGACATTTGCCATCCCGACAGATCCATCCACGACAACCTCCATCTCATGCGATACATCATAGAGAGGGTGGTTAAGGAACCTGGCACAGGTGGGACCTTGATCAACTTGAATCAATCTAAAGCATTCGATAGGGTCGAACATCGGTACCTGGTTACGGTCTCGAGGCGGCCGGCTTCGGGCCCGTTTTAGGGGCTGGATCGCTGCGATGCACAGCGACATCTGATCGATTTTGATGGTGAATGGTCACCTGTCGCAGCATTTCAGCATCAGGCGCTCGGTCCGCCAGGGTTTCCCCTCTCGTCCCTCTCGTGCGTACTGGCCCTAGATCCGTTACTGCACAGATTGGAGACGATGAGGGGGGTCCCACGCGAACTGGGATGCGGGAGATCCGTGTCAGCTTACGCCGACGACGTCACCGTGGTGGTGTCGAGCACCAAACACATCCAGATGTTCGGCACCGCTCCCAAGGAATACGAAGCATTGACAGGAGCAAAGATAAACCAGGAAAAGGTCGGTGGGCTTGCAACTCGGCACCTGGAGAGGCAAGTCCATGCCGTCCGACAGCGTCGTGGGGCGCTAGACGAAAAGACCGGTTAAATTGCTCGGGGTCTGTTTCGGTCCGGACCTCCAGATGGAGAAAGACTGGAGCGAGATGACGAGCAGGGTGGCCTCTCTCACCCAGAAATGGGCCGAGAGGAGGCTGTCTCTCAAAGGTGGGGCGGAGGTGGCGAATGTGTACATAGCGTCCGTCATCTGCTACCGCCTGACCATCGTACCTTGCCCCCACCCAACTCTGACCAAAATGGAGCGCCTTCTCTTTCGCTTTTTGTGGAAGGGACGTGCTCCTATGGTCAGACGATCCATTTGCTGTCAACACCCGTTGCGTGAAGGATTAGGCATGCCGTGGCTGATGATGAGCAAACACGCGCTGAGGCTGCGACATCTCTGGTGCTTCCTTGACGGTGAACAGGTGTGGTCGCCGTTTGCCAGACGCGCTTTTCCCCAGCTCGTCTCCTTGACGGAGCTGCAGTCATGGATCATGAACAGACCGAGGGATAGCGCTTGGAAGCTAAAATGTCTCCAAACGCTCGCTGCCCTCTACCAGCTGGGCACTAGTATCACTGGAACATCCACCTCGGCATTCTATGAGGAGCTAGTGGAGGGAAAGAGCGACGACGTTCTCGGGGAGACCTTGGGCGTCGAAGACGATCAGCTGTTCACTCTCTTCAAGAGAACTTTCAGACCGGGGCCTATGGACAACTTCCAGAAATCCCTGGCCTGGCAGTGCTACCGTGGAGCGTTGCCGGTTCGGGATAAGCTCTACAGGCACGGAGGTGCTGTCATCCGAGCCTGTCCGAGATGCGCGCAGAGCGACGAAACCGTCCTGCACGCACTCGTTCAGTGCCCGAGGATTGCTGACTTATGGATCTATGTCGAACAGCTGCTGTCGCGTGTAGGACGGATCCGGTTATCGACTGAGTCCATTGTGCAGATATCCCCGCCATCCTCCTTTAAAGAGGTGGAAGGGCAGGCAGTTTTCATCTGCCTGGTGGCCATGGCGAAAGAGATTGTCTGGTGGACAAGGTTGAAAGGGTTGAAGACGGACACTTTCCTCTCCGGCAAATCCCTGATTAACTTTTTCAAGTTTCACTTGAAGAGGAAAATCAGGGTGGAGAGGCAAGAACTGTCTTCTAGTAAGTTTGTTGAAAGGTGGGTGAAAGTGGCGAGTCTGGTCCGAGTGAACGCGCCCGCTCTGAGTATACGCCTGTAGATTGAGGAGTGGGAAAATTGAGAGAGGGCGCTTGCCCTGATGGTCAGAGTTGCCGTGGTCTTTTGTGTGGTTTTCACCATGAGTGACCCTCGGAGGTTTCCCCCTTCTTGGGGAATTTTTGTTGTTTGAATTTTCTTGGATTTCTAGCCCGATTTTGTTATAACCTGTTTACAAGACCAAAACCCACTTTGTATCGTCCTGTACTATTCTGTGCCGTCTCTAATGCTTTTCTTCGTGTCATCCCTTGTGGCCAATAAAGAAATCATTATTATTATTATTATTATTATTGGCGACCTACGTAGGAAATCGTATTATCGTGAGCTCCGCAAAGGTTTGTTATTTCCGTTTGTTTAAAAATTGCTATTTATGGAAAATTTTATTGTTAACTGTTTATAAGCACACATACATTGTTTTCCGAAAAGGATACCGAAAAAGATTGGGGCCTTGTGCCCAAAATTTTAACTTTTATTATTATCAAAAAATTTCTTTGAAAAAAAATGGCTACTTCACCTCTGCACGAAGCAGCTGAAAGCCTTCCTCACAAAATAACACCTCACACCGACACCACCATTGTAAATGTTACTACGTTTGCCAACACAAAAAAAAATATAAGCAGTAGCAATATTTTAAATTTGTCTCAGGCAGACATTCATTTCCCGCCATTACCAATGACTGCAGGTGTTAAAGCCTCCACCACCACCACCACCGCGACAACCACCACCACCACCACCACCGCGACAACAGAAACAAAAGAAGAAAAAAATAAATTAACTCGTGATGTCGAAATGAAATCAAGCAAAATGGACTCTTCCCCACCAAAGACGACTGACGTCACCACCACCACAACTGAAAATAAAATTAATATTAACGATAGCAACAACAACAACAATGACATTATAAAACCGACCCTCAGTTTCGCCATCGTAGCAAAACAATTCGAAGCGTTCACGGTAACTCAAGAAGATTTAGAAAATGCCAAACAAATGGTAAAGAAAGATGGGTACAGGGTCAGCCTCACCCCCCCCCCCACCTAATAAAATGGAGCATCGGCGTCTGTGCACCGTGTCGTATAGAACAATAAATGTAAAATCGCGCCGAGTGGAACGGGCATCCGAGTCCCAAATCCAAAAAGCTTTGGGACATGTGTGGGCAAGAAAAACCCACATCAGACGTGGGCAAAAGTATGGAACCGTGGATGTGTTCTTTGAAACACCAGAGGAGGCTAGAGAACACTCCATGGCCCCATTAAAAAGTGACGACCTCACACTCGTCCCAAGCTATTGTGGCCAGAGACTCGTAAAGATCAGGGTGACCCACGTTCCACCGGCCATCGAAATTCCCTGGCTAATAGCGGCTGTCCTCGCCGGCATCGAAGCCAACACGAAAATAATAGCAGTAACAAAAGAAAAGCAGGAAAACTGGTCCGGATCTGGGATGGACCTCCTGATCCAAGCGGACCAAAAAAGCATTGAGGAGATCCCAGAGGTAATAGACCTCACTGACGGCAGCCACCTCACGGTAATTGTCGAGGGCAGAAGACCTAGGTGTGTCGTTTGTGGTGAAGGAACCCACCTAAGGGCTTTCTGCCCCCAGGCTAAAAGGTTGAGGCCACCTCTCCTACCCACCCCAGTGACACAACCATCAACACCACCAGTAGCAGAGATGGCAGCAACAACTGTAGCAGCAACAACAGAAGCAACTATAACAGCAACAACCCCAGCAACAGTAGCAAAACCAACACCACTACCACCACCAGCAAAACCAACACAACCACCACCCAACGCTTCAGAACTAGCACCAGCGCCTACACCATCCACCACACCACAACCAAAACTAACGGCTGTGGAGGATTTTCCACTCCCCGGCCTATCACAACTGGAGACAGATTGTGACGACGAGGAGTGGGAAACGATATCCGGAAAAAAAAAAAGAAACCAAAAAAGAAAAAATTCTCTTCCTTCCCCCTCCAAAAACAAAATACAGAGGGAAACAAATAAACTAAGAAACAAAAAAGTTAGGACAGATATGCCACCATCCACACCAGCATCACCAACCCCATCAACCCCAAACACCAACACCATCACCATCATTAACTCCAACACCACCATCACCTACACCACAAAAGTCACCAAAATGCGAAACAGAAACAAACCCACAACAAACGCAAACAAAACAAAACAACCAAAACGATACACACTACACAGCATTAAATTTGAACAACAAGCAATTATTGCACTACATCCAACACAACACCAGCATCACAGAAAAAGACTACACAACAACCCCAAAATTCACACCACCTCCACACATACAAATCACTCGCATCACACAGAAAACGTACATGACACTAAAACAAAAATTCCCCAAAGACATCGGAGACTTCCGACAAGCACTCTCCAGGAGGATTTATAAGGACATCCTTCCTGAGGAGGCCACAAGCAGTGAAAAGGATGGAAAAGCCGTCCTTCCCCTACGAGAAGTAAGGAAAGTGGTCTTTCCCATCTTTTCCACTCCTTTTCAACATGACCTCACTCAGAATAGGCAGCATAAATGCGCGTGGCTTGGGGTCGTCATGGAAGCAGGGCCACCTGCTCAACGACCTCAGGTCACTAAACATAGATGTAGTGGCCATCAGCGAGACCAGAATCTCCGAAGCACAGGCTTTCGCACCGATCTTCGGCGGCTACGATGTGTACGCATCTCCCAGCCGTCCGGGATCGGGGGGAGGAGTTGCTGTGCTTTTTCGGAGAGGTTTGGATCTTGCCATACGGGCCATCTTCCTGGACCCAGAAGGTAAGTTGGTGGTGCTGGACGTGACCAGCGGAGACGGGCAAGCTTTCAGGTTAGTGGCCGTCTATGCCCCGACAGGAGCAGGGCGGCCTGATTTCTTCCGGCGTCTGGAGACCTTTCTTGGAACGTCCCGCTCTTTAGTGTTAGTGGGCGACTGGAACGGGATCTTAGATGCACGCTGGGATTGTGTGGGATTAGTGGATAGGGAAGGAGGGTGCAAGAGTCTCACCAACCTGCTCAGACGTTTTGAACTGTCTGACAGGTACCGAATGGATTTCCCGAATGTACCAATGTGGACTTGGACAAATCGCATAGGGTCATCCAGATCATATCTAGATAGAGCATTTTGTAGGGAAATAGATAGGTCTAGCATAGGCTGTCCACAATTCAAGATAGTCAGCTACACGGACCACAAATTCGTGATCTGTGTGCTTGACTTAGATAGGCTTCATAGACGAGGACCCGGCTACTGGAAGCTAAACGCGTCCTTACCAGCGCGCAAGGCCTACAGAGACCGGATTAGCGAACTAGTTAAGCGGGCGTTGACGGGGGCCATCGTCAACAACAAGTGGTGGTTTGCTCTGAAAAGAGCAATTAGAATAGAGTCCATTAGGTTTAGTAAGACTTTAGCAATAGAGAAAAATAGAGCAGAGGGAGAATTAGTTAGAAAATTAGATGAGGCGCTTAGCAAAGGCATCGCGACCGACGTACTTGCGGCGAAATTGGCCCTTGACCAATTCTTCAATGCAAAGCACGAAGGCTGCGTTGTCAGAGCTAGGGTGCGTGCTCTCAGACACGAGGGGACGAAAGCCGTTCAATGGGCCCGAGTGGCGGAGGCGCGTCGTGGCAACAAAGCCACGATCCGGTCTTTGGTGGACCACGACGGGCGCATGCTACTCGATCCCGGGCAAATGTGTGAAGCTTTTCAGCGACACTTCGCTCAACTGTTCGGGGGCAGTGGCGGGCCGGATCGAGGGATGGACTTTAGTGTCTACCTCGACGGACTGCCGCGGCTTTCGGCCACTGAGGCGGAGTGTTGCGAAAAGCCGATAACAACCGCTGAAGTACGGGATGCAATGACTAGTTGCACAAGGGATAAATCGCCTGGTTTGGATGGTCTGCCCTATGAACTTTACGTACAAATGCCAAACTTGTTCGGAGGCCTCTTGGCGGACGTCTACTGCAACTGGCAACAGAACGGGAGAATTCCCAGCTCTGTGAGCCGAGGAGCGGTGGCGCTGCTGAGAAAGGATCCGAACAAGGGGGATAACATAGATAATTTTAGGCCCATAACTCTGCTAAACACTGAGTTCAAGATTTTGGCGAAGGTGCTAGCAAAGAGGTTGGCGCTTGTCGTTGGTGGTCTGGTGGGAGAGGCACAGACATGCGCCATTCCCGACAGATCCATCCACGACAACCTCCACCTCATGCGATACATCGTAGAGAGGGTAGCTAGGGAACCTGGCACGGGTGGGTCTTTGATCAATTTAGATCAGTCGAAAGCCTTCGATAGGGTCGACCATCGTTACCTAGCGGCAGTCCTGAGGGCGGCTGGCTTTGGGCCCGTCTTCAGAGGCTGGATCGCTGCCATGCACAGCGACATCTGCTCTGTAGTGAGAGTGAACGGTCACCTTTCGGAACCGTTCAACATCATGCGCTCAGTCCGCCAAGGATGTCCCCTCTCGTCCCTATTGTACGTATTGACTCTCGAGCCATTACTGCACAAACTGGAGACGTTGAGGGGGGTCCCGCGCGAACTAGGATGCGGAAGATCCGTGTCAGCATATGCCGACGATGTCACCGTAGTGGTGTCGAACGCCAAACACATCGAGGCGATCGGCACTACACTAAGAGAATACGAAGCGGTGACAGGAGCAATGATCAACCAGGAAAAGTCAGTGGGCCTGCAGCTCGGCACCTGGAGAGGCAGGTCCATGCCGTCCAACAGCGTCGTCAGGCGCTGGACGGACGGACCGGTTAAATTGCTAGGGGTCTGGTTCGGTCCAGACCTCCAGACGGACAAAAACTGGGACGAGGTGACGAGCAGGGTGGCTTCTCTCACCCAGAAATGGGCCGAGAGGAAGCTATCCCTGAAAGGTCGAGCGGAGGTGGCAAATGCGTACATCGCATCCGTCATCTACTACCGCCTGACCGTCGTACCTTGTCCTAAGCCCCGCCTGACTGCGCTGGAGCGTTTGCTCTTTCGCTTCTTGTGGAAGGGACGCGCTCCGATGGTCAGGCGGTCCATCTGCTGTCAACACCCGCTACGTGGAGGGCTGGGCATGCCGTGGCTGATGATGCGCAGACACGCGCTCAGGCTACGACATCTCCACCTCTTCCTCGACGGTGATCAGGTGTGGTCGCCGTTTGCAAGACACGTTTTTCCCCAGCTCGTCTCCTTGACGGAGCTGCAGTCCTGGGTCAAGCGAAGACCGAGAGGGAGCGCTTTGGAGACTGGAATGTCTTCAGGCGCTCACAGCCCTCGACCAATCGGGCAATGTGATCGGTGGAAACTCCACCTTGGCGTTCTATAGGGGATTAGTGGAGGGGAAGAGCGACGACGTACTTGGAGAAACTCTAGGCGTCGACGAAAATCAACTAGCCAATCTCTTCGGAAGGACTTTCGGGCCGGGGCCTATGGACAACTTCCAGAAATCCCTGGCCTGGCAGTGCTACCGAGGAGCTTTGCCAGTTCGGGATAAACTCTACAGGCATGGAGGTGCCGTCAGCCGGGCATGTCCGAGATGCGCGCAGGGCGACGAAACCGTCCTGCACGCACTCGTCCAGTGTCCGAGCATTGCTGACTTGTGGGTTTATGTCGAACACCTGCTGTCACGTGTAGGACGGATCCAGCTATCAGCTGAGTCCATCGTGAGGATTGCCCCGCCCCCTTCCTTTAGCCTGGAAGGGCAGGCAGTTTTTATCTGTCTGGTGGCCATGGCGAAAGAGATAGTATGGTGGACACGTTTGAAAGGGCTGAAGACGAGCACTTACCTCTTCGGTGATGCCCTGATTAACTTTTTCAAATTTCATTTGAAAAGGAAAATCAGGGTAGAGAGGGAAGTGCTCTCTTCCCAGCATTTCGTTGAAAGATGGGTGAGAGAAGCAAGTATGGCCCGAATGAATGGGCCTTCTCTGAGTATGTGTCTGTAAATTAAAGGTGTAAAACTGGGAGAGGGCACTTGCCCTGGTGGTCAGGGCCACTGTGGTCTTTTAATGGGCTTTCTCCACAAATGTCCCTTGGAAGTCTCCCCCCTATTGGGGAATTTTTCTTTGTTATTTTATTTCAACCTCTGTTTTTTTACACGCAGAAATGCCCATTTGTACCGTCCTGTATTGTCCTGTACTGTCCTTAATGTCTACTTTATGTGAACCCTTGTGGTTAATAAAGAAAACATTATTATTATTATTATTATTATTATTATTATTATTATTGGCGACCTACGTAGGAAATCGTATTATCGTGAGCTCCACAAATGTTTGTTGTTTTCAGTCTTTGGTGGACCACGACGGGCGCATGCTACTCGATCCCGGGAAAATGTGTGAAGCTTTTTAGCGACACTTCGCTCAGCTGTTCGGGGGCAGCGACGGGTCGGATCGAGGGATGGACTTTAGTGTCTACCTAGACGGACTGCTGCGGCTCTCGGTCATTGAAGCGGAGTGTTGCGAAAAGCCGATAACAGCAGCTGAAATACGGGAGGAAATGACTGGCTGCCAAGGGATAAATCGCCTGGTTTTTATGGTCTGCCCTATGAACTTTACGTACAGATGCCAGACTTGTTAGGAGGCCTCTTGGCGGACGTCTACTGCAACTGGCAACAGAACGGGAGAATTCCCAGCTCTGTGAGCCGAGGAGCGGTGGCACTGCTGAGAAAGGATCCGAACAATAGGGATAACATAGATAATTTCAGGCCCATAACTCTGCTAAACACAAAGTTCAAGATTTTGGCGAAGGTGCTAGCAAAGAGGTTGGCACTTGTCGTTGGTGGTCTTGTGGGAGAGGCACAGACATGCGCTATTCCCGACAGATCCATCCACGAGAACCTCCACCTCATGCGATACATCGTGGAGAGGGTAGCCAAGGAACCTGGCACGGATGGGTCCATGATCAATTTTGATCAGTCGAAAGATTTCTAATATAGAAACTGGAACCTATTTACAATGTCTTTGCTAAGAGGGATCTGCTAACCGCCAAGATTTGGTGTACATCAAGGTATGATAGCAACGAAAGATTAATAACAACAACAAGAAGAGCAGTTTCGACACACATTTGATGTAGGCATGAAATAGTTCATTAAATATTGGAATATAAAGCAAGATAACAACCAGCGTAGAATGATAGAAAAGTATCGTTAGCTAGCATCGTGGCCGGAACGGTTTCGTTGGCTAGCATCGAGACTAGAAACGTCTCGTTGGCTAAACATCGAGACTGGGAAGATCGCGTTAGCTGAAATGAGAGTTAGGTTGGTTATCTTACGTAGAGAGTTGAAGTTTTGTTACCTAAACGTGAAACATCAGGTCATCCCATAAGTTATGTCTGAAATTTGGTTAAGAAAAACAAGTCATCAAATTTCACATTTTATTAAAAATTAGTTCTCTATATAATTCCCATCATTATTGATGACTTCTCTCCATATACTCATCAGTTTTTCTTTAATTCCGTTGGTGAAAAGCCCTTTAGGTTTTGATGAGAAGAAGGAAGAGAGGTCAGTACGATCTCTTTGCGGCTTTTGAGTACAACTCCATCTAAATGATTATGTAAGCTTCGAAACAAATGGTTCTCAGAAGGAGCGAGGCCCGGGGAATAAGTTAGAGGTTTGTTAACTTCGCATAAAGAATGGAAGCCTTGTTACTTAATATATGGTAGGTAGTCTAGCTACATCTCATGGAGAACGGAAAAACCTTGTTTACAACCCTACTGGAAAATATTATCTCCCGTCGAAACATTGATATCGTAGCTATGCCAACAGAGTTATATTTGTATCTCCCATAGAAGAGTGCGTAGAAATATTAACATATGAGGTAGAAGTTAGACTATTTGATACTGAAAAATGGAAATGTCTAGCCACATTATATAGAAGTTTCTAGCTACACTCGGGTCCCCAATAATAGTGGGGGTGGGCTTGGAACAAGCGGGGTGGAATAAGCGAGATGGGTGGAACATCGGTAATTCTTCTATGTTGTATCCGTTGATTTCTTTCAAAACCAGAATTAATCGTTTAGTTTGCATTTTGAGACTCCAACCCATCCTATTCATTTTATAACGTATGGTATTTCTAGTAATGTACTTTATTTGTCATGTATAATGTTTTTTTAGTATATAAAGAAACATTAGCAAAATGTAATAAGTGTGGGGGCTGTAAGAGCTAGGAGGTGGAAAAAAATCTGAAAAATGAATAAGCAGAGGGAGACGATAATTCGAGACTGCAAAGTACATTACGAAGGAGATTCAAAAGGTTCGTGGAAAAAGTACATAACACAAACCACATGCAAGGATTTTGATTTCAATGCACCTGTACGTTCTCGTAGTAACGTGTCATAAGATGTTCTAACATGAACCCTTAAATGCATATTGCAACGCGGCGCCGCCAATCAGAAGCCAGCACCCGCTCAAGCAACATAGCCTTCATCAGGACAAACATCGAATTCATGGTGAAGCTATGGTGGAAGAGCAGCCAAATCATTGACGCTCTAGAGCAAGTTTATAGGGACAATGCCCCCCAAAAATCAACAACCTACAAATGGATACGTCATTTTAGAAGTGGAAGAGTTGAGGTTGATGATGATCTCCGCAGTGGCAAGACATCCACATCAGTTTGTATGGAAAACATTGATGCTGTTTGCGACCTAACTGAAAATGATAAGTGAATAACCACTGAATCAGTAGCCGACACACTCAACATCTCCGTGGGCTCTGCACACGCAATTCTGGTGGAGAGTATGGGGCTGAGCAAGTTTTCCGCTCGATGGGTCCCAAAGCTGATGTGTCCAGATCAGCAGCAAACAATGTAGATATTTCGATGGAAATTTTGAACAAGTGGGATGACGACCCTGAAGCTTTTCTGCAGAAAATTGTAAACGGGGATGAAACGTGGCTCTACCAGTACGATCCCGAGGACAAAACTCAATCGAAGCAGTGGCTATCAGGGCTGGAGTAGACCAGTCAAAGCAAAATTGGAGAGTTCAAGACGGAAGGTGATGGCCACTATCGTCTGGGACGCACGGAGGATTTTGCTTGTTGACTTCCTCGAGAACAAGAGAATAATTACAGCTACCTATTATGAAGGTGTTTTGAGAAAACAGGTCAAGAAAATCGAAGAAAAACGCCTGGAGAAGTTACATCAGTGTGTTCTCTTCAACCACGACAATGCACCCATTCATGACGCTCGGCAGACACGAACTGTTTTACACGAATTTCGATGGGAAATCATCCGACATCTACCCTATTCCGACTTCTTTTTGATTCCAAACCTGAAAAAATCATTGGAAGGTACCCATTTTCCATCAGTTGAAGATGTAAAAAAAGCTGCTTTGACATGGTTTAAATCGCATGGCCCTCAGTTTTACACAGATGGACTTAAAGGCTAGTATCAATACTTGCAGATGCGTATTGACCTAGATGGAGCATATATTGAAAAATAAACATCATAACTTAAACCGTTTTTTCCAACTGTCCTTTTACCACGAACTTTTCGAAGCACCCTCGTATATGCAAAGAAGTTGGAATCTATATACCTAACACAAAAGGAAATAAAGAGTATTGTTAATTAACAATGTAGCGAGAAAACGATTATACACCTATCATAGGCGTAAGGACACGGCATGATACCTGACAGAAAGGTGGTGAAATCATATGTACCAAACATAACCTAGTGTATGAAAAGAACTAAATTAAATTCACATTTTCTTACTGAAGAATGTACCTGTCTGAAACCTCAGAACTCATTCCATCATACAAGAAATGATATCGTTTTTTTTTGTGTGTGTGTTTGTGGGGGGGACCATTGCTGGTTCTTTTTTTATTCAAGTTGATATTTCTCTCTTAAATTATAAAAAAGAAAGGAAAGGAGCGAATTGTCAAATTGGACCAAGAAAACAATGTTTCTATTGGTTTTCTATTGCTGATACTATCTGCCAATCGTGAGCCTTAATAGAAAGCGGTGGGATTTTAACTCAGAACGCACAGAGCCAGATCAGATACCGCAAAGCAGCATGTTCCATACTTTACCAATCCCACCAATACAGAGTTCATATCTCCATCACAGACTGGTAATTAATTTACCGACGAGCCTCAAAGACGAAGAACAAAGTAGACCTCGTCGGGATTTGATCTCAGATTAAAGTGAGCTAGAAAACATACTGCGAAGCATTAATTGTGACGCCCCCTATACTCTTCTCATACACCTATAAATCATGCTGATTTGCCGCCTATACCCTGCCTATTCATCACGGCACTATAGGTAGAGCATCGGACACCATGCTGTGCAGCATAGACATACAGCCCTTTACGGGCTGAGTTCCAATCCGGCCGAGGTTAGCTTTGCCTTTCATCCTTAGGAGGTCGATAAAATAAAGCACCAGTAATACACTGGCATCGATTTAATCGACTTCCCCTCTCCCCAAATTCCTAGCCTTGTGCCTCTCGTAGAAATCAATATTAAATAACAATCGTTTGGACGCAGCATGACCGAATGCTTAAGACGTTCTCTTCGCAATCATTAGGCTCCAAGTTCGATCCCACTGCGTGACATCTTGCGCAATCACTATTTACCATAGCTTCCAGTCGATCTATGCCTTGTGAGTGACATTGGATAGACGTAAACTTACATGGACGCCTGTCGTATGGGCTATACCTAGAATTCAAAGGCCTAGGCTTGTTACACATTGTCACACACTGAATCGCTTTAATTACTTTAAGGGTACACGTGTATGTAGAATGTTCAGCCACATACACATAAATTTTATGAGCAGATTGTCCTGTTTTTCAAACAACTGTAACAGTCATTGTTAAAACTGACGGAGGTTCATTCCATTCCTTCAATAAATAACGCTATTAGAAATTCTTGAGTGAGTCCCGGGACAAATGGTTCGCTTACTCTACTCCACTATCAACCATGACTTTGTCATATTGAGATAACAACTTAACTTCACATAAAAATATATATTTAGTTGTGTTATGTTTTTAGCATGTTTCTAGAGCTGGGGATTGTGTCTTATGTCAGCCGTGGCTATCATTGTCAGCGCCGTACATTTCATGGTCTGAAGAACAACATCGAGAAGTAGCCATACTGTTTAGGTAATATCAATATTAAAAATAAGAAGACATTAACCAATTCCTACCATCTGTTATTCCCATATTCCTTTCAATGAGTTTCCTTTTAAGATTTTCTTGTTTGATTTCTTGTTGTTGTTTTGCCAGACGAAACTTTAATAACAAATATTGGAAATATAAGAAAACAAAGGTTTTACATGTATGTGTGCCTATCTTTCTAGCTATACATACATACACACGCATATATATACATATATATATATATATATATATATATATATATATATATATATGCGTGTGCATATGTGTGTATGTATGTATATGTGTGTATATATGTATATATATGTAAATGTGTGTGCATATATATATATATGTAAATGTGTGTGTATATGTTTGTATATATGTGCGTGTGTATGTGTATGTACGTGTGTGTATATAAGGTGTATATAAGTGTGTATAGGTGTATATATGTGTGTATATGTGAATATATGTGTGTGTGTATATGTATATATGTGTGTATATGTATATATATGTGTACATGTATATATGTGTGTGTGTATATATATATATATATATATGTGTGTGTGTATATGTATATATATATATATATATATATATATATATATATATATGCATATATGTATGATACATATACATATATATAAACAAACATATGTGTGAGTATAAACAAATATATATAGATATACATGTTTGAGTACGTGTATATAAATATTTGTGTGTGAGTGTGTTTGTGTCTACATATGATGTTTGTCTTGAATGTAACCTACCCAGCCCCTTCTTCTCTACTGTAGTTTGCTAAGTCACAAGGTGTTAAAATTGTCACAGTCATTCGATTGAACGTCGTTGTATGTATGTGTGTTTGTATGTATGTGTGTGATGTGAGGTGGCTATATGTGTGTGTGATGTGAGGCGGTTATGTGTGTGTGTGATGTGAGGCGGGTATGTATGTGTGTGTCTGTATGTGTGTGTGATGTGAGGCGGTTATATGTGTGTGTGATGTGAGGCGGGTTTGTATGTATGTGTGTGACTGTATGTGTGTGATGTGAGGCGGGTATGTATGTGTGTGTGTCTGTATGTGTGTGTGATGTGAGGCGGCTATATGTGTGTGTGATGTGAGGATGGTATATCTGTGTGTGATGTGAGGTGGGTATGTATGTGTGTGTGTCTGAATGTGTGTGATGTGAGGCGGTTATATGTGTGTGTGATGTGAGGCGGGTATGTATGTGTGTGTGTCTGTATGTGTGTGTGATGTGAGGCGGCTATATGTGTGTGTGATGTGAGGCGGTTATATGTGTGTGTGTGATGTGAAGCGGGTATGTATGTGTGTGTGTCTGTATGTGTGTGATGTGAGGTGGGTATATGTGTGTGTGATGTGAAGCGGGTATGTATGTGTGTGTGTCTGTATGTGTGTGATGTGAGGCGGCTATATGTGTGTGTGATGTGAGGCGGGTATGTATGTGTGTCTGTATGTGTGTGATGTGAGGTGGGTAGATGTGTGTGTGATGTGAAGCGGGTATGTATGTATGTGTGTCTGTATGTGTGTGATGTGAGGCGGGTATGTATGTGTGTGATGTGAGGCGGGTATGTTTGTGTGTGTGTCTGTATGTGTGTGATGTGAGGTGGGTATATGTGTGTGTGATGTGAGGCGGGTATGTATGTGTGTGTGTCTGTATGTGTGTGATGTGAGGCGGCTATATGTGTGTGTGATGTGAAGCGGGTTTGTATGTGTGTGTGTCTGTGTGTCTGTGTGTGTGTCTGTCTATGTGTCTGTATGTGATGTGAAGCGGGTATGGGTGTGTGTCTGATGTGAGGCGGGTATGTGTATATGTGTGATGTGAGGTGGGTATGTGTGTGTGTGTGTGGGGGGGGGGGGGGGTAGGGGAGAGATCACACAAGGGAAAGCTATATTTCCAAACAGACAAACACACGTATTTCATTCCTGTAAAGACACACACACACACACACACACACACACACACACACACACATACACACACACACGTAGGAGTGTATACAAGTAAATATGTTAACAAACACACATTGATATGCGTCTCACACTCACACTCTCACACACACTCACTTCATATTTTTTTATAAACTTAAAGATTGTAGGCACGTACTTTCGCACGGATAAAGACCATCTCTCTCTCTAAAGTAAATGAAACTCCGTCAGTTTCGACGATGAATGTTCCAGTTGTTCCGTCAAATAATCTATTCTCGAGTTCCAAATAATAGGGAGTGGATCGGTAATTTTCTAGCTTCTTCTAGTTTAAAACTAAAAAAGTGGAATTAATCGTTTAGTTTACTGATTGAGACCCAATCCGTCCTATTTATTTTATAACGTATGGGATTTCTAGTAATGTACTTTTTTGTCATATGTAATGTTCTTCAATGCAGGAATAATACCGCTTAAAATAAAAATTTCGCCAGAGTTAGCAAAACTTAATAAGTGGGGAGACTGGAAATAATTTGAAAATTATTAACGGGTGGATGAGACGATTATGAGAGACCTGAGAGTACATAAAAGATAAAGTGCCTGGCTCGGTGGTTAGGGTGTTCGGCTCTTGTGTCATATGAACGTGAGTTCAATTCCCGGCAACGCTGTATCCTTGAGCACGACAATTTATTTCTCGCTTCTTAAGTCCACTTAGCTGGGCAAAAGTAGGTTGTACTTATAATTCAAATTGCCATCTTTGACTGTCACGTGGAATCTGCCTAAAGACGACGTTTAGGGTGCACATATCTATGGAAAGATCACCCACTTGCATATAGGTTTAACGTGCAGGCTGTTCCATTGTTCAACAAACTGTAATAAACATCGCCGGAATCGACGGAAGTCCAACACACAAATTCATACGTGTGTGTGTGTGTGATTAGTCTCAAGTATGAAACAGTGAGTGACAGATCAAAAAGAATCAGCCAGAAACAAGTAAACAAAAACAGGAATATATATAGAATGCAAGTCATTGTAAAAGTAGAGTAAAGACGGACCAGCGGCCATTACAACAACGCCACCATAGACGAAGTGTTTATTGCTGACAGTGCCGCCATTTTAACTGCAGTCTAATTCAATTGCTATATTCCTGTTGTGTTTTTGTTGTTGTTGTTTTATTGAAGTTGTGGTTCAATATACGTCAACTTAAGGAGGTGTGAGAAATAGCAAATGTAGTGTATGGTTTCTTTTTTTAATTTGTTTATAGTGGGCCAGAATAACCCTAGAAAATAAAGTCATAGTGAAATAAGAATGAATATAATACACACAACAGGGGGATTTAAAGTTATTTCCACACTAAAGCAGGGACTAGCCTTGCTGGGCCCATGAAAGTCTTCATACTCATTATTGCTTTTTTTTTTTTTAGGCAATTTTGTTATAATCGGATGCCGTTTCTGGTGCATCCTTTTTTAGTCACCTCTTACGGCTCAGAGATTTTGTGTACCTATTCCAAACCAGTTACATGTAAAAGGAAATATATCATGAACGAAGGTCCGGTGTGATGCTATCATCTGGATTTGGCGCAAAAAGAGTTCGAACCGTTAATTCCTAGATTTACTGAGTTATACATTGAATTTCATGACTTAAATTATCATCTTTTATATTAAACTGGAAATTATTCACATTTAAAATTTAATATCTATAGTTTTTAGCTTGGTATTCACTGCCTACTTTAACTATCCAGAGTTTAGGTCACTGGTTCATGCAGAAGGAAAGTAAAATGCTCACAAAGTAAAACCCACCAAACAATTGATTTGTCCGTACAGCTAACACTCATCTGTTTCTCACATACTTACACTTAACCTGTCTTTCTTATACGTACACCTAGCACTTATGTTTACCATGTACATACATAGCAAATTCATTTGGCTCTTATACACATACACATCACAAATTCATCTGGCACTTATGTTCGTACACATAATTAAACTATCTCCCATATGAGTACACTTAATTTGTATGTACCGCATGTACCTACACTTAACTCATCTATCTCTCTTGTCTGGTCTCTTCCCATCGTCATTGCCGAGGTTCGGGGACCATGGACAATTACATCATTGCTCATTTATATGACACTGTATGCCCATGATTCTCATGAGGGAAAAAGTGACATCTGTGGGATCCCAAATCCTCGTCCGATGATTATTCGGAAGCTTGTTATCGAGCTGCAGCTCCTCTGCCTTCACCACACGGATGAAGCCGTTGGCTACTTAAAAACTTGTGACCAAAATGACTAAAGAGTTTCATCTATCCCTGTTTGGGAATCAGAGTAATTCTCCTAGATAGATTACCAGCCATGTCTACTCGAATTTTTTACACACCCTAGGATGGCTGTTGACTCTATCTTGGGCTCCTCTGCCCTTTGAAGGGTTGTGTTTTTCATCAGGGTGTCCAAAAATTACCCTCCTCGCCAAGCAAGCTTGGTTGTATTGCCGGTTTAGTCGCCGACGAACCGACCATGTGACCATTTGTACTCGGTTACATGTTGCCAGTAAGGTAATCTCTTTTGACAGTATCTCACGTGCTTACACCTAACTCATGTTTCTTCTTGTACCTAACACTTAATTCGTCTGTTCCTCGTGTACATATTTGTAACACACACTGATTTAGAATCAGCTCCAGCAATTTTCCTTATAACACACTATGGACAAATTCTCTCTGACCAGGAGTTTCTTTGGATTCAACTAACTGTATTGATATCTGCAGAGACAATAGATACACATTGATGCAGTGGGCTATTCCAATTTAGTAATTTTGATTCATTGGCCCTGAAATAGATACTGGAAAACATCTATGTCGGTGCGGTTTGCCCCACCTGGGTTGTTATATCAAGACGTACGGATGATTACACACAGGACAGAAAAAGAAACTTCCTTACACCTTCGTTGTTAAAGAAAATAACAGAAGAAATAGGAGGAGAGGAAAGATAAAGGGCGAAGTTTAGGGGAAATACTAGAGAAAATAAGTGATAAAAGACAATGAAAAGAATGCATAACAATGAAGAATAGAAGTAAAAAGTGAAAAATGGGTGGAGAAAGGAAAGAACAAAAATTTAAGAGGAAATAGAGAAGTGGAATGGAGAGGTGTGATGAAGGATTAACTGACTTTTATGTTCTGTTGTCTTTCTGTCTCTTGTTCCTTGTTATTTCACTCCATTCTTCACACATGCCTCACTGATTCCAGTTGTACGGTTGACTTAAACCTAAAGTTGGAAACTAAGTAGGAGCTACTTAAGAAATAACAAAAGAAAAAAGGAAAAGATGAAAGAAAAGAATTCGAGTAACTAGAGGGTTTGTTACAACTAAGCCGCGCTCCACCCTTGCCAACCCACGCAAGTATTTTAAGAGATATTTATTTATTTTAGTCTTGGCAATTATTGCTTTTTATCAAGACAGATGTAAACATAAGAGGATAAGAAAAATGTAAATCAATAAGTGTGTGTGTGTGTGTGTGAGAGAGCAAGGAGTAATAAATACACATAAATATAGTAATAGAATTGAATTAAATTAATGACTTTCTTTTAGTTGGATTCGTCTAAAAAAAGGGCAGTGTTCAGGACCTACGCAAACCATATATGACTGTTGAGATTGATGCTGTTAACATTCCACTTTAAACTGTTACAAGTCAGTGGCTGTAGAAATAAAAAAAACGGGGAAGTAATTACAGATGTATGGTGTAGTGTTAAATGCAGATCATGAAAGAGGTCTGAATATGGGCATAATATAGCCGATGAGAAAAGGAGCGGCATGTCGGAAATAACTGTGTGAAAGCGGCAAGTGACAGCCAGTTCCCAAAATCAGAGACCATTGTAGTAGAGGTAGTAAAGGTAGAGATGTAAGACAGTACATCTGTGTGCCAGAGCTTGAAGTATGTTGATAAGTGTCTTCTTGCCCATCAGTCAACTGATCTTTCTCTATATATATTTTAGAATATCTGTGTGTAATAACAGCACTACTTCATCGTGAGTGTTATATCAGCGTTGCCGAGTTAAGTAGTTCTCAGGAGCTGATATATTTGGCTCTGATTTAATTCATTAGGTTAATGTACTCTGTAATTATCTCGATCAATTTCATTATAGAGCAAACAACCATGTTTGTTTAGCTTTTGAGAAGTAAAAAGTAGATGACAGAGTCTACCAAGGTGTTACATTAATGATGATTTTGAAGGAATTATTCCTTTTGACACATGTTCTTTCCAACAATTAGGCTCCCATAAAGTGTGTCGTCTACTCTTTTAAGATGGTATATTAAAAAATGAGCTGTATATGGCTGCTATTTCTAGCTGTCGAGTGACTACATTAGAATCCTATAAAGTGTGTCGTCCACTCTTTTAAGATGGTATATTCTAACATGAAGGGTATCTGACTATTTCTAGCTGGTCGAATCACTACATGGGAGATTCGTCGTTGGATGCTGATGGTGTAAATTTTCCTGAACAAAACATAAATGCAATTTTAATTCCTTAAAGATAGACTGTAATTTTCAAGAAACATTAAAACAAAGACAAGAATAAAATGTGGACACCAGCTGTTTTTAAATGAAAATAACTGGGGCTTAAAATATTGTTTAATCTGCTGTAAGTTGTTATTTAATTCAATTAAACTCTCACAGAAATTAGTATAACGAAAGACTAACTATAATACAGAGGTGCACTCACATTCAGCCCCAGATGAATCGTGAAGCAAAATAAGCACGTGCTTCAGGCACCTTGTGAATGGTGGGGGCCGCCATAGTTTTCTGCTGTTTTAATTTATTTTTTTTTGTTTTGTTTTTTCCAGTGGTATATTTACCATTGTGCATATTGTACAGCAAGGCGCTGAATTGGTAGAGTCGATAGAACGTCGGGTAGAATGCTTGGCAGTATTCATTCAGGATCTCTCCGCTTTGATTTCAAATCCCATCGAAGCCAAATTTGCCTGTCATCCTTTCGAGGTCGATAACGTACCAGTCTAGTGCTGGAGCTGATTCTCTCTCTCTCTTTCTCCCCCCCCCTCTCTCTCTCTCTCACTTTCTCTCTCTCTCAGAAATCGGTTGCGTTTGCCATGGAGAGGGTTGAACGCTGCCAGATTTAAATTCTCAAGACAACGCCCCTACTATCATGCATAAAGTACAGTGTGAAGCTAAGCTAAACATAAACTGCTAAAAACGTGGATTTGATTCTTTTGTCCCTAGTTATAAGTATATGATTTACTTATATGCTTACTGCTATTTAGTGTTAAATAAATAATACAAAAGAAAAGTATATAACATATTTGTGGAGTTGTTCCAGAAGATGTCCTGAAAGAAAAGTGTATTTTTCAATATATTAATTTATATTTTGGTTCATGAATAAGCGATAAATTGAAGAGCTTTGTTTTGAGCCTCCAAATCTATCGATGTTGTAGTTTAGAATATGTTGTCAATGCAAGGGTATTTATTTGTCCGTCGATATGTTTATATTCTATATTGTTTTGCATTATTATTGTACCACCCTTTATGTTCTGAGTTCAAATCTAACCGATGTCAATTTGTTTACCTCCTTCGAGATCGATAAACATAAGTATTGGATCGATTTAATTGACTCCTCTACCACCTAAAATTGCTAACATTTCTTCATAATTTGAAACTCTAATTTTACATTTAGCATTTGTGTTAATGTCTAATCATTTCGATAATGGATGAGTCGAGAAGGGCACCGTTGTTCGGATTGATATAGTCGGCCTTAATCCTGCCCCCTCACAATATAGGACCTAAACGCATCGATGCACAACTACATCTATATAGTCAGTATATTGAACACTACACAGCAGCATCGGTAGATTATTTGAATGCTAAACACACAGCTCTACAAATCCATACTGCAACTATACATATGAAAAGCCCTCATCTTGTCGTTTTAGCGGCTAAATTTAGACAAATTGCACTCTACAGTCTTGAGATAAAAACGAAGGACACGTTGGATAACATAGTCCAATGTACACCAAATGGTGTAATGGTTATGACTAGAACACATGACTACAATGCCGTGCGTATTGGACCTCCATCGGTTCTCACGATGAGTAACAATGGTTTGCTCAAGGGAACGTCTGCTCGTGACGACTGCGCATTCCTCATAAGTACTCTTAACTTAGGGAGATTTGATGTGACATAGTATGAAACAAGGCAGGAAGGATATTGGGTAAAAATGAGGTACCCGTTTAGAGAAATATAATCGTTGGTTAAGTGTTAAGTGCACTAGTTTATCTGCTGGTGGTTAGTTTAATCCCTAGTTTTATGTATCTATAGACATACTTTAGCTTAAGCTAAACAAACAAGCTACATTATAAACAATATGAGGATATACCGGACATAGATAAGCGAATAAAAACAAGCTACTCCTGAGGTTTGAATAAATAGTTTAGTTTGAGATTCCGAGAATATTACTAAATAGGCGAAAGGGTACAACAACCTAAACGTTGTGACTACAACAACCAAGTTAACGACAATAGTCCGAATAAATCAATGTATAATAATGGTTTCTGATTTAGGCAAAAGGCCAGCAATTTATTTGTGTGGGGAGGAGAAAGTCGATTAAATCGACCATGGTGTATTACTGGTGCTTTATTTTATCGGCCTCGTAAGGATGAAAAGCAAAGCTAACCTCGGCAGGATTTGAACTCAAAATGTAAAGGATCGTAACTCTATGCTACAAAGAACGTTGTCCAACACTGTACCGATACTGCCAATCCACCACCCATTAAAAATAATTGTTTCTAATTTTGGCACAAGGCCAGCAATTTCAAGGGATAAAAAAGTCGATTAAATCGACCCAATGCGTTACTGGTACTTTATTTTTCGACCTCATAAATATAAACAACAAAGCTAACCTCGGTGGAATTGCAACACAGAACGTAAAGGGCCGTACCTCTATGCTGCAAAGCATGTTGTTCAACGCCGTACCGATACTGCCAATCCACTGCCCTTTAAAATATTAATGTATAATCATAAACACAAATCTCGTTAGAATTTTATTGGACTTAGACACAATGCCATATTTATCATAGACATTAACATGCAGTTCAATTAGTTATAGACGAAACAGAGAGACGTGCTGTCCCCTGAAATACCAACAAAACTTTTTACAATATTACATGCAACTAAATAAAAGAAATATGTCTTTTCTGTGCGGTTATTTCATCTATTTTACTTTAAAAACTGTTTAGAGTAACACCACCACTAAGAGTCAAATCAACAACAGTAACAACCTCAGTAGCAACACCAGCTACATCACCATCCTTAACTATTTACACCATCAACACCATCCACATGACTTACATTCCTACAATCAGAAACAGTTATATTATCACTAACTGACTGGCTAGTGGAACGGTTCGACAAGCACCGTCAGGCATGTTTCGCTCGGCTTCCCAACCCCACTGTGGAGCCTGGATCAACGCAGTTCCCTCACTTACGATTGGCACTGACTTGGAGAGTGACTGCTTGCGCATTGGTGTTTCCCTGAGGCTCGATCTCCGCGTCTGTGTGCCTCAAAATTACCTCTGCGGTACCATTGGAGATCCTTTTGGTCCCCATCCACCTTGCTGGCCACCCCCAAGCTATACTGCTCTAAACGGGATCATAAAGCATGGCCTGGACGACGCAGGTTTCCCTTCCCAGCTCAAACCAGCAGGGCTGAACCGAGGGGACGGCATAACAATCTTCCCGTTCCTCAGGGGTAGGCCCTTCATCTGGGATGCCACATGCTGTGGCACCTATTCATGTGGAAACCTGGTGCGTTCGTCTACCAGCCCAGGCTTTGCTGCCCGCAAAGCCGGCGAAGGCAAACTCTGATAGGTTTTTGCTAGAGCTTGTAGCAGTGAAGACTTCCGGCGTTCTTGCCACGGGACCTCATCCCTACTCACTGCTATCGGAACAACAGAGTTGGACCGCCCGTAGGTGCGAGCTCCGCGAGGTGGTGTGACTGTTTCAGCTCGTCTCCCTCGCCGTCCTTCGGGGCAATGCATTCTCTATCGTGTCAGCCGGGATCCAGAGACGGGAGGGTAGGAGGTTACTCGTTTGGACGTCACTTTCACACATGTATTGAGTGCTTTTTTGAACCCATTCATTTCATATAATAAACTATTACAGTAGTTATGAAAAACATTATAAACGAACAATTTTCAACACCGCTACCAAATTCAACAGTACCATCCCCATTTCCACTATCACCACCAACAACACCGCTACCAAATTCAACAGTACCATCCCCATTTCCACTATCACCAACAACAACGCCGTCACTATCATCAACAGCAACGCCGTCACTATCACCAACAGCAACGCCGTCACTATCAACAACAGCAACGCTATCACTATCAACAACTGCAACATCGCCAACATTAACAGTAGAGCCAATCGTTCCAATATTGAGGAAATGTCAATGCAGTAACCAGTAACTGGAAGTAGAAGTCGATATAGTTTTCTCAAGCGGAAGTAATATAAAATACTCCATTTCCTGCCTAATGCTATGTCACCGTTTGACACTTTACTAAAGTACTCAACTTCACTCCAGCCCCCCAGCTTAAACCTACGCCAACGGATAAAGTGTGTGTGAGAGAGAGAGAGAGAGAGAGAGAGAGAAAGTGCGTGGCTTAGGGGTTACTGGTGAGATCACAATCAAATGATCGTAAGTTCGATTTCCTGACTGGGTATCACAGGGAATCTTGAGCAAGGCACGTCATTCAACATTTTCTCCATTCTACTTAAAGCAACGTAAAAAAAACTCTCCTATGTAATATTTTGTATCACAATTTCTAAACGAAATTGAGACAATGTGCTTTCCAAGCGGTAGTTACTAACATTAACATTGTTCATAGTGAAAACGTTTATTATGGCTACGTGTTGTGAATATTTGTTTTCAAAAATAGAAAAGGAACAGGTCATTTTCATAGAACTAAATGAAAGCTGCTGTTCATATATAAGTGCCATGTTGAAGGTATCTTTTGATCGAATAAGGAAGAATAGCAAAACTGAGAGAGACTAGACAGCATTTTTATAAAGAGTTCTAATGAAAAATTTATTTTTAAAAGAGATTTTAAAGAAAAGTATTTCTTATGCATGCGTGTGAAAGAAAGTGAAGCATAAATCGAAAGTGAATTTATTAAAATGTAATTAGTTGCTGCTATACGAATTTTAAGTTTAGAAAATGTCGAATTGTTTTTTTGACATTAGCTTCTGATCGTATAAAAGGCATGGCCAACAATATCCAAGTATATTTGAATCAAACACTATCAGAATATGTTTCGTTCTATAATTATAGATGAGACAAGATACACTAAATTTGCTACATTTGTATATGACACAATGGAAAACTTATTGTCCACTTAATCGAAGTATGGGACAGCCAGAGGTGAAGACGTTCTTCTTAGAACAAATCCCCAATAGATTAATGCGATATACGAAGTGATCGTTGCTACCGAGGCCTGGTTGGAGGGCCAACTTTCTTAGTTCTTTTTACAAGTCTTTGAAAAACTGAAGGACCGCTGCAATAAGTGTGTAGATCTGAGAGGAGAATATGTTGAATACAATCATTAAAAGTAGAAACAATTATTAACTGATCCTTCGGTATTTTCTTTTACCCAAAGCCAGGAACTTTTCAGCACCCTCTCATACCCATAAACAATTCTAGTAGAATATATAGAGTGCCTTATCTATTGTTATGACCTTTTGCATTAGCCGACTACATTTTCAAATAGAATATATATATATATATATATATATATATATATATATATATATATATATACATATATATGTTTTAATGAAGAAAGATTGGAACATCGTCATTTGGGTCTTACTTCAATAGTATATCATTGTTATTTTATTCGCCAACATTTGTGTGTACATTTTAAAGATTGTGAGTAGTTAGAAATATATTAGCCTAATAAAGTTATTGAACAAAGGGGAACAGACAGGAATTTGGAAATACTTCGAGGAGCAGTTTGGTAATTTATATTGTACTATTCGAATGTTCCTTGCAAAGGGCACACGTTCAGGTGCTTCTGAGATGAAAGATAAACTGAAACTTCTTATGGATGTTAATGTTAATCCACTGATTCCAATATCCGAACCTAGTGCACCACCTTCGAAGATAAAACAAATTATCTACAGAATAATACCCTCTTTACTTTGTTTCATTAAATATAAAGCTTAGTCTCTAGACAGGATGAAAACAAGATATCCTAAAATAGAACTGCATTATTTGTGTGTCTAGCTGAGGATTAGTGCAAATAGAAATGTTGATAAAAGACAACACATGCATACATATATGCATTACTGTGCATACAAGCATATGCACATTCCTCTATGTATATATCTGGCATAATTACATATACGAGATATATACATGCAGGGATGCACAAATCTTATACCTTCTCCACCCATGCACTATTTTATCAGGATCCCTCTCTCTCTCTCGCTCTCTCTCTCTCTCTCTCTCTCTCTCTCTCTCTCTCTCTCTCTCTCTCTATCTCTCTCTCTCTATATATATATATATATATATATATATATATATATATATATATGTGTGTGTGTGTGTGTGTGTGTGTGTGTGTGTGTGTGTGTGTGTAAAATATTAAAAGCGCACATTTATTCATTTCTAGTCTCACACACTCATACACTAACACATGCTTAAACCTAGACATTCACATAAATGTTTTTAGAGATAAACACACTGTCTGTTTTATGGATGTTTAACATACATACATACATACATTAGTGTGTGGGAGTATATACGCCTTTATAATTAGCAGAAGAGAAAAGAAATAACTAAATCAGTTAATTGGAAAGAAACATGTTTAATTTTTTTGTTATCAAAATGTTTAATCTTGTACTGAGAATATAAATATATAATCTTTCCCCCTCCATTGTTATAGTCATTATTTCTAGCCAAGGAACAAGAGGTCTATTGCTACACAGCCTTATTTGAAAGTGTTCTCACTCCTCTTGTTTCCAAAATCCTTCATAAACCAACACCTCTCTCTCTTGCCTTTTTCTCTTTCTCCTTCTCTCTCCCTCTCTCCCTCTCTCGCTCTCGCTTTCTCTCCCTCTCTCTCTCTCTTTCCTTTTTCTTTTACATACACATATGTACTTCTGTGTCCGTGTATGTCTACCTGTGTCTGGCTACTTCGGTTTCTCTCTGTAACCTTGTTTGTCGTTTCTTTTGTTGTCACTATCGTTTGTTTATCTATGTGTCTGTCTACTTATAGATTTGTCTCCCAATATGTGTCTATCTACCCATGTGTCTGTCTAACTTTCCGCTTGTTTACCTATGTCTTCCCTTGCGTTTATCTTCTTCTGTGCCTGTCTGTCCATGAGCCCGGTCTGCATAAGTGTACTCTCTGCATCGATGTCTCTCTACCTCTATGTCTCTCGACTTATATGTCTGTTTGTATCTTTCTGATTGTCTCTGTCTTTGATTGCACCGTGTAACATATTTTTTGTTCATTTCATGGTTTGTTATATCCCATCATTATAAAAAAAACACTATTATTTAATCAGAAGTTTGGGTTTGTGGTCAGGAGTTTGATATTTCGAAATTTTCATATTTTTCAAGAAAAAACACATTTTTTAAAAATTTATCAGTTCATATAATTAAATCAACAGAGTATATATTTATTTTATTACACAAGCTTATCAAAAGTAAACAAGTAAAAACAAATAACACTTATAAAGAAACTTATACACGTCAGCTTATTCCACATCTTCGTGGAATCGTTCGCCTCGTTCTTCTGAGTAGGCGCCCATATTGTCCTTGAATTTTTCCAGGTGAGCGTCCAGCATATGGAATTTAAGCAACATCATGCATCCCATGGCGCCAAAAGCCTTTATCAGATCCTACACCAGTTGCTGGTAGTTTTCAGCTCTGTAGTTGCCCAGGAAGCCCTTAACAACTGCCTTGAAACATTTCCATGCTTTTCTCTCAATCCTATTGAGCTTATTGGAGAACTCGGTAGACTCAAACACCTTCTTTATCTGAGGTCCAATAAAAATTCCACCTTTGATTTTGGCCTCAGATAACTTTGGGAAGAACTCAAGAAGGTACTTAAAAGCGGCTGATTCTTGGTTGAGAGCCTTCACAAACTGCTTTATCAACCCCAACTTAATGTGCAGTGGCGGCATGAGTACAATCCTGGGATCAACCAGTGGCTCCCACATGACGTTCCGGGTCCCAACTACAAATTCTGTTCGCTGCTCCCAGTTCTTTCTTTTGTAGTGGTCAGAGGTAGCCCTGCTGTCCCAAAGGCAGAGCAAGCATTGGAATTTGATAAAGCCTCCTTGGAGTCCAAGCAGGAAAGCCACCATCTTGAAGTCTCCAATGATTTCCGAATTGTACTGGTTGTATTGCAGAGCTTCCAAGAGGACTTTCACACTGTAGTAATCTTCCTTCAGGCAGACTGAATGAGCTAGGGGCAGTGTCGGGAACTTGTTTCCATTGTGGAGGAGGGCAGCCTTCAAACTTGTGGTGGAGCTATCTATAAATACCCACCACTCCTTGGGCACAAACGGCATCCCAATAACGTCAAACAGTCCAGGCACGTCATGGCAGAAGCAGAGGCCATCCCTAAGAGTGTAAAAGCCTGAGAAAGGTTCGTGTCGACTTCTCTGACTTGTCACCTGCACTTCCTCCTCGACCAAGTTCCACTGCTTCATCCTGGAGACGAATAGCTCTGCATTGGACTTGGTCAGACCCATATCCCTGATCAAGTGATTGACTTCTTTTTGGTTTGGGAAGTGAGGAACTTTTTCTGGTACCTCAGGCAGGTAATCCAAGTCCTCAGCATCCATCTCCTCCTCTTCATCAGAATACTTGTCTTGGAAAATAAATTTGATATGCAATACAAAATAAAAATTGTAAAGGGAAATACATATTTAAATAATATAAAAGAACACTAATTATACTAAAGAAAATTCGTACTTAAAACACAACTTACCCTTTATTGAGGGTGCGAAAATCCAGTGTCAATAAATCTCTTTAATCCACTTTTTAACAATTTTATACTTTATTGCACTTTTATAATTTTCTTTAGGTATTACTCTTTATTTTATAATTTTAATTTAACCTGAAACATATATTAAAAAAATCATTTAACATAAGCAAATTAAACTTACAACGTAAAATCCAGCAAACAAATAATTCTAGTGAATAGCTGAGAATTTTTACAAACCCAAACTTTTAACTGTTTTATAGCACTTTTTTTTTATTTATTTAGGACCTAAGCAACACAAAAAAAGTGATTACAAGCCAGTAACAGAGAAACCATTTTTTTTTTTTGTTACACGGTGTTGTTGTTCATTCTCGGATGATTTCTGTTTGTTTATTGACTTCGTGTTTGCTGGAAACTTCTCTGCAGAAATTGTACTTAGCGTTAGATGATGTTTCTTTAGGTCACTACACGAACAAGAATATGTTTGTGACAGAGAGATTGCCTGGTTAAGAGAGGGGGTGGAGCGAGATGCAGGGGTGGAATAGGGCATCTTATAAAGAAGCGGAAGCTGAATGTATGTAGATATGAATGTATATATGCATACACATGTGCATGTCTATACATACTTGTGATTGTCTTCTATGACATACATGATGATAGGAACAGGAGAAAAGAGTATGTAATGTGTATTGTCGTGTTTACAGTATTTACTCTAAGCTGAAAACTTCCCTAATTGTTACTCCGAACTACATCTTTCTGATCTGGTAGCAATTCCATCAAATCACTGGGTACGGTTTCATAGTTGGAACTACCCATTGACTAGTGTTATCCTAGTTATACTGTCTGAATAAGAGGCGGTATGTTCAATGGTTGACCACTGGTGATCATAGATCGTCTCAACCAGGAGTAATTTGAGGGCTGGAATATTGTCACATTCGGAAAAAGATGAGAAGAAATCTCATGCACGCTTTACTACAAACACACCAAGGACATTTAACTAGAGTTCATGTGTATAGAATGCGTTGTGTGTTTTAGTAGGTGGGAGTACACATGTATGTAAATGGCGATGTGTTTGTATAAATTGTTTATGTAAGCGTTGTGTATTTCTATAGGTGCATATTTGCGCGAGCGTATATATATATGTGTGTGTTTGTATTTTTGTGTATGTGTATATGCATGTATGTATGTATATGTATGCATATGTATATGTGTATATGTATGTATATATATATATATATATATATATGTCGCCTCCTCCCTTCCCCCCCCCCCCCCCACCGCTTCCCAACTCATCGTCCGCACCCCCCGCGCCCCCACCATCTACTTCCTCCCCAAACTCCACAAACCCGACAACCCCGGCCGCCCCATCGTCTCCGCTTGCAACTGCCCCACCGAACTCATCTCCGCCTTTCTCGACTCCATCCTCGCCCCCCTTGTAACCACCCTCCCCTCCCACATCTCCGATACCAACCACGCCCTGCGCCTTTTCGACTCCTTCACCTACCACCCGGCCCACAGCCCTTCCTCTTCACCCTAGACATCAATTCCCTCTATACCGTCATCCCCCACGCCGACGGCCTACGCGCCCTCAAACACTACCTCGACCTTCGCCCCTCCCCCATTCCATCCACCCCACCCTCCTTCGCCTCGCCGAGCTGGTCCTCACCCTCAATTGTTTCTCCTTCTCGGGTGAGTTTTACCAACAGGTCACGGGGGTAGCCATGGGTACAAGAATGGGCCCGAACTATGCCAACCTTTTTGTTGGCCATGTTGAGGCCCAAATCTTTGCCCAGTACAGCGGCCCCACGCCCGAACTGTACGGTCGTTACATTGACGACTGTATCGGAGCCACGACCCTCACCCGAGAACAGCTCGACTCCTTTCTCTCCTTCTTCTGCTCCTTCCACCCCTCCCTCCACTTCACCACCTCTATCTCCACCACCCACGTCCACTTCTTAGACATCTCCGTCACCTTCGACCCCTCCCACCACTCCCTCGTCACCTCCGCCTTCTTCAAACCCACCGACTCCCACTCTTACCTCGACTTCACCTCTTCCCACCCACCCACACTAAACACTCCATTCCCTACTCCCAACTCCTCAGGATCCGCCGCCTCTGTAGCTGAGATGCTGACTTCGAGTCCCAGGCCCTTTCCCTAGTCAGCCATTTCATCCGCAGAGGTTACCCCCCTCTCTCGTCCACACCGCTCTCACCCGCGCCCGTGCTGTCCACCGCTCCACCACCCTCACCCCACGTCACCGCACACCCACCCACGTCTCCCCTTCCCCATCACCTACCGCCCCTCCCACTTACCCCTCCACCGCACCATCCGCCGCCTCTTCCGACGCCTCCGGTCCGACCCCTCCACCTCCCACATCTTCCCAACCCCACCACTCCCCTCCTTCAAACGCGCACGCAATCTCCGCACCCTCCTCGTCCACAGCTCCCCCCCCCACGCCCCCCCCCCGGTTCCTTTCCCTGTTCTAGGCCCCGCTGCACACCTGTCCCCACATCACCAACACCACCACCTTCCAGGGTCCCAACGGCCACTCTCTCTCTGTCCGGCATGCCTTCCGCTGCACCTCCTCCAACCTAGTCTACGGACATCGCTGCACCGAGTGCAGCGCGACTTACGTCGGACAGACGGGACGTCGCCTGGCGGACCGATTCACTGAGCACCTCTGGGATATTCGTCTTGGTGGTAGTTCCCCCATCGCCCGCCACTTTGGTGCCCCTGGACATTCCGCACGCCATCTCACAGTCTGTGGCCTACTCCAATGCCACGGAACACCCGCCAATCTCCTCAGAGTCGAACAAAGAACCATCTTCATCTTACAGACCCACACTCCCCCCGGTCTGAACTCCCCACCCTTATTCCTTTAGCCCTCGACCCCCCCCCCCCTCCCCCACACACATCCCCCACTAACACCACTAACACACCCCTCCTTTTCACCGCCCACCCCACAACTAACAATACTAACACCTCTACTCCACCCCTCATCCGACCACCCTTCCCCAACTAACATACTAACATCCCTCCCTTCTTCTCCTCCCCCCTCCTTATCACACGCACACACCCACCGGCACATATATACACGCGCTCACACTAAACACACACCCTACTACCACCACTAACCCTCACCCCCCACACCTCCATCCCACCACCCCGCAACTAACATCACTAACACCCCCTGACCCCAAGCACACGAACACACGCACCCACTTACACCACCCACCCAACACGCAACTAACATCACTAACACCCCCCAACCCCACGTACACGTACCCACACACCCTCGTACACCACCAACTCTACACACCCTACCACCACTAACCCCCACTCACACCTACATTCAACCCTTTCCCCACCTCCCGTATACTAACACCCACTAACACCCCCTTCATCAAACTACACACACACCAGTACACCACACTCCCTCCATCGACCCCCACACTCTTCTCTCCCGCTCCACCCACACCCTTTCTCCACACTCACTCATCCCACTAACACCTCTACTAATACACACACACACCCTCCTCACTCCAACTTTCACAGCTACCCATCCTCGCCCCTTTACGATTCCACCCGACTGCTGCTATGCCCTCTGACCACCTCCCAGCACAAACAGACGCACAGCACTCCCACCGCCTTGACCACTTCCTGTTGCGCGCGCACCCCACATCTCTCCTCTTCCGACCATTTCTTCATGGAATACTCGTATGTGGAACTTGACCACCGTGGAATCTACTAACATCATAGGAGTTTACCAACATTTCAACCACATCCTCTTACGGAATCACCTATATAACTCACCCACACACACCCCAAAAAAATTTTTTTCTCCCACACGCCACCTACACCCACAACACGCTTAAACCCCACACACACGTGCTTTCCACCACATATTTACACCTTCAGCCTCCGGATTCCTCTCCCCCCCCCGACCCCTCTATCCACACACGCACAGACACTCCGACCTACACCCCACACACACCTCTTCCTGAACATGCAACCCCGTTCTTCCCCCAACCCTTGCTTTCACATACACACACAAACACACACACACACGTACACCTACACACACACCACCTTCAGCCCTCCCCGCTCGGACACCCCGTCTCCCTTTCCCCACTCCACCCGCCACCACCCCTACACACCCCACACCCTTCCACCACCTGTTTAACCCCTTTTTAATTTCAGTTTATTTTGATCATGCTTTTATATTTATTTTTATTTCATTTCATTTTATTTTGATCATGCTTTATTTTTAATTTCATTCGCACCGTTTCCTCCCACCCCCTTTTCGCTATATGTCTCTCCACCACTCCCCTACACACCCTTTGAACTCTCTTCCCACACACTTCTCACCTGAAGAAGGGCTTATGCCCAAAACGTCGTTCCCCCACCACCACCCCACTCTCCAGAGCGTGAAATTAATAAACATTCGTTGTACTGCCTCTCTGTTTTGTTCCTGTTCAAATTTTCCATTATATATATATATATATATATGGTGGCTGCCAACTCGTTTTCGAGTACGGCCACTACTTTATATCCATGTAGGAGAACCCCTACCGATGCGCTGAACGAGTGTGACCCTTTAGTCCAGCCAACGACTTGAAAACTCTGCTACAAACGCTACACTTGTCACAATTATTGACACATACATTTTCCTATATATATATATATATATATATATATAGGAAAATGTATAACTCCGACGGCAGAGCTCAAGTCGTTTGGATGGCTATTTCTAGAAATAGCCGTCGAAACGACTTGAGCTCTGCCGTCGAGGTTATACATTTTCCTATTACCCATTCTACTATCCTAAGTATTGAGTACTCTGGTGCGTTATGGTCCAACTGGTTCCTTACTACACTTCCTTCGTTATATATATATATATATATATATATATATATATATATATATATATATATATATATATATATATAATGTACATGCACGTTTGTGTGCGTGTGTACAGAGGGAAACAAAATATCTTCTTCCCTTTTGAAATATAAAATGGTAGATCAGTTGTCAGTAAAGAAAACATATTCTTCTTTCCTGTTTGGCGCGAAAACGAAACTATCAAATACGCTGTCTCTGGGTTATGTAGATGATTGTCCAAATTTGAGGAGATATTTAGCACAAACTATGTTCGGAATTTCACGAGACATACTTGTTCTTATTTGTTATAGGAGTCAACCGTTACGTCATTGGGTGATTGAGCAAATACTGAGAGATAACTTGCCTGACTTGTTCTATTAAACATCTATCTTGTCAATTAACTGCTTTGTGGAGCAGTTGAATACCGTATTGAGTTTCTTAAACTGAGAGGTTTGATGATGCATGCAAAGGAATATGTTACTGTATTTCTCTAACTATGGTGTTATTAAATCTGCTAACCATTATTAAATTACGGTGGATTGGCAGTATCGATAGAGAGTCGGACACCATGCTTTGTAGCATAGAGTTACGTCCTTTTATGATCTGAGTTCAAATCCCGCCGTGGTTAACTTTGCCTTTCATCCTTACGGGGTCGATAAAATAAAGTACCAGTAATGTACTGGGTAATTGCTGCCCTTGTGCCAAAAATAGAAACAATTAAATTACTTCTGATCCTCTACACATTTCATTGGTGCCACGCCACCTCAAACAAAAACGACCTACAAATGGTTACCATTAATAAATGAATATATATATATATATATATATAGTAATAATAATAAATTTGAAGACTAAAATCCAATGTTATTTTAATAAATATATATATATATATATATATATATTAGAAAGTGAGGTTTTTTTTACAAAATGAAAAATAACCGAGGTGTCCTACACGAGTGGAAGTATAAAGAAAAAGGGATGAAATCGAAAATGCAACTGAAGTCTTATTTTTTTTAAAAATATATATATATAATAGCTCGTTTGTTTGTCTGTTAAATATCCTATGCACTTAAAACCAGTGGACGAATCCTGTTGAATCTTGGCATGTGAGTTCCTTAGACTCGGGAATAGGTTGTACCTATATTCACTTGTTTATATGATTCTCTATCTGTTTCGCAATCTGTGGTAACGGTGGTCATCGTGAGTTAACGACTTTACAACGATGGAATGTGGCGGAAAATAGAGAGAATAAAGAAGTAAGAATTTGAGAGGAAGTCAGCACACGTGAAATTAAATAGAGCGCTGGCTACCAAAGATGGAACTAAGCAAGTAAGTTAACAATGTATAAACGAGGTGATAAAGAAAGTGAGCGACACGCGTTCAACATAGTAGCCAACACTAAATGATCAAACACACGCCTGCTAAGTATTGAATTCCCTCCTCTCTCTCTCCTGCATGCTAGGAAGTACGACTAAAATAAATAGCGCCACTGTTGACATCACATTGTTTCCATGACTACCAACGTTATTTTTCCAAACTCAAAGCTTCTAGGTATAAATTTGAAAGCAGAGGTAAACAAGCGGAGTTTCAGTTAGATCCTGTCAACAAAATCTCAATACGGTTTAAGTACACAAGTCTCTAATATCTAAATGTCTAAATGTCAGCAAAAAGGTAGCCAGGAGTAATGAACTCGATGCGGCCCGACCCCCTTAGAGTGTAAGAAGTTAAAGGCCGAAACTCTTGCTTGAGAGGGGTTGCGGTCCAGCTCTCCTGGCAGTTTCTTTCTACTATCTTTTTCATATATTTCCCGTATGAGTGTATATATATGCCACATATTCGTATATAGCTCCGTGTGTATATATGTATCTATCAGCCTCTCATTAATGTTGGGTTCTTTATTAGAATTATAGAAACACTTCTAAAAATATGTAAAACCTGTAATATCTTTTTGGCATATTCATTCCCGTTAGAATTTTGTTGGTTGTTTCTCCCCCACCCACCCCCACCCACCCCAAAAAAATGAAATGTATTGCTGTGAGTCCTCATTCAACAACATTTTACTCGATTAGGGTGGCCCTTAGCAATAGGCAATTTTCTGAAAGTTACAATTTTGCTGCTCCCACCCGCTGTTCCAATCAACAATAGCACAGAAACGCCTTCAAGTTGGAACATAGTATACACATCGATTAATTCTATTCAAAAGCGGTATACTGTTCCCTATTTTCTTTTTTCTTCTTCGAGAAATGTATGTAGACACATCCAGGCAAATGTTTAAAAACGTTCTGAATCAAATTTATCAATAGTTAATTTGAAAAATTCCTGAAATAACATGAAAAACTTAAGTTTTATTAATAAGAGAAACGCATTTTTATTTACAACATTAATTTCTATAGAATCAAAAACATCATGTGAACACTGAACACTGAATATTGAACATTATTTTTGCAATCCCGTCGAGGTTAACTTTGTCTTTCATCCTTACGGGGTCGATAAAATAAAGTACCAGTAATAAACTGGAACAATTGCTGGCCTTGTGCCAAAAGTAGAAACAATTATTTTTGCATAAGAGAGTATTTAGTGGCAGTTGGGTAGGTTTTACGGTTTTCAGTAAAGATCTGTAAAACAAATTGTTTTTCAGTTTCACCTTTTGTGAGAATGTTATTGTAATTCTGAATGAGTTTGACACCTCTTTCTGCAACATCAGTCACAGAACTGTCTTCTCAAGTTTTTCAAGTCCACATTTAAACCAGGATCATCCTTTCATGTTGAAGGGTCTTTGTCGAGGAAATCAGTGCTGATAGAAAATCTCGTGAAGAAAGTTTTTGTACTAGGAGTTACAAAAGACGAAAACTCGATGTTTGTCAAGGAAGAAAAGTCCTTTTGGTGAATGTACCTCTTCAGTTGATTATTTTTCTTCCTCTTCTTCACCTGCTTCCAGCATAACATGGGCAATATTTGCCTTAACCGCTCCTTGCTCTCCTTTTTCTCATTTCTCTCCTTGTTCTTCTTTTATCCTTGCTCTCCTTTTCTCATTGCTCTCCTTGCTCTTCTTTTCTCATCGCTCTCCTTGCTCTCCTTTTATCCTTGCTCTCCATGCTCGCCTTTTTCTCCTAGCTCTCCTTTTCTCCTTGCTCTCTTTGCTCTCCTTTTCTCATTGCTCTCCTTTTCTCCTTTTCTCCTAGCTCTCCTTGCTCTCCCTTTCTCTCTTTTTCCTTGTTTGCTCTCGTTGCTCTCGTTGCTCCCCTTGCTCTTCTTTTCTCCTTGCTCTCCTTTTATTCTTGCTCTCCTTTTATCCTCGCTCTCTTTTACTCCTTGCGCTCCTTTCATCCTTGCTCTCTCTTTCTCCTTGTATCTATGATCTTCCTTATATACTAATACAATGAGAAAAGGGGAGCAAGGAGAAGTAAGAAAGCAAGGATAGTAAGGAGAGTATATATATATATATATATATATATGTAAATATGATAATAATGGAGCTGCGGCGTTGCAAATGGGATACATATGAAAAAGTGAGTCCTTCATCAGTGACCCTCCAACCGTCCTCGGCATTTCATCGCTTTAAGGGCCATATGCCTCAGGTTGGTGCGAACAACGGCTAAAAAAAGTCGTTGGGACACGTAAACAAAGGGGACGCTAGAGTAACAACAAAAAAGTTTAAGCAACGGAAAGTGAGTAGAAATAGACAAGTCCCAGATCTCTATGAATATAAACTCTGTGAAATCGTGAACAAGAGACAAAAGACCATCAAACCTGGTTGAAATGTGAGCAAGGAAAGAATTTCGCCCAAGTTTGACGGGGGGGAAAAAAGGGAGAGAGAAAGGAGAGAAGAGGAAGAAGAAGAAGAAGAAGAAGAAGAAGAAGAAGAAGAAGAAGAAGAAGAAGAAGAAGAAGAAGAAGAAGAAGAAGAAGAAGATAAAGGGGTCTGGTCTACGAATTCGGTAAACGCAAGTTTTGTGAAGTCGCAGATATATATATATATATATATATATATATATACTCAATACCGAGTACTCATTTCTCTCAGCTGTCAACCACATGCGGATATATGTGTATTAGGGTGGCCCTCATATTATATGAGATAAAAGTTTTTATCTGAAAAAAATGACTTTCCGGGCGAAAACTTCAAAATTTCACGGTCGATGAGAGTCGCCTTGCATTTGTCCGCTTGAGCTAA
>OZ024743.1:61787807-61792807 GCA_964016885.1 Eledone cirrhosa
TTTAAAAGCTGTTCTAAATATAAGTGTTTTTATTTTACAGCCACCAGTTCTTTCTATCACTGTATCTCACCCGTCTCTATCTGTTAGTCTGTTTCTATATCTGTGTGACTGTCTCTCTATCTTTCTGTCTATCAATCTGTACTTATCTAGCTCTATAGTACATCGTGTAACACCACTTATGTACCACACCAACTCAGTTTATTTTACTTCCATTTATATACGTGTATAAACTAATATTGGTGCAGATGCCATTCATAGACAAACCGGAACATTCTATTAGTATATTAGTAAAGTAATTTAATCTGTTTAGATATATCATAAACAAGCTATTAATGTGTGTATATATTAATATATGTATATACATATATTATATTATAGAATATCTGTAGAGAAAAGGTTAAGGGAAAAGATGCTCAATCTAATACAAGAGAGCTTATCTAGTTTATATTGAAGTTCATACACTTAATATGTATATATGTCTGATGGTTGTATTCCTTGCAAAATCCTAAATTTTTCACTGCGGCAGGGTGGGCATTTCTTAATTTCATTGATGTAGAGAGTGGACTCCGGTCACCTTCCATGATATTTCATGAGGTACTCCTTTTTCTTTTAACTGCCAAACTCTTGCCTGCGCTATCCTGGATTTCAGATCGGAGTGCTTTAATGAGAAAGGGTGCGAATAGAACTTTTGTTTTCATCAGTCCTCCACTATGCCCACATACGTTTTACTGGCTGGTGTTGGTATATTTAATCACTGCCTCTCTGCATATAGTTGTGTAAATTTTTAACTTTATGAACATATACATGTATATATATATATATATATATATATATATACATATATACACATTTTAGTACAGCATTAACGAAGCTTTAGGTTGCAGCCAAGCTAACGAATGCAAATTCGGAATGTAGCTTTAGCACTCGATAGGGAATATTACCCCAGAGTAATGACAATACTTTTAGAGAGCTTTGCAAATCAAATATAGCGATCGGCAGTCTAGCCGCATTGCCATAACAACGAAAATGGTTGGACACAGGAAAAGATTTTAGACTGACTTGGACCAAGCGCGGAGACCGAATGCAACATATAATGCATATCGTATAGCATACGATATACATCACATACAACACACAACATCCACGCTAGGTTTCTGTAAATCCGAGATCGACTAATTCCGCTTACCGGGGTGTGCAAGTTAATGGTCTTTGGCGACAGAACAAAGGATTTACTTTTTCAACAAATCTTGCGTTCTTTAGCCTCTGCTGGTGTGTACTAGCAGTAAATTTCGCTATAAACACGTGGTTTTCTCCAAGGGGAGTAACCCCCGTTTTGGCGGTGAATTCGAAATTTGAGACAAAGGAATGAAATTCCCTTAGAAAAGCCGATTAAAGCACTCAACTAGAAGTTATCAAACAAACATAAACAATTAATCAATCAATAGAATTTTCTAATTAAATTAATCAGTTAATCGTTAATTCTAGGAGTTAAAATACAAATTTTAGTACAGCATTAACGAAGCTTTAGGTTGCGGCCAAGCTAACGAATGTAAATTCGGAATGTAGCTTTAGCACTGGATAGGGAATATTACCCCAGAGTAATAACAATACGTTTAGACAGCTTTGCAAATCAAATATATATATATATATATATATATATAATTCTGGACTCCAGAATTAGCCGTCGAAACGGCTTGAGCTCAGCCGTCGGGGTCCTACTCGTTCCTATTACCCACTCTACTACCGTAAGTATTGAGTACTTTGGTGCGTTATGGTCCACCTGGTTCCTTACCACATTTCTTCCGTTATATATATATATATATATATATATATATATATATATATATATATATATATATTGTTATTGTTATACTTGGGGAGGGTCATATTTGTGTAATAGTATTGCCAGAATTAATAACAGAACACACTCACTGTTTGGTTGGTTTTCGCTTCTGTGTCTTTTATATCGGTTAATTTAATTTATTCGGTCCTCAATGTTGCCATTGACTGACCAACGGTCAAAAATACCGATACAATATAGACACAAACACATATATATAGTCTATCAAAGTTCTTTCGTTGCGCATCTGCAACATCGTCAGTGGTGCTATTATCATATTTGTGTAATAGTATTGCCATAATTAATAACAGAACACACTCACTGTTTGGTTGGTTTTCGCTTCTGTGTCTTTTATATCGGTTAATTTAATTTATTCGGTCCTCAATGTTGCCATTGACTGATCAACGGTCAAAAATACCGATACAATATAGACACAAACACATATATATAGTCTATCAAAGTTCTTTCGTTGCACATCTGCAACATCGTCAGCGGTGCTATTATGTTTCCTCCCGTTGCATTGTATGCTTACGCCATCTTTTATATATAATATATATATATATATATATATATATAATAAATGAAAAATTAGAAATAGAAGCCAGGACTATCCGTCATCAGTGGTCTACTACTCATCATAGGTATTTCTTTGCATTACAGACCATATACCTCAGGCTAGAGCAATGCAATAACCAAATTAAGTTATTGGGATAAAAAGAGTTGGGTGGAGAAAGAGAGACAGATAAACAAACACGAATGGTGAGGCAACGTAAAGAGAGGAAAAATGAGAAAATCTAGTCAATAATTCATTTTGAACATAAGAACTTGCGAATATTGACGAGAAGGCAAAAGACACATCTTGGCCGTGCGAATGGGAGCGAGGAAAGAATTTCGTACAGTGTGGGACGATGGAGGAAATGAGAGAGAGGGTGAGTAGCAGAGAGTGAGTGAGTGAAAGTGTGAGGAAGAGGCTAGCCGAGAAAGGGTGACTAGCAAAGGGGGTGAATGAAATTAAGAGGGAGGAGAGAGAAGGGGGAGAGAGAATGAGGATAGCAGTGACGGAAGAGAAAAAGACAGGTCACAGCGAAGAGGAAAGCATATATGAATGAAAAATGGCGAGCTGTGTTGTTGCAAATAAGATATATATAATAAATGAAAAATTAGAAATAGAAGCCAGGACTATCCGTCATCAGTGGTCTACTAGCCATCATAAGTATTTCTTCGCATTACAGACCATATACCTCTGGCTAGGGCAATGCAATAACTAAATTAAGTTATTGGAATAAAAAGAGTCGGGTGGAGAAAGAGAGACAGGTAAACAGACACGAATGGTGAGGCAACGTAAAGAGAGGAAAAAATTAGAAAATCAAGTCAATAATTCATTTTGAACATAAGAATACCCCCCCCCCCCCTACTAAAACATGTATACATTCTTTGATTAGAATGCCGTTGCAGTGTGTATATAACCTTTGTAGCATATATATATATATATATATATATATATATATATATATATATATATATATAGTAATAATAATAAATTTGAAGACTAAAATCCAAAGAGGGCTCGATAAGGATAAATATATATCAAATATATAAGAACCGTAGAGCAAATATTTATTAAAATAACAGATTAAAGTTTAAGCAAAGAAAGGCTGCGTGTAATTGTTTTTCCCGCTCCAAATAATGACGTATTATATTCGTTTTTTTACGTTCTTTGCCAGGGAACGTTCCCACTAACCAAAGTATCGTCTTCCTGTCTCCCTCCGGTTGCAACGTTTTTTGAAATATTCACTTCTGCGTTCACAGATTGACTTTGTTAGTTTCAGAAGATCCCGTTAAGGGTGAAAGCAGGGATTCTTTGCTTAAACTTTAATCTGTTATTTTAATAAATATATATATATATATATATATCCTTGCTCGTGTCTTTTTTTTTTTCTTTTTCCTTCTGGAACCACATCATTCTAACCTATTTCAGGTGTCCTGCGAAAGCTATAGACGCGAGCTGTTTCTCTAGGCGAAATCATTAAAAATAGAATGATCCTAAGAATGAACACTGATACGATTGTAGTTTAATGTAAACGTTGTTTCTTTCTATTACATATCATATAAATAATAGGTTTGTGACAATTACTTCATCTAATAGCGTATCCTTTGTACTCATGTAAAAATAACATATAAAATGTTTACTTTTCCTTTGCTTCGTGGAATATGGAAATGGACCTCCGTCGGTTTAGACGAGTGTCACGGTTATTCGATCAACCGAACAAACATTTCATGAAATTAAACATTTCATGAAATTAACATGCAAGTGGCTGAGCATTTCAGAGATACGTGTACCTTTAACATAGTTCTCTGAATGATTCAGCGAAACACAGTATGTCACACGACTTACAACGAGGTTTCAAACATTTTTCGTCTACACAAGGCTTGGGTCGACGTGACTCTTTGGTAAATAATACTTGCCCAAAATGTTATGCAGTGAGATCGAACCTAGGACCTCGTGACTGTATGGCGAACTTCTTAACTATTTGGTCATGCTGATTCATGAGGTGCAGTATCACGAAATAAATCAAAAGTGAATGTCAGTTTTTGTATGTTTATATAAATGCAGACCTATCAACTCTCCCTGTCCATTGGGGTGGGTGATAGATGTCTTCTCTTTTGAAAATGTGTATAGCTTTTATTATGTAAAATCTCCCCGTTTTTGGTTCACTTTTTCATGCTACTCCCCATTCGCGTTTTTAGAGGTTGGCTAGTCTGTACATGGAGAAAATAGCTCTTCCACGGCGTAACTGGTTCAGTTTCAATACTCTCTTAGACTATGGTACATGCCAAACAAGAATAACACCAAAATATAATTGTGTCTTTACTGAATTACATATATTGGATTCACATCTAAGTTGGATTTCAAAATCTGCATATTTTTTCTGTATTCTTGTGTGTATTTTGCTTGTTCACATATAAACTAATGTTATATATATATAGTAAATAATATTTCAAATGAAATTGTCCCAACCAGTTTTACTATTATACATCCGAGAAACCTCTTTAAGGGGACATACAATTTCCACACACACTTTCAAATATATCTCGGTGAATTTACCGTTTTCTCATGTTTTCATGTAATGTAATTTGTTCTTGTTCCCTTCTCATTTTA
>OZ024743.1:61797807-61825307 GCA_964016885.1 Eledone cirrhosa
AATGTGAAGTGGTCTGGTGGTGCTACCTATGTAGAAATTGCTGCATTTGTCGCACTCTAATCTGTATACGACGTAAGCCTGGTGGCATAGGTCTGTGTCGTCGATGGGGCAGTTAGCTATCCTGCAGCGGCTGTCGTGTCTGGTGGAGTGTCTTTTGGTTAGCTGTCCGCGTAGAGAAGGTCCTGAGTGGGCCAGTTGGATATCTAGTCCCTCTCGTCTGATAGCACTGCGGATGGAGCAACACGAAATGAAGTGTTTACACGTAGCCGATCTCTCAGACTTTTACGAAACACTAAGGAGATATAGTGAATATATAGAGTAGGGTATTACTCATGCACGGAGATGCTTTAAAACAGCTAATAAAATAGGCTTACTTTATAGCATCTCCGTGCAGGAGTAGACCACTATATTGCAGGGGGTTAAAATATAGTACCTGTGCCAATAGTACCAGTCATGAACTAGAGGTTATGAAAATACAGTCTCAGTCAAGTGCTGGGGTCATTAAGATGTAGTACCAGTTATGTATTGAGGGTCAAAAGTATCAGTCTAGAATTGGGGTCATTAAGATGTAGTACCAGTTATGTATTGAGGGTCAAAAGTATTAGTCTAGAACTGGGGTCATTAAGTTGTAGTACCAGTTATGTATTGAGAGTCAAAAGTATTAGTCTAGAACTGGGGTCATTAAGATGTAGTACCAGTTATGTATTGGGAGTCAAAAGTATCAGTCTAGATAGACAATTATTAAATATATAAATAGATAAATAAATGCCATTGTTAATTAATAAATAAATCAACTAATACCTTAACACTTCACACAAAGTAAAACATTTCGTTTTAATCATTTTCTAACCCAGAAAAGAGAGAGAGAGAAATAAAAAAGTAAAAAAATATATTTTTCTTCCTAATAATCGTCTCTTTCTCCCTGTTTTCATATATATATATATATATATATATATATATATATATATATATATATATATAATTTAAAAGTTTAAATACACATAAACTAGACAGAGCCATAGTTATATATATATATATATGTTATTGGCAACCATTCACGGTGTGGCTCAATGATGAATTAATTAAATAATTAACAATCAGAGCAATATATAAGAAAGTAAGTCCACTGGCCACGTGACAATTCTTAGCCATTTTGAATTCCTTTCGGGCGGGGATCATTTAAGAAAAATCTTTGTCCAATTGAGTTTATCTCCTGATGATTTCCAAACTCGTTGATTTATCCAAGATCGGATATATCCAAAAAGAGAATGAAATCCCCGGGGATGGAGATATATTTTGATGATTTGGGTATGTTTATGTACATTTTTTTCTAACTTTGATTTTGTACCTAATTATGTATGGTTAACTATATGTCTAGTCAATTTCTACAGGCTATCAGAAATACTAGGTAAATTTTCTGTGGCTGTGAATCGCGGATGAAAAGCTATCATTTATTTATCTATTATTTCTTCATAAGTATATTTTAAACTTATAGCCTCGTTTAAATGATTTTTTTTGTATGTATGATTATGCTGATTGGGAGAAGAAATAACTGTATATATTTTATCTAATGATTCTATGGACTTACTTTCTCATATATATATATATATATATATATATATATATATATATATATATATATTAATATATATATTATATAATATAATATACTATAGTATAATATAATACAATATAATATAATTGTTTCTACTATTGGCACAAGGCCAGCAATTACCCAGTACATTACTGGTACTTTATTTTATCGACCCCGTAAGGATGAAAGGTAAAGTTAACCTCGGCGGGATTTGAACTCACAATGGCAAGGGCCGTAACTCTATGCGTCAAAGCAAGGCGTCTGACCCTCTACCGATACTGCCAATTCACCGAATATAATATAATATAATAATACAAGGACGATTTGTTAAGCCTTCATTACGTTTATTGATTGGTGGCACGCGTTTCGCTATTGATCAGCTCTAGGTTCGATCTGTATCGATCTGGCCCGACTCAGGAATCAAAAGATCGTCGGACCTCTGCTGTTGTATTATTATATTATTATATTACATTCTGTCTAGCTCTACACCTCGCCATTCAGTGCTCACCTGGGTGAACCTACAGTAACTTCAGGTTGCACTCCCTGTATATATTTTCTGAATTCTAAATATTTACACTTTGTTGTAACCCTTTTCCAATGCGTACACACACACACCCACACCACACACACACACACAGACACACACACACACATACACACACATACACACGCGCACGCACACACACAAACACACACACACACACACACACACACACACACACACACACACACACATATATATATATATATATATATATATATATATATAATTTTTTACAGTCTTCCAAATAAGGATATGTGCACTCCGATATATGTTTGCGCTTGGGTGAAAAGATAAAACATTAGATAGTTCAGAGAAGTAGAGTCGGGTGTAGTAATGGTAGAACAGTGATTCACCATCACTCAATAAAGTCGCCTGGCTTACTGGTTTTCTTCGCATGGGTTCCATTCATGGTGGCACGTTATGTCCTTGAGCAAAGATTTTAAGGACACGCCAGTCCACACACCTAGCGAAAAGGACTGAACTTATCCCTCACCGCCAATCAACTACGTTGAAGTTATCTGTCTATGTAATTTTCAGCTTAATTTCACGAGTCAGCAGTTCCGTTGATCGAACAATCGGAACACTCGTCGTCAAAACCGACGGAGGTCCAGCACAGTCAGTTCCATATAGCTCTCCACATCAGTTAAACTGTCGTGCAACACCCTTACTAATACCTGTTCGACAGAACACTGATACATTGTACTGTACTCTCCATATGTTCATACTAACACATATATATATATATATAACGAAGGAGTTGTGGTAAGGAACCAGATGGACCATAACGCACCAGAGTACTCAATACTTAGGGTAGTAGAGTGGGTAATAGGAAAAAGTATGAACCGACATCAGAACTCTAGCCGTTTCGACGCTTGAGCTCTGCCGTCGGGGTCATACTTTTTCCTATATATATATATATATATATGCATTATGCATACTCACGAGGTTTATACCAAGAGTAATAGTGCTGATTTTCCTATGTACGACATGCTAACGCAGCACTTTGATGTATATGGGCATATTAGTTATTACCATGGCTGCACATACATACTTGTTTCAACTTGATCGAATGTCAGTCCTGAGTTTATGTTGTTTATGTATTGACATCTTTATACCCTCGGTCACGTTTGCGATGCAGGACAATATCGAACAACGGTACTTGATTAAATGTTTGTCTGTAAGCCAACAAATCTGCCACCGAAACATTTAATCCTTTAACAAAAGCTTATGGAGATGCCTCTCTTTCGAAAAGTAATGATTTTTAGTGGTACAAAGCTTTCAAAGAGAGCCGAGAAAATGTTGAAGACTATCCGTGTTCTGGAAAGACAAATTTCTTCAATAAACAAATAACTGGAGATGAATCATTGGTGTTTGAGTGCGATCCAGAGATAAAATGGCAATGTGAGGAGTGACACACGAAACATTCTCCTTGTCTGAAGAAAACATGCATGAGCAGATCCAGGGTGAAACCGATGATTATCATTTTTTTTCTACAACCGTGGTATTGTTCACAAAGAATATGTACTCCAGGACAGAGTTAATCACACCTTAACGATGTCTTGGGTCGACTTCGAATACGGGTCCAGCATGTCCGAAAGGAGATTGCAGGAGACTGGATACTGCACCACAATAACACGCCTGCTCACACAGCTCTTAGAGAATTTCTGGCGAAAAAAAACATTCCCATTTTACCACATTCTCCACACAGCCCAGATCTAGTTCCGTGTGATTTTTTACCTCTTCCCTCAGTTGAAATTGAAGTTGAAGAGTCATCATTTGGGGACTGTGGAAAACATACAAAAATTTGTAACCAACAAGTTGAGGATATTTACAGAAAATAATTTTCAGTACTCCTACAATCAATGTAAAAAAACATTTGAACCACTGCATGACTTCCCAAGGGTCGTATCTTAAAAAGGATAACTTGTAATTTCATGTATGTCTAATATCCATTTGAATAAAATGTCAGTACCCGTAAATGTTGGACAAATATTATATATTTGTTTGTATGTATGTATATATATACATGTTTGTGTGTATATGCATGTATGTATGTATGTATATGTATATATATATATGTACACACACACACACATATACACATATATTCCATGATATATATATATTATATAATTGTTTCTACTTTTGGCACAAGGCCAGCAATTATCCCGGTGTATTACTGGTACTTTATTTTATCGACCCCATAAGCATGAAAGGCAAAGTTAACCTCGGCGGGATTTGAACTCAGACGATAAAGGGCCGTAACTCTTTGCTGCAATGCATGGCGTCCGACCCTCTATACACATGTGTGCTTTAACATATGTATGTGTATGTGTTTATATATCTGTTTATATGTCAATATCCGTGAGTTACATTCACAGAGATACTAAAGAGTCATTATTTATGACTAATACGATTAGTAGATTAATGTCCACTGAATAGTGATGAAACCACATCCTTTTCTGTGCGAAGTCTCTCAGATATTTTAGCAGATTGCAATAATAGATTGTGGGCTTTGTAGAAAAATGTTTAGAATTTTTGCAGACAAAAGGAAATGATTATGGTAGCATTTGAATAGTAGGAAAACACCCACATGTATACACATGTACACGCGTGCACGTATGTTTGAACATTTAGTTTATAAACACACACACACACACACACACACACACACACACACACACTCACACACATCCTGGTTCCGCCACGTTTTAGAAATACCGTATGTCAACGGTACCATACAACACCCCGGAGGAGTTACGAGACCATGTACATATATATATATATAGTGGTGCTATTACGTTAGACATGGCCTGGGCCAATACTGGCCGAAACCTATCAAAGCTATCAAAGTAAATTATATAAATATATATATATATACAAATTGTTGGGACCTCAGACGCAGAAAATAGCTGTAAACGTTGTCAGTTGCATTAAATAATAGCTGAGAAAATCGGATAATTAACCCTATTGGGGGTAAAAAAAAAAAGTATTGTTTCCGACTCTTGCGCTGAGCTCAGATCCCGACGTGCTCATCTTTGACTTTCATCATTTTGAGGGTGATACAACACCAATTCAATACTGGGTTAACTTCTCTCTCTCTCTCTCTCTCTCTCTCTCTAGCTCTCGCTCTCTCACGCCTCGCTCCTTCTCCTGCAGTTCCCTTTCTTCCTCCCTCCTGCACCCTCCTCTCTCCCTCTTTCCCTCTGTTTCTCCCTTCCTCAGTTCTCCTCTCCCAGTTCGCCCCCCCCCCCCCAGTTCCCTCTCCATTGGATTGTTACTGTTTTTAAACTGTATTTATATATTTTTATCGGGTCTCCGTCGGTTCTGACGATGAGTGTTCCATTCTATGTGATCAACAGAACATCCTCCTGGTGTAATTTTACGTGCAAGTAGCTAATTATACCACAGAAACGTGAACCCTTAATGTAGTTATCAGGGAGATTACAGGTACAAGTCGTTTTTCCCCCCAACTGAGAGAACTGGAGCAGCCTGAAATTGTCTTGCTCATGGATATAGCATGTCTCGGGTAATTGAACTCTCAAACTTATGATTGTGAGTCGAGCACTGTAAGACACGTGCCTTTATATATTATAGATAAAATAACTCTGAAAAATCAAATTGCTCTTACTTTCAAAAATAAACAACAAATAGTAATTTTTCTTATGCTTTAAGATATCTTATTAAATTCCTATAAAGCTTGCTGACGTTCAAAATCCTGTAAAAAAATTGTCTGATTTAATTTTGTCTAAGTGGATTTAAATCGGTTCATATTGAGCGTGTAATTGAAGTTGCAGCACGGCATATCACTAATTGAAGATATACTCTTTCAATATTTAATTAAAGAAATTACTAAATTATTGAATTCTTAGAGAATCTCAAAGATACACAAGAGTACACTTATAAGTTTTTTTTAATGTTGCTAAGTGGAAGAGGGGGCAGTTCCCATGACCTTTACAAGCGTCATTCTTAGATTGGTGAGACTGAGGCCGTTATTGCCCAACCTGAACACTGTAAGTTAGTATCTCCTTGAAAAACGTGGGAAAGGAAAGGATGCTGTTCGTATTCTTGGGTAACTTCAGACTTTTCTCTGAGTGTCACAGATTATTTCTTAATTTTTCGAAATTATCTCCCTTTTTCTTCGATAGACACTTACAATTACAACTAGCATTTTGCTTTCCTACTCTAACTAAAAGAGACATTTAAATTAATCAGTACTCGTGTGTACGTCATTCAGTACATAACCCCTTAAATTATTTTTATATATATATATATATATATATATATATATATATATATATATATATACACGCATATATATATATATATATATACACACAAACACACATGAATCTATTTGGAATCTCATAAAAAATAATGGCAAGGCAGATATATATGAAAAGTGGCTAAACTCTACCCACTCAACCTCCTCAAAAAATTCCTAATAAAACCCATCCCGAATGAATCAGAAAACCAACAAATTTTAGGGAAAAGATGGCCTTAGAAAAGTTTAAAATAGAAATAGAACTGCTGCGATTAAGAGCCAACTCCACCGAAGAAAAATTCAAGTCACTCGACCAACAGATGGAAACAGAAATCTCAAAGCACACTGAAGGCCTACTATATGAAAAAACCTTAAAACTTTGGAAAGAAAATTGTGAGGATGAAGAACTAACATCCCTCCAGCGATGGGAAAAAAACGCCACCTGGTTCAACAACTACAAAATGGATTTCAAAAATGAACAACATACAGGTAACCCATTTTTAAAACAAACTAAAACTCACACACCACACTCATAACGAATAAAAAAAAAAGTAAGAAAACGCTCAACAGACCCCCAGCAAAGCTATGACGATAATCCCAGAACACATAGAACCCTACTAAAAAAAAACGAATGTCCCCCAACACAAGACAGGACCCGATCCGCAGATCACAACCCACACAAAACCTATTCCAAAGCCGTAGAGCCCAACCCAAACAGAACCTGTTCCAAAATCATAGATCCAACCCACACAAAGGAACAAAATTTACAACCCGGACCATCAACAAACCGAACCTCAATACGTCCGAAACCTCTATACAAGACCACACAACAGGGGAAATGCCATTAGTTATAATAATACCCATGAAAAAACAATTCAGAAAAATCATTTTTTAGACCAAGGCTACAGGACCCACGACACCCGGTGGCAAAAAACGATTTTGAAAAACCCAAAATAATCAATCTTTCAAATACAAACTTCTCAGCCCAACTAATTAAAATTCTCTCCAAAGGACTGAAATTCACACCAACACCACAATACTCTAACCTCAATGAGATAAATGACGATATCTCACACTTCTGTAGAAAATTACGTCTCACATAGGAATTTTTTGACAAGGAGAATAACGACCAATCAATTGTACGGAATAAAAGCAGCTACAACATATCAAAGGGTAGGAACAGAGTTCTGGACAAATTTGTTGACCACATAGCAACTTTTCCATACCATGAACTACCGCAACCTAAACCCAAATCCAACACGAGTCGAAGGGAATGGGAGATTATCCCTGAACTAAAAAACAACACTGACATTGTAATTAAGGAAGCGGACAAGGGAAGTACTGTCGTCATTATGGATGCTGAACAATATAAAAATTCTATGTTCTCTCTCTTACAAGACACTAACTACTATGAAAGAGTAAAAACTACCAGCAATCAAAAACGATGACCAGATTAAATACATTCATTTGTCGATACAGGGAAGACTTAACTAAAAACGAACGTGATTATTTAACACATTTTGAATACAAAACCAGGAACCTTTACGGACTTCCGAAGATCCACAAGTCTAAATAATTAACGATGCCTGTAAATAATCCACCTCAACCTGCGTGAACATACACTACCGCACTGACCTTAAATTAAGACCAATTGTAGTGGGCCCATAATGTGAAACACACAGACTAAGCAACTTTATAGACATACTACTAAAACTAATTCTCAAACACATGCCAAGACTTGTAAGAGCCGATTGGACCTTTTAAACCACTTACCCAAACATGTCAACAACGACACTATTATTGTGTCTTTCGATGTAGTGAATCTCTACACAACGATCCCACACCAATACGGACTAGAAGCAATAGGATTCTGGCTAGAAAAATATCCCAATGAGATACCTGACAGAATAGAAAAAAGCTTCATCACCAAGGGATTAAAATCTATTTTACAGAACACCTTTTTTTATTTCGATGGCAGTACTTACAAGTAAATATCGGGGACTGCGATGGGTGCAAAAGTCGCTCCAACTTGTGCTAACTTAGTCATGGCATACTCGGAAGTCCAGATATATAAACACTCCAAATCAAAATACGGATTGAACTTTCACAAATGTTTATCAGAGAATTGTAAACGCTACTTGGATGATTGTCTAATTCTTCGGTCTCACACACTCGACCAACTAAATGATTTCAAATATGTAATTACCGCCATTAATAACCACATCCAATTCACAATGGAATACTGCCAAGATAAACTCCCATTGCTGGACATCTTAATCATAAAAAAAGGACACACATATTGAAACTCACATACACTACAAACCAACAGATTCCAAACAATACCTGCTATTCACCTACAGCCATCCAAAGCACGCGAAGACGAACATCCCTTTTAACCTAGCAAGAAGAATTTGCACATGTCTCCAATTATGAAACGCGAAATAAAAGACTTCAAGAATTAAAGGAAATTCTACTCGAAAGACAGTATCCACCATTACTAATAAATAATGGAATAGAAAGGGCTAAAGCAATAGGCATTGATGAATTACGAAACCAGAAACAAATTCAAGGTACGCCAAATATTCTATCATATATCTCAACACACAACCCAAGAAATGCGGAAGCTTACAACATTATTCACAAGAACATCCCACTACTAAAACAAGACCCAAGAATGAAAAAAGCCCTTGAAACACACAAAATAATCAAAAGCAAAAGACAACCGAAATCACTAAAAACATTACTCACCAATGTCAAATTACCTACCACAAACTCACAACCAACTGGCAAAAAATGTGGTCGCTCTAATTGTGGAACCTGCACTCACCTCATTGAAGGCAACATGTATACATTTCAATCAGAACAAAATTTTGTTGTAAAAAATCACTTCACTTGCTCATCAACAAATTTAATTAATGCCATTAAATGTAAAGGATGCAATGAAGATTATATAGGACAAACTAAACTCACAGAAACAGAATGACAATTCATCGCCAACAATTACGAGACCCTACCACAAGACAGATACCTCTCAGTGCACATCTAGACATATGCGCAAGGGATAAGACACCCAAATTCCAAGTCTTCCCATTTTATTTTTGCGCTGACAATACAACAGAACAAATACGAATAAATAAGGAAAATATGTTTATTCAAAAATATAGAGCAGCATTAAATATAGTTTAATATACATTATGTTAACACCATAACATACTAAACATCCAAACAGACACATACATACACACACACACACATAACACCTATATTCGAAAATAAAAACCAGAGCTAAATAAACTTTAACATACGTTAATACTCTAACACCTTAACATGCTAACCACACCCCCACACACACATAACTCCCTCCCCCATTCTACTAACGGAATCATTTTCCTACACACACACATAAATATATATTCTCTCCGTCTTAACATGTTAACCAGACTCCCACACACACACACACACACACATATAACAGCCATACACACACATATAACTCCCTCCGTCATTTCTACTAATAGAATCATCTTCCTACACACATAGACATACACACACACACACCAGCACACAAATACAAATACATATCTCTACTTTCTTTATTTCAATAGAAAGTCAGAATGTTTACACCCCAGCACATCAACCAATCTCACTGAACCAGAACAATTCTCCCCATCCCTTTTTTCTTTACCTTTATCTTTTGTTTGGCACAAAATTCTCTAAATGGCTACAAAAAAATTCCCAAATACAGGCGCGATATTTAATGTACTTGTTCACGTGACAGTCATAGTTTCATTTTATAACCAATCAAATTACATTTATGAAAAAAACCTTCTTGAACCACTTTTTTTTAAATAAAAAGAAATTCAAACACAGACTGGCGCGAAAGTTGATGTGCTTATTCACATGACTGCATCACCCAACCAAATTTCACTCATATATGAAAAAACAATCTGAGCCCCCCCCCCCCCCCACACCTTTTTTTTTAAAGGTAAATATAATAAAAACTTTGTAACGCGAATTGGCGCGAAATTTATTATATTTATTCACATGACAGTCATCAACAAACCAAATTACTTTTCTAAAAACGTAGCATTTCGAGCCACTATTTTCCATATAAAACAGAAGTAACATTCAAACACCAACCAGATGCGAGAAAAACCACAAACCCTCCATCTCAATTCTACTTTTGAAAAGCACAAGCACTGCGAAACTGGTAAAGAAAACAAATAAATATGTTTAAAAAGACTGCAGTTGCATTTTCGATTTCATCTTTTTTCTTGATATATATATATATATATATATATATATATATAAACAAACAAATTATAAACGTAAACATGTAAGTATGTTTTTGAAACGGTGCGCGAGTTTGAAATTAGAAATTAGAAATTATAAGCCTTCACCGTATTTTAGACTAAAGAAATTTCTAGCCTGATAGTGGGGTTTATAACCCTCGGAGAAATGGAAAAAAAGATGAGTGTTGCCGTACATGGGAGCCGAACCCACATCTTTGATTATCCAGAACACTGTGCTACCATTACACTAATACACATCCCATCTCCTCCCATTCGAATTAGAAGCTATGAACTTAGCAAGTGAATGATAAACAAGCAAATTATAAACGTAAACATGTTTTTGAAACGGTGCGCGAGTTTGAAATTAAGATGTGGGTTCGACTCCCATGTACGGCAACACTCATCTTTTTCGATTTCTCCGAGGGTTATAAACCCCACTATCGGGCTAGAAATTTCTTTAGTCTAAAATACGGTGAAAGCTTATAATTTCTAATTTCTAATTTCAAACTCGCGCACCGTTTCAAAAACATACTTACATGTTTACGTTTATAATTTGCTTGTTTATCATTCACTTGCTAAGTTCATAGCTTCTAATTCGAATGGAAGGAGATGGGATGTGTATTGGTGTAATGGTAGCACAGTGGTCTGGATAACCAAAGATGTGGGTTCGACTCCCATGTACGGCAACACTCATCTTTTTCCATTTCTCCGAGACATTTCTTTAGTCTAAAATACGGTGAAAGCTTATATATATATATATATAGAGAGAGAGAGAGAGGTAGAACACTGGAGGGTAATATCCGTAGTGGTAGAGCACTCAGTCCATGAAACGGGCTGAAGATGTGCTAAGGTGAAACAATTGTTCTCGGTATGGTGAACTAACTATTGTGTTACTATTTCTATATATATTTATACCATTTTGTTATATAGCAATTTATGAACAATAGCGTCAGTTGTTATTAATTCCCATTGAAATAATCATTGTTTCACAACATTTCTGACTACAAAAGGGACTAGAGAGTGGCTAAATCGTTGGTTTTGCAGTATATATAAACACATGCACGAGTAGAAGACGACTTTGAATTTTTAGTTCTCAAGATATTCCAGTAACGGATGTTTGATACTTAACCTCTTTTACGGATGTATATATATGTATGTATTTTATTTACGGTAGTAAATTCATGTTTATAATAGTAAAAACAATTTAATAGAAAAAGAAAAAGAATTACGGATTATAACAGTAATATTATAACAGGGAAAAATCGTCTTATGTTGCTGATTGTGAAATTACAGTGAGCTCGAAATGTTATTGACAAACTCTTCATTTACCTGAATATTTAATAATGTGTGTGTGACTGTCTGTTTGTGTGAAAACATCACAAATAGTATAAAGGAGCAGGTGTGATATGTGCCTTACGCTGTGATTGAACCTATCCCCAAATGGTTATAAAGCGACAACGACTTCAAGAGAGAAAAATCTTAAATGTATAAACCGCGGATATTACATGACTACAACATGTAACTATAAACATCAACTTAGAATATCTTTTTCTAAACCTATGCTAAATTATTCTACTTTGTGCCTCACAAAATCGAGACTATTTCTTTATCATCATCATCGTCGTCGTCATTACCGTCGTTTTCATCATGACACTTCGATTTAAGATTTATGATTGAATTAAAATTTAATTTATTTCATGAAATATTTATAATTATTTTCGTACACACCATACACTTTGAACATGCACGCATGCACAGACGCACATATACAGAGAGAGAAATAGGTAGGTAGGTTGGCAGACAGGCAGACAGGTTGGTAGATAGATATATATATATATAGATAGGTAGAGGCAGATAGATAGACAGTTAAGTCGGTAAAAAGATAAAGATATGTATATTGGTATACTCTCCGTGTAAACGATTGATAACTTGTTCTTAAACATTTCCTCTGTGTTTTACAACCACAAATTTACGTGCTTCGTGTATTTGTTTTTAATTCAGGCAGCAATTATTTGAAGAAGGAAAGAAAATTGCAAACTGCAAACCATTGTATATTATAAAAGAAACACAGTCCTTCTATGTATCACAGCACCATGTTATCTTCATAAATATTGGCAGCTGTTTTTTTTATATATTTATTAGATGCCTGAGGTCTCAACGGCGACCGGGGCGAAACGTTGGCGGCTCGTCTGAGGAAGGAACCCCGCGATATTTTGGGGTGACTGTTGCAGCGGGTGTCCATTCCCATTGTCCGCGGTAACTCTTTTGCGGTCTTGTTCGCGGGCTGCAACCCCTTTACTGCTGCCCACACCCAAGACCCAGAGCAGCTCAATCATCCCCCCCCCCATTCTTCTATGACAATAGAGTCCTTGCCATTCCCCTACCTTTCCGGTTTTTCTTTTTCTCTTTTTTCTGTTTTTTCTTTATATTTTCCTATTTTACATTACAATCTTTTCAATCTAATTTTTTTTTCCTTTTCTATTAAACTGTATTTGCATGATATATTCCATAAATAAAATTACCCCAGTAACCTTTATTAGACTAATTCGGTATTAGGCTGTGCCCTTGGTCTTGAGGAATTGCTATCTCCTTTGACTGGTGAATGAGGTTGTACCCTTGGTCTGGGGGTAGAAGCTTTGTCCTTTGTCTGGCCGATGACGTTGCACCCTTGGTCTGGAAGGAGAGGCTGTGTCCTTGGCTTTCTTGGAGCTTGAAAGACCGGTAGGAGTGATTCCGCTAATGTCCCTCTTGAATAGTCGCAAGCTGATAGCTGCCGAGAAATGTTTAAAGAAGAGATTCAAAGGAGCTGGAATTCTGGAAAAGAAAGACTAGTTGTAGTGATTAGTGTGGAACCTGGGAGAGGAACACAATATGTGTGACGAGCGAAGGAACGATAAGTCAGTCAGGCATGTCTTTATGAATGTAGCACGAGACAAGCTAGAACCAAGAAGCACAGGTCACAGTTGTAGCAGTAGAAAAGGCAGTATAAGTCAAGTGGTTGAGGTGTGATTATGAATGACTGTGTGCCAATTAGTCAGGTGACGTCCGTTGGGATCCCTGTCTGGATCCAATTTCAGAACAATGTTACCTCAATAGGGCCTCATAAGACTTCCACAATATTTCCCTAGACTAACTTTATTCAGAAAACATCGGTCAATCTCAAGCTAAATAGATGTTTGCTCAAGTTTCGATAATAATGTGCAGAAGAATAGAATCCAGACGTGACTGCGAAGCGAACCCTTGACAATAGTGGAATGCTTGTCAAGGCTTCAATATGAATATTTTCTACTAGTACTGATAAGTATGTTTAAAGGTGTGATAGCCTACTTTTCATTTTGTAAGTAACCTCTACATATTTCATTAAAATATCATATATATATATATATATATATATATATATATATATATATATATATATATATATATGTGTGTGTGTGTGTGTGTATTGCGTGTGTGTGTGTTGGAACAAGTAAAGAATTTATTGTATTTTGCGTGTATATATGTGAAGTATTTTTGTGCACACGGAAGGTTAAAACAAATTGAAGTAAGCAAAGAGCTTATACCTAATTGGTTGACTTCAAGATAATTTGACCGGTAAAATAACGTAATGTCGACAGATGTCGTTTTTGTATGTCGACATTATTTCCTTTTAACTTTCCTTAACAATCTGTCATTTATAACGGATAGAATCTTTACTGAAACATTCGCTCTTAAGAGAAATGTTCGAAAATATCTCTATGGAACAATATATTTTACTCAAAATCGTTTAGTCTTAGGGTATTTTGGGCTCCCTGTCAAAATTCCTCTCTACACTGCTTCTCATTTGAAACTCATCCGATTTTTGTTCTCTTTTTGTTGCAATGATATCAAAACCGTTATCAGTTATTTAACAGATTCTTATCCCAGGCTGTATGTCAACGGTAAGTGTGTATGCATGTGTGTGTGTGTTTATGTATATTCTTGTGTGTATATGTGTGTAATTATAAGCCTGTGTTTCTTTCTATATGTCTATATGCGAGTTTATATATGTATGCGGAAGAGATAGAAATGAGAAAGAAAAGGTGAGTGTGTGGAAAGAGAGAGAAAGAATGACAAGGCATTGAGCATATGTTGCTAATAAAATTAAATGTTCCCTCATTAGCAATCTGGTTTCTGTGGAGATTGAGCTGGAACCAAGAAATAAAAGAAAGAAAACAAGAGAAAAGTTGTTTTCTAAAATTGAATTTTTGTGGGCGTTTTGTGGAGGCTTTATTGTTGTTTGTTAACCATAGAAAAGGATTTAAAAAAAAAGAAATAAAGTCCCCCAAAATCTCTCTCTCCCTCTCTCCCCCTCTCTCTCTCATCGCAAATTGTGATCATTCACCCGAGATAATTCTCAGGAGTTTTGGGTGGTTTTGTTATTCTTATTGTTGTTTTTTTTGTTATTCATTCTTTCAAATACTTTCACCGTATTTAATCCCACCATATCCCAATACAACATTCTATTTCTGTTCTTTCTTCATCTTCCCTGACACTGGATTACTACACGAGTAGAGCATCAAACAAAATACCTTGCCGTATTTACTTATGTTCCTTTCCGTACTCAGTTCAAATCCCGCCGAAGCCAACTTTGTTTTTCAATGCTACAGGATATATCTCTAAATTTTTAACCAACACACAAACACACACACACACACACACATATATATATATATATATATATATATATATACATATACATCGTCTGTATATATATATATATATGTGTGTGTAGGTAGGTAGGTATATATGCAATATCTTCAGTTCCTTCTTTAATTGTTCAGAGACACTGTTTATTAAGTTTAAGTTAATGTTATAACGATTATAATGTAAACTTACAAGCTAGTTGGATTATTAAATTAATGTTACATTAAGAGGTTTCTGTTTCAATACTATACTGTACTACTGAGTATATCTGTATGTCATGGCTTATGTCATTACTTTTGTTGTTGATGTAGCTGTTGCTTGCTTTTAGACGTATCAAGCCTTGACTTACAACATATTAGTCCGTTAACGCTCGCCATATTCTATGATTAATTTGAAAGATTTTTGTACCAGCCCAAAGAAGAGATTGCTAGAATATCCAATATCAACTCTCCTAAATTTATTGAGTGCTTTTAGAATAATTCCATCTATTTCAATCATTGGGGCTAAGACTTCTTTGCTCCTACTGATCTAGGAGGGCCTTTAAAATGAATTATTTCTCTTCTGACTAAACCATCAAGAGAAAGAATAAACGTGCCACCGAAAATCGAACTCACGAACTTTTGATCGTGAAGTAAATAAACATCCTAACAACACATGCCATGTACCTTCACTATAAATCTTGATAACCTGGCCTGAACCATCTATATAAGAAACACAAGATCAATCGAAGCAGGATTCCTAGTTGTGAATAGAGCTTGTAACTGGGTTTGGCAAGTTCACCTGATGTGAAGGATGCAGAATCTAAATGTTTCTGTACTTGACCATCGTATGCCTGTGAAGAATATGTCACCCTGTTTAACAACACCCCCACCACTTGAATTCCTTGGTTGCCTCTAGCTGAGTCCATCTTGTTGAAAACATTCGCACCAGGGAATGTGCCCGCGGAAAAAATCCACGTTTCCACCCACCGTTCTCGGAGGCCCTGATTAATTTATGAAATATTTAAAAAAAAACATTTAAAACCCTTGATATTTAGCTTCGACCATATGGAAGAATTTATGAAACTTCGAAACTTTCTCAACAGTTATAGATTAATAAATGATAATGTTAAAATCATCCACGAGGCCCTGAATCGCTGATGGCACCATAGGAGCGTTGTCATGATACACGTCATGTTTTAGGAATGTTTAAACCTGGTTTAGTTAATCCCTGTCCCGGTCGTAGCGCAGCCGATTCCTTCCAGTGTAAAGAGAGGGGATACCAGTGCTGGGCTGGTAGTTTACATTTACTAGTAGACAGCGAAAGGATAAAAAGAAAAGTTGACCTCGGTGAAGTTTGAACTCAAAGCGCAGAGCTGAAACGAATATCGCGAAGTATTCTATCTGTCATTCTAACGATTCTGCCAGTTCACCTTCTATTAAGCACATCAACAGCTGCATAATTATTTTTGACGTCGAGAGGGTGGTCCTTCATCTCCTGCTGCTCAAACACAATGATAAATTAGACAATCACAACAGATTATATTTTCATTTCATTAAATCTACGTTCTACTACAAACTGACAGTCAACAACACTAACACAAAACATGAACATCACCTTCAACAACAACAAAAGCAGGAACATTCCTTTCTGTAATTCAACAAATACACGCTTATATATATATATATATATATATATATATATATATATATGGGGCGGTGAGTGTGAAAGAATGATATAACTCTGTTGGTTGCTGAGGGGCTCCACTTCAAACTAACAAACTGTCAATGTTATAATGCTGCTACTTAGAATGGGACGTTGTATAGGGCCTCCGTCGGTTATCTACCAAACAGCCTACTTGTGAAATTTATGGGCAAATGGCTGTGTATTCTGCAAACACGTGTACCCTTAATATTATTCTTAAAAGAGAAGATTCATCCCTTCACTCTGTGTGGAAAGTTTGGCCCTTTGAGTCATATATTTATAGGTAAGTTAATTGGGCTGTTTAAAAGTTGTCCATTTCCTCATATATTTTACTCAGTAAATATACTGATTTCTTTTCGAAAATGCTTAGTTCAGAGGTCCTGTTATATCCATGATCATTTTCTGTGCTTCTGAGACAAAAGAGTGATAAAGGGTGAAAAGTCCGAATGCTTATAACAGAGTTGATTCATGAAAGGCATCTAAGGACAGGAGGTGGTGTTAAAGCGAGCGACAGATGAATTACTAATTCTAATGTAATTCAAGTTGATAATACAGTGAGTGTCACTAGCTGTTCTCTGCGATAATGCATTCGCCATCTTGTCCGTGGGACGCAGCTATGTTAAACCACATATACATGTGTCGTGTCTGTCCCTCCCTTCCATTTCCCTTACTTTCCTTATTTAATGTTTTTATTGCAAAAACTATATATTTTAATTGAAATAAAATTAATTAGAACATTTTGGATATATATATATATATATACTAGTATCTGATTTTATTGCTACTGTTGAGCTCTCATCAACATTAATTCAACACAACTATGAACAAACATATTCCAGCCCTGATCATTTCGCCCTTTAAAAGATAGATAAGACTGCATTATCTAATGTGTCCTCTTTTGTAAGACGATATGGTGTGAGTTGAAGGAAATTCAGCTACTACTTTGTGTACATCATGCGACCACCTAGAATCTCCCATTTTGGCTCTATTATTTAGTTTATAGTATTGCTGTTGGCGATTCGAGAACAAAGGCTCATGCATAGTTTTGAGTAATTATCATTAACAAGAAGTCAGGTACTAAGTGCAAGATCAAATGATCATAATATAAGATCAATAAGACGAAGTATCCAGCTAGACTCAATCAACACTTGCAACAACATTAAACCTTTTTACATTTACAATTTCATTTTCATGCCTATTTTCCTTTGTTCACCCCTCCCTTATACGTTGTATTTCATATCTTTTCGTGTTATTTCCTCACGCTTCACACTCCAACTTAGCCGACAACTCTTTGAAAGCGTATTTCTTCTTCGTTTATATATTTCTCCAATAACATTATATACGCCTCCTAATTCTCAACACTTTAAACTCAACCAGTTTGAAACAACCATGTCATTATCGAGTCTTTGATCTCTCTTTGAGATCTGTGCCTGCTTTATATTGATCTTCAGTCAACCTGTTAAATTTAATCTTTCTCCTCTAAGATGTATTCCTCTCATAACTGATTGGGTGTGTCGGCTATCCCTAGTTTAATGAATAATACACTGACTGGGTTAGTATTGTGAGGAACTAGTTATATTTCTAATTCATAATAGCTTAGTTAATAATAAAGTAAAAATAAAATGGGTAAATGCCGTTTACCATAAATTTGACTTGGTTAAGCCAATCCTTTTTGTGAAATTGAACTGATGAAAAAATATGGAAGCTCATCAGTTGAAGTTTACTTGCAATACAAACACTGAATCAACTGTATATATGTTTGTCGAATACTCTCCATCTTATAAACTAATGCTGTTGGTGGATAGTATTATCCCCTGCCACTGAATTACCGGTACCGTCTATCCGAAGAGCTTTCGTATATTTTTTCTTTCTTTCTTTTTTTCTATTTCTTCTTTCTTTCTTTCTTTCTTTTCTTTCTCTGTTCTTTCTTTGTTCTTTCTTTTTTTCTTTCTTTTTTTCTTTTTCTTTTTTCCTTTTTTTGTCTATTCGGTTTCACTCGAAATACCTGGCTCAAATGGCACTTGATTATTTTATTGTTTAATTATTATTAGAAAGCTATTATCAATTAGAAATATATCGACTAACTCCTAATTCAAACAACTGAGAAAACATCATCGTCGAATTTGACGGAGTTCCATTTTTCTTTATACAATAATGTGTTGGTTGACATACGAACAACCCATCCTCTCTCTTAACAAAACAAAACAATACGATGCCATGATATGTCATAGTGAGCCATCATACTGGTGTTTGTGTTGATCACTTGATACATTGGAAGTAACCAAAGTTAAATGCTTTAACAAGGAGTGGCTGGCTAGCTGGTTGGTTGGAAACAATGAATGTAATAAGATTCACAGTCAGCAAAGTCTTGGCAAATGTACCCACTTCAATATTACAAATATTTTGACTGAAACAGACTGTCACATATGTTTATCTTATTGTTATGTTGCATTTTGACCTGACAATGAAAATACTGGCAATTGTGTACCGAGACACCAAGATAGAATGACAACGCTATAAGACAATGAAGAATCTGTTTAAGCTCCAATAAAATTATTTATTTTTCGACAATACATTCTATGATTGCCATTAGGCGTCTTTCTAAGTTTATTTGGTGCATATTGTTTTGTTTGCCTCGTATATATTGATGCATTTATTCGTGTGTACGCAGATATGTGTGTGTGTTTGTGTATTTATGTATATATGTATGTACGTATGTTTGATGGTGAGTTAGCTGGGTCGTTAGAACGTCCTATAGAATGCTTTACGGTATTCAGTCCGACACTTTACGCTCTGAATTCATATTTTGCCGACGTTACACTTTGGTTTTCATGGTTTCGAGATCGATAAATAAAATACCATTCTAGTATAGGGGCCGCTTTGTTTCCTGTATTTATTTGTGTCTCTGTCTCTCGCTGAAAAGAAATCTGCAGTGTATCGCAGGGGTGGGTCGTGTCAGGTTCAAAAGCCCAAGAGATTTGCATGTCACGACAGTGCCCCTACGATTCCATAAGGAATTAAGTACCCAAATACGCATGCCATGCCATGCCTTGTCATGCGTATGTGCGTGTAGGGATTTAACTAAGTTAGAATTTTGCAGAATTCAAGCCGGTCAATCACAAAGTGAAAGGATACATTTTTTTGCCTCGCGACAGTTCCGGGGGTGGTAACAAAGCGAATGAACCCTGCTTATTGGTGAAATAACCACCTGGCTTCTGGGAAGAATTAAAATAATTAAATAAGAAAGGCATACCTACATATACATGAATAATTATAGTCCCCTTCCCGTTCAGTCATTCCTGGGCACGGTTTTGCACCAAAAACGTTCTTCTGCATGGCATGATCCCGTGCAGGGTGTTTTGTGAAACATAGAGAGGGCTGGATTCCACCTGGTTTTAAAATTCCCAAGATATGATATGTGTCAAGTTAGCGCACCTACGACGACATTAGGGGTTTCAAGTTCACGCTGGTGAGGCTAATACTCTATTACACTATTATGGGTTCCAGCCGATAGGCTCAGGCCATGTTGGGACACCGTCATTGAAAAGATAAAATGGTAGAGGTGGGATTCGAATCCACACCTCCGAAAAAACTGCTGCCTTAAAACAGCGGATTTGACCGCTCGGCCACGCTACCAGTTAGCTATTTATATAAAAGTGTTAAGAAAATGCATCGCCAGGCATTGAACTTACGATCATGAGCCATTCACCTTCATATACATATACAAATACATATACAAATACATATACATATACAAATACAAATACATCTACATATACAAATACATATACAAATACACGCATACGTGACGGTTACCTCATCTCAGATTATAACCATCTCGCATGAGACATCTGTAAATTACTGAATTATAATGACATACATAGTATGACACACATCAAGTAACTATATAGTTAAATATGATGTGCCAAGCCAGAGCAAGATGGCTAAAATTATTTCAACTTAGAGCATTTCCTTAAATGTTTTCAAATAAAACAAATACCTACAAGTCAGTAGAGGTTTGATTTTGGAGTGTTTCCTTCTCCAAGAGGTTTTACTGCGCGTAAAACCACAAGCTCAAATCTGAGTGTTTCTATGCAACCGCATTACAAACACACACACAAACACACGCAAACACTCACAAACAAACAAACATACGCACACATATTAGATAAAAATAGAGATAGGTAGAAAGATGTAGATGTGATTATAAGAGCGTGCCGCATTACACACTCATACACACATATATTAGATAAAAATAGAGATAAGTAGAAATATACAGATATGATTATATATATATATATATATATATATATATATATATATATATATATATATATATGTGTGTGTGTGTGTACCGGATTTCTTATGAATGCTTTCAATCTCTTAGAAAGTTTGATATATATAATGTATAATATATACATACATATATTCGCAACATATATACGGTCAAATACATATATATATACATACACACATATACATACACACACACATACACATACATATATACACATACACACATACATCCACACATACACACATACACCCACACATACCTAGTGAAAATAGTGTAGATCATATAACTTGAAAAGTTTCTGACATGCCGGCAGCTGTCATCCATTGATATATATCAGTAGAACAGTAAAATACTTTCTCTAATGTTGTAATGATTTCAATACCGAGGACTCTTCACACAAAACTAACTTTCCCCCAAGGATTTCAGAAATTCACTGCAAATAGAAACTACTTTTTATATTTATTTCATCACCCTCCCCTTTTATGTTCCTCTCTTCCATATGCTTCCACCGACCCCATAAACCATTTCAATGAGCTTGGCGCCTATAAGGCTCGAACTCAACATGTGTTTTTTGTTTTGAGGTTGGTTCTGTCTATATCTTTCTCTTAATTAACTAATTAACTGTCTTATTTGGTGTTATTTTATTGTTGAGTTTGTTTGTTTTCTGTGGGGGTGGGGATAGAAAGGGTGGTGGTGATGTTAAGGTGACGGCGAATTGACAGAGCTTCCTAACAACGTCGGATAGAATAACTTGCGGTATTCGTTCCACCTTTCCCAGTTCTGAGTTCAACTCCCGCCCACATCAACTTTTACTTTTTTATCATTTTCAGCAGCGATGTTTTGGTCTTTTTCCTATTCTACGAAATTGAAAAACTAAATAATTAATATAAAAATTATTTCAACATCTCCGCTCCCTCCCCTACTCTCAGGTTTTGAGTAATCGTCACCCGCCCGATGTTACTCCCTCCCCCCGCTTATTAAATGTTGCTAATCTATCTCCGGCAAAACTTTATTTTAAGTGGTATCATTTCAGCGACAATTAATTTTCTTTGGACACTAAAACACGTTGTACGTGATTCAGGTGTATATATTCACCAATAGGAAAGGAAAAGAAATAAATATTAACTAAAAAGAGGGAGAATGAGAAAGGGTAATCTCTACACCGTTGGATGGACATCAGCTGCAGCATGCAGACACGATGGTGAAAGAAGTTCCATCCAAAGATGATATGCCCTGCTCCTGATTTGGTAGAGATCACCGGAGGCCTTGATGACAACTGGCACGAAAAGGAAACAATCTGTCAACGCCTGGTATTTAGTTAAAAGTAGTGTGGTGACTGATAATTGTTTAAAGGTGATGTGTATGGTAATGTTTGTTGCGGTTTTTTTTGGGGGGGGGGGTTCATATGGTGAAAAAAGTATGATAAGAATCTACGATAAAAGAGTTTATCATATATTTTCATCACCAGATTTGTTTTTTCATCCACATCACCTTTAAACAAGTATTAACTATTTGTTATGCATGTTTGATGGATGATTTTCTAGGTAGTAGAAGTAGTATTAGTAGTAGTAGTAGTAGTAGTAGTAGTAGTAGTAGTAGTAGTAGTGGCGGCGTGTGTGCGCGCGCGTTATGTTGGATCTCTGTCGGTTCCAACGACGAGTATTCCATCTAGTAGTTCGAATGGAGCAATCTGCTCATGAAATTACCAGACAAGTTGTTGAGCATTTCAGAGACACGTATATCCATGTCGATTTAGCATGACTCACTTGGATTACAGTTATACACCACCCGAGGGACGAGTTCCTTAACAGTTTTCATCTACCTAATTTGGCTCAAAAGGGTTTTGTCGACCCAAGATGTCACGCAATAGAATCGAAACCGAACCAAACTTCTTAACCATTTGTCTATGCTGTTTCCACACCATCCACATCACCTTTAACAATTATTAGCTTCATACAGTGTATATTCGGTGATTGATTTTACCAGATATAGACGCGTATTTCTTCTCAACAAAGCTTGCCTAATAGTTTCGTATTGAAAATATTAGTAACTAGAATATCTTGCATCCCAGCAACTCTTCATCCTCCCCGTGTAACCTATCAAGGGAATCTTTCTTGAACCTTTTGTAGGATTGATACAAATCTTCATTTAATTCAATAGTCCACAGAAATTGCTCTCGATAGTTGCGCCAACTGCGATAGCTGACCTTCGTTTCTTGTCTGCCAACATGGTAATTCATGCGGTGTTTACCAGTTACATTTTGTCGCTTCATTACTGCTTTAAAAACGCATTTCATTGAAATAATACAAAAAACTGCAATTTATAGCACATACCTATGTAGATTTATGTGGCTTCCTATGATGTATCTTATGGTAGATTGCTTAAGTGTTTTACTGATAAGGATCCCAGTCTTGCTCAAACCCCCAATGTGTCACCCTGATCCAAGAAACAAACCCACAAACGTATATCGAGAATCCATCACACTAACCACTAGGATATATGTCTTCAGATGTTTTATTTAGTAGATAAATGTTTAGAGGGAAATCAATAGGCCGCATATGTCGATGTGACTGCATCCAACGCTATTTTGTTTCAGTGGTTGTGTATGTCCGTATGTGTGTGTATGTATGTGTGTGTGTGTGTGTGTGTGTGTGCATGTGGGGTTCGATTCTACGTGGCAGCCGCTAGTGTCGTTTTTCCGTTTTGGGGGTTTTATCCAATTTTTATAAGCTATTTTACAGCAACGGAATGCGATTGCTGTTGTTTTCTGCGTCAGAGCTTCCTATATCTGCTTGAAGCGAATAACTATGTGTATACTCTGGGAATGTATTTTACATTACATATTGAGTACGCTGGGATGCAACCGGTCCTAGCATTGATAAAATAATGTACCAATAATGTACTGGGTATTTGTTGGCCTTGTGCCAAAAGTAGAAACAATTATATATATATAAAAGACAGCGAGAAGCGAAAACCAACCAAACAGTGAGTGTGTTCTGTTATTAATTCTGGCAATATTACACAAATATGACCCTCCCCAAGTATATATATATATATATGTATATATATATATATATATAAGACGTAAAATAAGAAAATTTCTTTAAAAAAATTTTTTTTTTAAAAATTAACTTACTTACTTAAATTTTCACTCCAACTAATTAGTTTCTGCAATGGGATAAAGACAGTTACGTAATGAACTGTTGAGAATTTCATTGCGTCATCAGGGAGGTCATTCTCAGCCGAGTCTCCAGGCGATGCGCGGACACTGGGGACTCATATAAAAATAATAATAATTCGGCAACTGGAACAGCTATCGAGGACTGGATTCCAGCCACTGAAAATTCTCACTGCCACTGATCATATGGCCGATTCTAAAGAATCAATCACGTGACACAGAGGCTAGTCAGTAGGAATGGGATGGTAAGATGACAGACGCCTACTAACACCCCCAAAAAAATTTAGAAGTGGTTTTGGCAGGTTTGCTCGACAAATCAGTGATTTGGAGATAAATATAGATAATTTAATATATCTACTAACATAAGCGCACAGATGTACGCTAATGCCAGCAAATACACAGGTTATGTCATAGTACCTAGGTGGTTCAATGCAGGAGAATGCAGAACAATAATATATAAGACGTAAAATAAGAACATTTCTTTAAAAAAAATTTTTTTTAAAATTAACTTACTTACTTAAATTTTCACTCCAACTAATTAGTTTCTGCAATGGGATAAAGACAGTTACGTAATGAACTGTTGAGAATTTCATTGCGTCATCAGGGAGGTCATTCTCAGCCGAGTCTCCAGGCGAGGCGCGGACACTGGGGACTCATATAAAAATAATAATAATTCGGCAACTGGAACAGCTATCGAGGACTGGATTCCAGCCACTGAAAATTCTCACTGCCACTGATCATATGGCCGATTCTAAAGAATCTAAGTAAGTAAGTTAATTTAAAAAAAAAAAAATTTTTTATAGAAATTTTCTTATTTTACGTCTTATATATTATTGTTCTGCATTCTCCTGCATTGAACCACCTAGGTACTATGACATAACCTGTGTATTTGCTGGCATTAGCGTACATCTGTGCGCTTATATTAGTAGATATATTAAATTATCTATCTATATATATATATATATTAAACCTGTTAGTGTCTATGTCCGAATGTGTAAATGGACAATTCGTTCTAGTTCGATCGGTATTTTGCGTCAGGTGTGTTGTTGGTCGGGGTGCCGCTAGGTTCGGTGTTGGTAACGTATTGTTCGCCTCTGTTGGTGTTTAGCGTTGGGATGTTGTTAAGACAGTTGGCCGTCCTGAGTTTGAGAAATTTTTGCGTTAGGCGTATTTTCTCGTAGTCTCGGCGGCGGTGTTTATTGACACAGCTGTCGATTTATTGACGGACTGCGTGGTCGCAGAGAACATCCACTGCTACGGCCTCCACCCGACGGACATACACCAGCTTTTGTCCTTCACAGTAGACAACACGTACTTCACCTTCCACCACGACACATACAGACAGACAACAGGATTACCCATGGGATCCAGCCTTTCGGGCCTGCTGGCCATCACCTACATGAACCAGCTAGAATGCCGAGCCCTCAACACCTGCCATTCCCATGCCTTCTTCACCCGATATGTAGATGACATACTCATCCTTACATCATCCCGTGAGGAGGCTGAGAAAATATACACAACATTCTCCAGCATGGACGCCAGTATAAAGTTCAGCATGGAACACCCCGATGACCACGGATCCCTATCCCTACTGGACTTCCAACTCAGGGTAACAGAGGAAGGCAACATCCACACCTGCTTCTATAAAAAATCCGCCAGCAGGGACCTGTTCGTACATTTCAGATCGGCCCTCCCACTCGGTGCCAAGCTCGGATACATAAAGAACGAACTGGCACGTATCAAGAACAAATGCACCGACGCCAGAGACCGAGACACACACACCACACATTTCCTGGAAGAACTCAAACTGAACGGATACACGACATCCACCACAAACCGTGCCAGAAAGAACAGAGGACACCACACCCGAGGCACTAACACTTGCTTCCTGAAGCTCCCACACTTCAGTGAAGAAACAACAACAGCCATCCGCAGAGCCTTAAGACGAGAGGGACTGGATATCCAACTGGCCCACTCGGGTCCTTCTCTGCGCGGACGGCTGGCCAAGAGACACTCCACCAGACATGACAACTGCTGCAGACTAGCCAACTGCCCCATCAACGACACAGACCTATGCCACCAGGCTTACGTAGTATACAGACTAGAGTGTGACAAATGCAACAACTTCTACGTAGGTAGCACCACCAGACCACTCCACATAAGAATAAAAGAACACCTCAATACTAACGCTTCCTCATTTAAGAAACACCTAGTTAAATGCAAAAACACCGATAAAAACATAACAGTTAGGATAGAAACTAAGGAAAGAAACCTCGGCAATCTTAGAATTAAGGAAGCACTTATTATAGATAGAACACATCCACCAATCAATAATTGACTAGAGCTCAACACCCAATTTATAACCTGATAGGACCTCTAGCCCCATTTTTACACACCCCACACACACGCACGCGCACACACACACACGCTTACACCTCCATTTATTCTCTCTCACACATACACACACAAAACCAGTTCTAACACCAGATAACACCTACCCCCCACTTTTACGATTAGACCTATCTTCCCACACTCACACACACACACCCACATACCTACACCTTCATGCATTCTCCCACACACATATACAGGCACGTATATAAAATTTAAAAAAAATAAATAAATAAACCCTAAACAAACCCCTCTTAAAGGGAGACTACTCTTTATCCACCTAATTTTAATTCTTTAATATTAGAGTTAGCACAGATACTCTATACTATTTCCGGTCAGCATGGCTTGGCTAGAGATTTAAAGACGCTGGTTTGAGACCTTTACTTCCCTCCGAAGAAGAGATATTATCTCGAAAATTAAGGACATTTAAATAAATTCAAGGTGAAAGACGAATTCACATCAATATCTTTCACTATTGCATTCTTTTTTCTATGTCCATACCTGCATTGTCTTGGCCTTATTACACATATTCAAACGTTTATACCCCATTACACAATGCTTCAAGTGAACTATAACCTCCTCCTATATATAT
>OZ024743.1:61837807-61962807 GCA_964016885.1 Eledone cirrhosa
TCATTAGTTTTACGTAAATTCTTCTGAACTAAGGACATAGAGAATGTGGTTTGGTCGTTTTGACATAGGCTGTAGACGAATGAATTAATGCGATTCAACGACATATATTAAATTTAAACTAATGAATTAAATGAATGCATTTATTATTGTTCATTAGAGGTTACCTATTATCAATTTACGATGGTTAATTAGACTTTTAATATATAGCGGAAGGAAATATAGTATGACCAAAGCATTGGATGGTGGATTCGTAAAAACCTGCTAGAGATAGTAGTCAACTTTCCTTCTCATCACACCCAAATAACTTTGTAAAAGTAACACAGATAACACGGACATAAATATTATACTTCTGAAAAAAAAAATGGCTGGACACAACCGAAACCTTGTTGATCATATGCTTATTTCATAATGGCTGGCCTTGGGCTAAACAACAACAGAAATAGCTGCTTTTTATATCAAATGCAGTGGACCTCCATCGATTTCGATGGTGAATGACCCAGTTATTCCTTTAACGAAACAGCTTACTCGAGAAATCAATGTTCAGATAGCTAAGCATTCGACGGACATGTGTGCCTTTAACGTAATTCTCGGGAAGATTCAGTGTTTTACAGTATAAAGCCGGCCCTTGTTATACTGTCCATCCTACGGGTATCTGTCAACCCAATTCCACTTACAAGGCTTATGTCTACCTAAAGCTATGATAAATAACACTGCGTCCATTAGATGTATATACACATTGGTGTACACATCAATAAAATGCATTTTGATTATATATATTTAAGATATATTTATGAATGTATATCAGATATCTGTACACGGCTAACTCAAAACCTATGGTCACACGCATTATTCACCATATAATACCAAAGCTTTCAGTAACATTTATATTGATCCATACAGCACCAATGTGCCGAATATACGCATTTCCCTGTAAATGGTACAATAAATAAATACATTGAATCGAATTCCGAACCTAGTTTGGCTCCTCGTCATGAGATATGTATACCATCTAAACAATGACAAAGAAATAGATACCCTTTCGCTTAAGGTAGTATCCTAAGATAGACGCACTAGTTTGCATATCATTAGTGCTCAGGTTGGTAGTTAATTAAGATATTTATAAACTTCTGTGCTAAGCACCCGAAATATATAACATTATATCGCTATATATACAGAATAAAGGAAATACGTAATCAGGCCCCATTACTTATAGTAGTATAGATACACGTGTCAAACATACGCACATATGTATGTCTGTGTGAGTAAGAAGAAGAAATAAGAGATGTAGAAGTGGGAGCATGAATATGTGTGGGTACATGTGTGTATAATATCTGGAAGTAAATTTTTATTAAAAAAAATAAAAATAAAGAAATAAAAATGTTTGTTAACGAAGGGGACTGGTTGAATCTGTCCTTTAATATAATATCTTCGTAAGAAACTCTGCTCTAATATAATGTAATGAATACAACGTTTACTTTTGAAGTTAAAGTAAAGAATATATATAAAAGTATTTAAAGTAAAAGGAGGTAGATGTATTCTTGTAAGGTTTAACTAAAGTAATCCTAGTCTAAATCCTTTAGTCCATTCCTATTATTCCCTGCTTTCTTGTATCTTTTCTTTTCAATGACGACCTCATTTTTTTTATTTCAGCTTTTATTCAGTAATGATTTTAAACTTAGAAAATAGTGTGTTGTTTGAAAGATACCATAATGTGAATTTGACGGTAAATATTAAAAAATATGATAACATTGAAATTACGATGTTATTCATTGGCCTTTATATTTCGGGATAAATTCCCTTCATTAAAGGATTAATAGAAGAAACTAGTTCTGAGCTGTGAATATATCATGTATATATATATATATATATATATATATATATATATAGGAACAAGTAAGACCCCGACGGCTGATCTCAAGCCGTTTCGACGGCTAATTCTGGACTAATTCCAGAATTAGCCGTCGAAACGGCTTGAGCTCAGCCGTCGGGGTCTTACTTGTCCCTATTACCCACTCTACTACCCTAAGTATTGAGTACTTTGGTGCGTTATGGTCCACCTGGTTCCTTACCACATTTCCTTCGTTATATATATATATATATATATATGAAGATCGCGAGTCAAATCGGAGGTAACCACAGTAAATAGTGTACTCAATACATTAGTAGAGTGTAAAGATTATTGAAAACTCATCATTGAATTTGTCCTTGCGATGAGTTTTCTCATTTTTATATGTATTTAAATACACTCTTACTTCGTCTCAATCAGAGATAACAATGTTCTTCATTTAAATTTATCATAGCAGTGGTTAGCTTTCTATTTAGGATATACACCACAGCTTGAGGTCCACTATCCTGTTATTTTCTTTTCTTTGTCTTCTTTCATCCTTCTATTTGTGCTGTTTGTTTTATCACATGCACATCATACCAGCAGAAAGAGTGATTTTCTGTTGCACTATCCAGCATTCTAAAATGGTACTCTCAATAAAATCGTGCCAAACCTTTTTGCTGGTTTGAGAGCTGATGAGAGTGAAGATGTATGTGTGTCTTCTATATTGCCTTTCTTTATTTTCTTCTTCCAGTCCCTTCTGTGCGCCAACACACTTCTTGTCCTCTTCCTCCTCTTTTAATCTTTTCTATATTTTAACTGCCTTTCACCCATCTCATGGATTGTCTTTCTGTCGACCACTGGCCGCTGGTCTCTGTCCTCTGAGACATTTTGTCCCATCGCTGTCTTTGACAGCATTTGGCTCTTTTACTTTTGCTAACTTTGCTGCTATTGATGGTGACACAGCTGCTATTCTTGATTATGTTGTTGGTATAGATGTTGGTTGCGGCGGTTGTGAGTAGCGATGTTACTGTTGAGATTGAGATTGTTAGTGTTGGCGTTGATGTTATAGCTGTTGTTGTTGAATTCACCGATGCCTAGACATCACCATTAGAACTGATGATGTTATTGTTTAGTCTCTGAGTAGCTCTGATAGAATATTTAAGCCATGAACATCACATCGTTTTTACCACTAACCATTGTGCCCCGGACTGCATTTTGTGGCCTTTTATAAAGATAATAGTGTGTGGTTTGAAGGATATTTGGCCGCCATCTTTAGTAAGTTGAGTTACAAACCCGGTGTTTGTCATTGACATCAAGCGAGTACTGAACTCCACCCTTAAACTGTAGCTGGTGCAACTCATTTTCAGCCGAGTGGACTGGAGCAACATTAATTCAAGTATCTTAATACAAGAATACAACGCACTTCCCGGCATAGGATTCGAACCCACAATCAATCGTGAGAAGAACACCTTAACCAGAAGGCTACACAACTTCACTATGACTGCATATAGCCTCAATTATTTGCCCAGCATTTATGATGTTGATAGTGACCGTTATTTTTGTTGTTGCTCTTCTGCTGATGTTGTTATTGTTCCCTATATAGTATTAGTGTTGTTGAAATCGTTCTTGGTGTAATGTTGTTGTTATTTCTTCTGGTGTAAGTGCGGACACTTTCCTACGATCCCAACATGACAAATATCACATTGTATATTGTGTACCTTATCAAAACAAATCCGGGACAGTTTACTGAATAGGGGCCTGAATAGAACTAGGAGGTTTCTTTTGTCTGTACACCACTGAGCTCTACAAATAAGCGCTTTTCTCTATGTAAGATTGACGAATTCTTTTGTGTGTGTGTATATTGCTGTATGATAGTATGTGTATTGGTGTATTATGGTGTGTGTATTTGTGTGTTAGTGTATGATGGTGTATGTCTGTGATGGTATCTGTGTTTGTGTATATTGGTGAGTTTGTGTGTATGAGCTAATGTGTTTGTGTATGTGTGTTGGTGTTGGTGTATTTCTATGTGTTTGTATGGGGTTAATAACGGTGTGTTGATCTTTATACGTGGGTGTATGTATGTGTAAAAATAATACAAATCTTTTGACGTCTGCATTTACTTAGATATACAGCTGGATGCGGTTAAATATCGATATACCTCTCTCTCTCTCTCTCTCTCTCTCTCTCTCTCTCTCTCTCTCTATATATATATATATATATATATATATATATATATATATATATATATATATATATCCTCTCTCTCTCTCTATATATATATATATATATCCTCTCTCTCTCTTTCTCTCTCTCTATCTATTTATTTATCTCTCTCTCTCTCTCTATATATATATATTTAATATAGAAATGGCTTCTACAGCACTAGAACTGTTTCATTCTAGTCCTCTAGAAGCCATTTCTATATTAAATATGTATACTTTGCCTTGTATTGAGTACCTTACTTACTGTGGTTACCCCCGATTGAACCCGGGATAAACTTATATATATATATATGTGTGTGTGTGTGGAATATTCACTATAATCCCGTTTGCTCACAATTACTAATTCAATGAGATACAGACAGTCACTGTATATTTTAGAAAATGGCATATATTTTCACTAGCTGTGACAGTTGGTAGGTGAACAGTGAGCTGTACTGATGAAGGGTGATACCCAGAAACATTAATGTTTGCAGTTCTGTTTATATGCCAACACAAGAGCAAGCATGAGGGGCTCATTCTACTGACATGACTTTAAAAATGAGGTTTGTTTGCATAATTGCAAATGAATCGAATGTTATTATTAATATTAGAAAAACTCAGATTACATTTATTGTATTCAGCCATCTAGAGCGTAATTTTATATATATATATATATATATATATATATATATATATATATATATATATATATATGGGGTAACAAGTTATCGTTATAGGTAATACAATTAGAGGTTGTGAGTACATTGCGTCGTGGATAGTTTTAAATTACGGCTTTGTTTAACTCAACAACATGTTTCCATAGTTAGGCAGCGAGTTCGCGGTAATTCCTATGCAGGTTATACTTGGAGTAATAATAGTTAAAGAATGAAGAGTACCATGGTTGGCTGTACAACAAGGGGCTTTATATCAGGTATTGACAATTGTTTCATTGATCAGGTGAGTCTAGAGGTCGCTAATCGCTTGAAGTTGCGTCACTCGATCTCCATTACATTATTATCAACACATCAGAATACGAAGATATCTTCGTATTTTGATGTGTTGAACAGAGGTAAATAATGTAATGGAGATCGAGTAACACAACTTCAAGCGATTAGCCACCTCTAGACTCACCTGATCAATGAAACAATTGTCAATACCTGAAATAAAGCCCCTTGTTGTACAGCCAACCATGTTACTCTTCATTGTTTCACTATATATATATATATATATATATATATATATAATGTAGGAGGTGAGTTTTATTGTAGCACAATAAAGCAATGCAAATATCGAATAAGTAGCACTCAGCATTTTATTGGACTGGAGTATATAAAAGAAGAAATTAAAAGATGGTTAAAAAAGTTCCATGTATTTTATTATGCGCATTTCAAAAACAAATATCATCCTGGGACGATATTTGCGTTCTCATCAGATAAAATAGGGAGACATGATATGAAGCTTAAAAAGACCTTGTAAGCAAGGTAGTGTCTAATCAACATATGATAAATAAATTTAAAAGGATATAGGAGATTAGAAAAAAGGAAAGGAAGAGGAGAAAAGTAAGGAAGAGGAAGAAAGGAAAAAAGAAAAAAGAAGGAAAGGATCACGGAGGAAGGAGAGAGAAAGAGAGAGAACAGAAAGAGAGAGAGATAAACCTTTAAACTGAGAAACGCTGTCTCCACAGAGAAATAACTGAAAAAACGGTTGTAAATTTATAAATAAATTAAATAAATTTAATAAAATTAAAAATTAAAAGTTAATGAAGTTTATGAATGATGATGCTTATGATTACAGATATAGAAATTAAGTATACTATTTATTTAGGGTTTAAATAGTGAAGGGTTTATTAAGATGTGCAAAACTTTATTAAAATGTATTATTAAGATAAAATAAAGTAAAATAAGATAAGGTGAATGAAAATAAAATTAAATGATTTATAAGCTTAGAAGACGATATAGGGTCCTAATTTGTTTAAATAGATTGTAATAGAAAAAGTGATTATTTAAGTTAATACAAGCATGGAAAGAGAGAAAAAAGAAATATACGAGGAAGAAAAATCTTACGTCAAAAATTTGTTTACAAAATTCACCTAATGCTAATATTAATAGATTTGAAGTAAAAAATTGGGAAATATAGCGACTTAAAAAGTAATGTTGAGAAAGAGTGATTTAAAGATGAACTATTTAAAAGAAAATGTGTATCCCCAAGAAGATAAAGGAATTTGCTATAATGAATTAAAAAGTTTTAAAAATTACAAAAATTACAAAAAAATAAAAAATTTAAAAAATTTAAAAAAATTCAAAGATTAGGGGACCAAAAACGTCATAGTATGAATGAACTTTGTAGAATGCACTGAAATATGGTAGAAAAAGGGGTATATGTGTGAGAAAAAGATTTTAATCTTAATTATGGAGTAAGATATTAGCTGTATACTTTGTGAAATGACCTAAGCGATTTATGGATGCAAAGCGAAAATAAATCTGTGCGTCTATTTATTATTAAAATTAGAGATAATGGTAAATGTTTCCACTAGGCATAAATTACAATTTGTGGATAGGGAAGCATTGAAATAAGGAGAAGCGTTGCAAATTTTTCTCCAAGAAATTTTGTAATTAATGTTTTTGTCTTTTAAGGACCAGATGAGCAGTGTTTCTTCTTTTAAGTGGGTATTTAAAAGACGAAGAATGGTTATATAATCTTGCCTTAAAGGAAATAGAAGTAGAGCCAAAGTAAGTATAAGAATTGGTACTAGTTATCACCTTACATTCGTATACTAAATTTTTATCGAGACAGTGATTATTAAGAGGACATTTAGTTCTATTAAGGCAATTGCATTTACGATTAATATTATTAACAGCGTTATTAACGTTAATGTTATTAACGTTATTAACGTTATTAACAGCGTTTCTCAGTTTAAATGTTTATCTCTCTCTCTCTTTCTCTCCTCTCTCTTTCTCTCTCCTTCCTCCGTGATCCTTTCCTTCTTTTTTTCTTTTTTCGTTTCTTCCTCTTCCTTACTTTTATCCTCTTCTTTTCCTTTTTTCCAATCTTCTATATCCTTTTAAATTTATTTATCATATGTTGATTAGACACTACCTTGCTCACAAGTGTTTTTTCTTAGGCTTCATATCATGTCTCTCTATTTTATCTGAAATGCGCATAATAAAATACATGGAACTTTTTTAACCATATTTTAATTTCTTCTTATATATACATATATATATATATATATATATATATATATATATATATATATCTTCTTGCTCACATCTCACTCACGTCGGACGGTCTGTATATCTCTCTCGCTCATGAAATCCACCCAGCTTAAGCTGACCGGATTCCCATGCTGCTTGTTTTTTCCTATCTTTGCGTTGCTATCCTTCCCTGTTGTTTACTGTCTCGTTCGCTTTACGCGATTTACTTGTCCCAATAGCTTTATTTAGCTATTGCTCACACCGACCGGAGGTATATGATTTTTAAAGCAATTAAATACCAATGAAGGTTGAAAAATCACTGACGAAGGACTATTTTTATCATATGTAACCCATGTGCAACCACGCAGTATTCTTTCTTCTCATGTTTTATATATATATATATATATATATATATATATATATATATATATATATATATATATATATATATATATCCCTCTTTTCATCTATGTGTGTCAGTCTCTGTCAACTTGTCTCTTTTTTTCATTCTCTCGTTGTTTCTCTGTATCTAATTATTAATCTGTTTATTTATACATCACTCCCTCCCTATCCCATCTTCTCCCCCTTCTCTCTCTTCTTCTCCATCTCCTTCTCCCTCTCATTCTCTATGCATCTCTCTTCATCTGGCATCTCTCTTCTTCTGCCTCTATCTATCTTCTTATAATGTTAGTATTTTAGATCTGACTAAATACCTGTGAAAAAATAATCAGCCAAGACCCAAGTATCAAGTATGAAGGGATGGCAGAGTTACAGGGGCTATATCCCGCCCCAAACATCCCATTGAACAAATGATGAAAAAAACATATAATTTGCTATTTTAACACATCTTTTATATATATATATATACTTGGAGTAATAATAGTTAAAGAATGAAGAGTGCCATTTACTTGTAGGTATGTGTGTGCGCGCGTTATATACGTATTTATGTGTGTATATTTATATACGTTTATTTAATTATGTATACACACACACACACACACACACACACACACACACACACACACACACACACACATATATATATATATTTTATTTTTATATATATTTTTATGTGTATTTGGTGTATACGTTCGTATGTGTGCGGGTACAGGCGTTGCGTGGGTCTTGTATGTGCGTGCGTGTTTTTTTGTGTACGTGCTTGTATTTGCATACCCAAGGCAAGTGTTTTCGCGTATGCTTGTGTATGCACGTATATGGATGCGTGTATGTATATATTTATTTCAATTACCTCTGTATTTAATTTACTTTATTCTTAACTCTGAAGCCGAGAATCATTCGGTTTCCTAAATAGAATTTTAGTCTACGACTTCAGCTATACAATTTACGTGGTTTTGTCTTTGCGTGAATTGTTCTCAACGCCCCACATAATGACGTATTATCTTCGTTTTTTTCTGTTTATTGCCAGAGAACGTCTCCACGAACCACCTAATAGAATATTAGTCTACGACTTCATTTATACCATAAACGTGGTTTTGTCTTTGCGTGTAATTGTTTTCACCGCAACAAATAATGAGTATTATCTTCGTTTTTTTTTTTTTTCGTTCTTTGCCAGGGAACGTTTCCACGAACCAAAGTATCATCTTCCTGTCTTCCTTGGGTTGCAACGTTTTTTGAAATATTTACTTCTGCGTTCACAGATTGACTTTTCTAGTTTCAGAAGATCTCGTTAAGGGTGAAATCAGCGATTCTTTGCATAAACTTTAATCTGTTATTTTAATAAATATATATATATATATGTATGTATGTATGTATGTATGTATGTATGTATGTATGTATGTATGTATGTGTGTATGTTATCTCTTTCTCTTAATTTCGAGTATATTTTTTTTGACCGGCCACCTTCCTGGTGGCAAGGTTGTAAAAGAAAAGAAATTGTCATCCCTTGAATCGCAAGAATGTTTTGCAAATTTTGAAGGTGCCAGCTATCGCAGCCATTTGTAGACTATGAATTAGGGAGCTGCGCTTTTTGTCCGCAAATCCAAGTTCAGTCATACTTTGGTCCAAGCGGGTTGGTATATAACCCGTAGCTGATGAGTATAAAGCTAAAGGTGTATCTTGGATACTGGATTTGTAAACTCCTCATCAATGGTCCGTAGATGCCCTCCTTCTCCTGTATTTTTCTGACAACGTTTACACAAGTGGGCAGCTGATCTCCACAACAGAACACGTTTTCAATGTGTGGTCCCAAAGAAGGCCGGTTGTGCTTTAATTTGGTGGCAGTTTTTATTTTCAGGTTCCACCAGTATTCGTTAGTGCCATCTGTCTCAATATATTCTTCCTCGTTTGTTAATTTTGTTTTCCGAAGTGCGTTCCAGATGGTTCTAGCTATCCCATCGTGTCTCATGGAGAGGTAGTAGCGAGATGACATTATTTCGCAGCTGGCAACAATGTGGCTTACATCCTCGATTTTTGTTTTACATAGCATTTATTGTCAGCTGCTCTCCCTCCTCTTTTGAGCAGCAGATATTTGGTAGGGAGTTCTTGTTCCTGTATTGCATAGAGATATCCCTCAAGGTGTGATGTCATAAACTTGTCGGAACTCCATGCCAGGCTTTTTGAGTGGTTTATCCTCTCTATGGTCTGTGTTTTACGTCTCAAGTATCCATGCACAACTTTTTCTGTAAATTGGTCAATTTTTTCATCTTGTTTGAACATTGAATAGGATCTTCCGATTTCTCTGGGTGAGAGATTTATATCGGGCTTTATTCCATATCCCTCCTCCAGATCAGTCGCTATTCTAATGATATTTTTTTTCATGCTCATAAACCTGGGCAAGATGGTTGCCAACTTTTTCCTCTGCTGAAGGTGTTGCTTCAGTGTTACTATCCGGGTCTCATATGTTGTTAATATTGATTTGAGACCCGACCACCTTCCTTGCGTGAGAAGTATAGCCTATCCACATCGCCATTGATGTTAAAGTTCCCAGTAACACTGAGAAGTTTGCGAGTTCTAACATCCATCTCACTTAGTTCTTGCAATGACCAGTTCAGCAGGCCAAATGTTGGCGTTAGAATTGGCACAGCATAAGTATTGTGGGCAATCTATTTGTTGTATGCTGACAGTTCTGATGACCATATTTTCTTTACTCTTCTGAGGTATTCAGTTCTGGTTCTCTCCTTATTTATGGGTCCATCATATCTGACATTCTCATCCTGTCCAAGATATATGTAGTTATCACCTGACTGTAGAGGTTGTATTGTCAGGCCGTTCATCTCTAGATTTCTAGAGGAGGGCACAGCTCTTCCACGTTTTACTGCCAAATATGCGCACTTGGACTCACCAAATTTCATTTTGATGTCGGTTGAAAATTGTGTAATGAGGTCCAGTTGTTTCTTGATGTCATTGGTATTTGGCCCATACAACTTCAGGTCATCAACAAAGAAAAGATGGAGATACTTCTGGACCCACTTCTTTGTCCACCTTGTTTCCTGAGTAGGTAAGATAGTGGATTCAGTGATAGAACGAAGAGTAGCACTGACAAGCTATGAAAGATGCCCTTCTGGTAATGTATCTTATCAGTCTTAACTTGCTCCTTCTCACCTCTAAGGATCAAATTGGTGTACCAGTTCTTGGTCAGGCGTTCAACAGCAGCTACCAATGGTTGTGGGACTTTAGCTAACTGTAAAGCCTTAATAATCCACCCATGAGGTACACTATCAAATGCTTTTTGATAGTCCAGCCACACCACAGTCATGTTTCTGCGATTCTTTGTTGTTTCTTCCTGAATCATTTTGTTAGTTAGTAGGTGATCTATGCAACCCCACACCTCCCTCTTTCCACCAGCTTGCTCATGTGTTATGATGTTGTTGGTAGCACAGTGATCCTGTAAGAACAGGTTAAGGCACCCAGTATATAATTTATACATGATGTTTTGGCAGGCTATTGGGCGGTAATTTTTAGCAAGGGTGGTTTGGCTATTTTGGGGGATGAGGAGAGTAGTGGCAGTTGATAACCATCTGGGCAGTTCTTGTGTGCCTTTAATGGTTTCTGTAAACAGCCGTATGAGATCTTGCCGATAGAAAGTGAAATTCTTCAACCAGTATCCTAATGAGGTCTGGGCCTGGCGATTTCCTATTCGACATTTTCTGTAGAGCTGTTTCCAGTATTGACCCATCTATGTCATATTGTTTTGTCTGGACATGTTGGCAGTAGTCCTGTTCCAGTTCTTTTAGCCAATTAGTTTGTCTGTTGAATCCGTCATCCGTTTCTCATACAGATATCCAGTAGCTCTCAACCTGTTCTTTTGAAGGGGTGTCATTTACAGGGATTGAGCTTTTGCCACCGAAGCTGCGATAAACTGATTTAGGATCTCTGGCAAACAATCTATTTAGCACTTGTCGTTTATGTGCTGTTGACTTATATTTTAGTCTTTCTGTTGTAGCTGTGAGTTGTTGTTTCAACTGGTGTAATTTGGAGTTCAAAGTTTTAAATTTTGTATCTCCAAATCGTCTCTCTAACTTTTTTTTTAGGTCTTCCTGATGTCGTGTGAAGTTGCTCTCTATGTTGCATTTCATAACGACTGCGATGTGTGAGATACTTCGTCTCAGGGACAAAATTTTGCTTTTTAAATTTCGCATCCACGCTGGTTCAGGCTTTCTGTTTGTATCTTGATTGCGTGGTTTTAGATGTGTGTTATATGATAGCAATGTGACAGCTGAAACATATAACAAAATATTAAGCGTTTCAAATGTCGTTTCTACACCTTTAGATCGTATAGCCTTCAGATAATTGCCAGCTATTTCGTTCACCGCTTCCAATTCCAATTTAGTGGGTTCTTTACTGATTCTGCTGTTGTATGGTCTGTCACTCACATTAAGGCCGTGTATCTCTTGAAACATATCGTTCCATATCACTTGTAAGGTGTCCACAAGTTTTTGGTGTTCTGTTTGTTCAGTAGAGTCATGAATTTCAGCCTCGTTGTTGATGTGGTGACAATTACTACTAGAGTTAGCTGACCTTTCTCGCTGTTCTTCAGTGGAAGTGGGATGGATTTCAGCAAAACTGTTGGTGAGCTGTTCACTGTTAGATTTAGCTGGCCATTCTCTTTGTCTGTCAGTGGAGGTGGGCGGTTGTCTACAAGGGCTGTATTTGTAGTATCACTCAATTCCGTTAGATGTATCAATTTACATCTAATGATACGTTTTGCCTGTTCATTTAAATGGTTTGGAGAAAAGTCTAATTCTGAGTGTTTGTAGTTCCATAAAGTTTTTAGCCTTTGCATAAAACCGAACTTTTGGGGTTCAGATTGTTTGTATGCTTCATATAATTCTTTGTTAAGCTCGTCGCTCCACTGTATACAACGATTGTAGTTGCGATTTGGTCGAAGGAGACTTGTACTTTTTGCCATGATGAGTTCGTCTATTCACTAATATTTCGTATTTATTTTTCAAAATAGTCGATGATCTTCTTTAAAAGTTACGACAAAGTTCTATCAGAATCAAATTTAAAGTTATTCACAGCTTGGGTAATATTTCTTTTCAGTTAGTTTTTAATTCTACAACTGTGTTTTAAACGTTGTTCTTGAATCGTTTGAATCGAGAACAAAAAGAACCGTTACTTAGTATATTTCTTTATGAATGTAATATAATATAACAACGTTATATGTTAAAGTTTATGTATCATTCATATAAATAGGTGTTCTACAACTTATTCACAACATATTCACAGTTCAAACACTTGTTTTTGTTTCTGAATCGAAAACGTTACTTGTATATTTATTTATAAATGTAATATAACAACGTTGCATTTATATGTTAAAGTGTATGTATCGTTCATATATCATAAGTGTATGTAGCGTTCATATAAATAGTTGTTTTACAACACACTTACAGTTCAAACACTTATGTAGAATTATTGTATGTAATTTTACCGCGTAATGTAGCTCAACTTTTTCCAATATATGGTGTGTTGCCTTCATGTAAGCCGTAATTACACACGTCCGATTATCGGACACTGCCCACAACGGTCGCCATTATGTATGTATGTGTGTATGTATGTATATATCTATGTATGTATGTACGTACGTATGTATGTATGTATGTATGTATGTATGTTTTCTCTTTCTCTTAATTTCGAGTATATTTTTTTGACCGGCCACCTTCCTGGTGGCAAGGTTGTAAAAGAAAAGAAATTGTCATCCCTTGAATCGCAAGAATGTTTTGCATATTTTGAAGGTGCCAGCTATCGCAGCCATTTGTAGACTATGAATTAGGGAGCTGCGCTTTTTGTCCGCAAATCCAAGTTCGGTCATACTTTGGTCCAAGCGGGTTGGTATATAACCCGTAGCACCAATAATGATGGGTATGAAGCTAAAGGTGTATCTTGGATACTGGATTTGTAAGCTCCTCATCAATGGTCCGTAGATGTCCTCCTTCTCCTGTATTTTTCTGACAACGTTTACATCAAGTGGGCAGCTGATCTCCACAACAGAACACGTTTTCAATGTGTGGTCCCAAACTACAATATCAGGCCGGTTGTGCTTTAATTTGGTGGCAGTTTTTATTTTCAGGTTCCACCAGTATTCCTTAGTGCCATCTGTCTCAATATATTCTTCCTCGTTTGTTGTTAATTTTGTTTTCCGAAGTGCGTTCCAGATAGTTCTAGCTATCCCATCGTGTCTCATGGGGAGGTAGTAGCGAGATGACATTCTTTCGCAGCTGGCAACAATGTGGCTTACATCCTCGATCTTTGTTTTACATAGCCTACATTTATTGTCAGCTGCTGGCCCTCCTCTTTTGTGCAGCAGATATTTGGTAGGGAGTTCTTGTTCCTGTATTGCATAGAGATATCCCTCAAGGTGTGATGTCATAAACTTGTCGGAACTCCATGCCAGGCTTTTTGAGTGGTTTATCCCCTCTATGGTCTGTGTTTTACGCCTCAAGTATCCATGCACAACTTTCTCTGTAAATTGGTCAATTTTTTTTTCTTGTTTGAACATTGAATAGGATCTTCCGATTTCTCTGGGTGAGAGATTTATATCAGGCTTTATTCCATATCTCTCCTCCAGATCAGTCGCTATTCTAATGATATTTCTTTTTTCATGCTCATAAACCTGAGCAAGATGGTCGCCAACCTTTTTCCTCTGTTGAAGGTGTTGCTTCAGTGTTACTATCCGGGTCTCATATGTTGTTAATATTGATTTTAGACCCCGGCCACCTTCCTTGCGTGAGAAGTATAGCCTATCCACATCACCATTGATGTTAAAGTTCCCAGTAACACTGAGAAGTTTACGAGTTCTAACATCCATCTCACTTAGTTCTTGCAATGACCAGTTCAGTAGGCCAAATGTTGGCGTTATAATTGGCACAGCATAGGTATTGTGGGCAATGTATTTGTTGTATGCTGACAGTTCTGATGACCATATTTTTTTTACTCTTCTGAGGTATTCAGTTCTGGTTCTCTCCTTATTTATGGGTCCATCATATCTGACATTCTCATCCTGTCCAAGATATCTGTAGTTGTCACCTGACTGCAGAGGTTGTATTGTCAGGCCGTTCATATCTAGATTTCTAGAGGAGGGCACAGCTCTTCCACGTTTTACTGCCAAATATGCACACTTGGACTCACCAAATTTCATTTTGATGTCGGTTGAAAATTGTGTAATGAGGTCCAATTGTTTCTTGATGTCATTGATATTTGGCCCATACAACTTCAGGTCATCAACAAAGAAAAGATGGGAGATACTTCTGGGCCCACTTCTTTGTCCACCTTGTTTCCTGAGTAGGTAAGATAGTGGATTCAGTGAGAGAACGAAGAGTAGTACTGACAAGCTATCACCCTGAAAGATGCCCTTCTGGTAATGTATCCTATCAGTCTTAACCTGCTCCTTCTCACCTCTAAGGATCAAATTGGTGTACCAGTTCTTGGTCAGGCGTTCAACAGCAGCTACTAATGGTTGTGGGACTTTAGCTAACTGTAAAGCCTTAATAATCCACCCATGAGGTACACTATCAAATGCTTTTTGATAGTCCAGCCACACGACAGTCATGTTTCTGCGATTCTTTGTTGTTTTTTCCTGAATCATTTTGTTAGTTAGTAGGTGATCTATGCAACCCCACACCTCCCTCTTTCCACCAGCTTGCTCAGGTGTTATGATGTTGTTGGTAGCACAGTGATCCTGTAAGAACAGGTTAAGGCACCCAGTATATAATTTATACATGATGTTTTGGCAGGCAATTGGGCGGTAATTTTTAGCAAGGGTGGTTTGGCTATTTTTGGGAATGAGGAGAGTAGTGGCAGTTGATAACCATCTGGGCAGTTCTTGTGTGCCCTTAATGGTTTCTGTAAACAGCCGTATGAGATCTTGCCGATAGAAAGTGAAATTCTTCAACCAGTATCCTGTAATGAGGTCTGGGCCTGGCGATTTCCTATTCGACATTTTCTGTAGAGCTGTTTCCAGTATTGACCCATCTATGTCATATTGTTTTGTCTGGACATGTTGGCAGTAGTCCTGTTCCAGTTGTTTTAGCCAATTAGCTTGTCTGTTGAATCCGTCATCCGTTTCCCATACAGATCTCCAGTAGTTCTCAACCTGCTCTTTTGAAGGGGTGTCGTTTACAGGGATTGAGCTTTTGCCACCGAAGCTGCGATAAACTGATTTAGGATCTCTGGCAAACAATCTATTTAGCACTTGTCGTTTATGGGCTGTTGACTTATATTTTAGTCTTTCTGTTGTAGCTGTGAGTTGTTGTTTCAACTGGTGTAATTTGGAGTTCAAAGTTTTAAATTTGGTATCTCCAAATCGTCTCTCTAACTTTTTCTTTAGGTCTTCCTGGTGTCGTGTGAAGTTTCTCTCTATGTTGCATTTCATAACGACTGCGATGTGTGAGATACTTCGTCTCAGGGACAAAATTTTGGTTTTTAAATTTCGCATCCACGCTGGTTCAGGCTTTCTGTTTGTATCTTGATTGCGTGGTTTTAGATGTGTGTTATATGATAGCAATGTGACAGCTGAAACATATAACAAAACATTGAGCGTTTCAAATGTCGTTTCTACACCTTTAGATCGTATAGCCTTCAGATAATTGCCAGCTATTTCGTTCACCGCTTCCAATTCCAATTTAGTGGGTTCTTTACTGACTCTAGTGTTGTATGGTCTGTCACTCACATTAAGGCTGTGTATCTCTTGAAACATATCGTTCCATATCACTTGTAGGGTGCCCACAAGTTTTTGGTGCTCTGTTTGTTCAGTAGAGTCATGAATTGCAGCCTCGTTGTTGATGTGGTGACAATTACTACTAGAGTCAGCTGACCTTTCTCGCTGTTCTTCAGTGGAAGTGGGATGGATTTCAGCAAAATTGTTGGTGAGCTGTTCACTGTTAGATTTAGCCGGCCATTCTCTTTGTCTGTCAATGGAGGTGGGGTGGTTGTCTACAAGGGCTGTATTTGTAGTATCACTCGATTCCGTTAGATGTATCAATTTACATCTAATGATACGTTTTGCCTGTTCATTTAGATGCTTTGGAGAAAAGTCTAATTCTGGGTGTTTGGAGTTCCATAAAGTTTTTAGCCTTTGCATAAAACCGAACTTTTGGGGTTCAGATTGTTTGTATGCTTCATATAATTCTTTGTTAAGCTCGTAGCTCCACTGTATACAACGGTTGTAATTGCGATTTGGTCGAAGGAGACTTGTACTTTTTGCCATGATGAGTTCGTCTATTCACTAATATTTTGTATTTATTTTTTTTAAATAGTCGATGATCTTCTTTAAAAGTTACGACAAAGTTCTGTCAGAATCAAATTTAAAGTTATTCACAGCTTGGGTAATATTTCTTTTCAGTTAGTTTTTAATTCTACAACTGTGTTTTAAACGTTGTTCTTGAATCGTTTGAATCGAGAACAAAAAGAACCGTTACTTAGTATATTCCTTTACGAATGTAATATAATATAACAATGCTGTATTTATATGTTAAAGTTTATGTATCATTCATATAAATAGGTGTTCTACAACATATTCACAACATTCACAGTTCAAACACTTATATTTTTGTTTCTGAATCGAAAACGTTACTTTTATATTTCTTTATAAATGTAATATAACAACGTTGCATTTATATGTTAAAGTGTATGTATCGTTCATATATCATAAGTGTATGTATCGTTCATATAAATAGGTGTTTTACAACACACTTACAGTTCAAACACTTATGTAGAATTATTGTATGTAATCTTACCGCGTAATGTAGCTCAACTTTTTCCAATATATGGTATGTTGCCTTCATGTAAGCCGTAATTACACACGTCCAATTATCGGACACTGACCACAACGGTCGCCATTGTATGTATGTATGTATGTATGTATGTATGTATGTATGTATGTATGTATGTGTATGCGTGTATCTACATATATGAAGGCGGTTGGTCTTGTGGTTAGGATATTCGGTTGACGATCATAAGGTCGCGAGTTCGATTCCCGTTGGCGCATTGTATCCTTGAGCAAGACTTTATTTTACGTTGGTTCAGTCCACTCAGCTGGCAAAAATTAATTGTACCTGTAATTCGAAGGGCCAGCGACGTCACAATCTGTGTCACGCTGAATCACCCTGAGAACTACGTTAACAGTACGCGTGTCTATTGAATGCTCAGCCACTTGCACGTTAATTTCATGAGTAGGCTGTTCCGTTGGTAGTATCAACTTGAACACTCATCGTCGTAACCGACGGTGTGCCACTACTATATATGTATATATAATGGAAAATGTCACCTTTGGAAGGGAGCCGCCATAATGCAGATATCTATAGATAATAGTGGAATAAGTGGGATAACGTACCCCTGCAAGCGGTAAAATTGGACAGAAACCATGGCAATAACCAAATGTGTATATAAATGTTTGTGGTGTGTTTGGTTGTTTCTAATTTAGACACAGGGACAGCAATTTAGTGGGAATGTCTAAGTTGATTAAATAGACCCCAGCATTTGATTGGTGTTCTTTATTTCATCGACACAGGAAGAATAAAAGGCAAAGTAACGAAATACCATAAGAATATTTGTCCGACGCTCTAATGATTCTGCCAATGTGTGCGTGCGTGTGTGTGTGTGTGTGTGTGTGTGTATGTGTGTGTGTGTGTATGTGTGTGTGTGTATGTGTGTGTGTGTGTGGGGGGGGGGGTTATGTATGTGTGTGTATGTGGCACGTATCTTTTTATTAGCCCCACTACTACTTAAAAAACAGTTTCACGCTCCCTGGTATGGTAATATGTCTTAAAGACATTCACCTCACATTCCTCAAGTGTTTTACACTTGTCTCGCTTCTACTCTGTCTATCACATTGAATACATCATGAATTAATCAGCTAAAACTAATAGCAGGAATTACAGTCGTGGCATTTGTTATTTTACTAACTCTCTCTCCCTTTCTTTATACGTATTGTAACCCATCAACTTCTTCTGGATCTCTGACACATAAACAGTATTATTGTTACAAATGACAACCGTACAAGAGGAATAACAAAGCTTTTTATCAATTCGCCAAAAATGTTTCTCTTCTACAGCAAGCAACTATAGAAGTAACATTTAACGTCTATAGTGCAGGATATATACCCACTACTTCACAACCACCACCACCACTACCATCACTAAAAGCATTCGCAACAACATCAACATTACCAGCAATAAGAAGTCGACCAATACCAAGTTCACCCAAAACGACACTACCACCGCCATCACTACCAGGAACAAGGCCAACACCGATAATACCAACAACACAACCAACACCAACACTACTGCCAGCATCACGACTAACAACATCAATGCCAAGGTATACCACCATTACACCAGCTACAAACCAGCACCTATTCACCAACAACACTACTGCCAATACCATCACCAATACCACCACCAACATTATGACCAGCATCACGACTACCACCACCATTACACCACTCCAAACCACAGACTACCAACACTATTGCCAACATCACTACTAACAACATTACTGCCAGAGAATATCAAGCTCATGACCACCACAGGTACCCACACCCCACCATAGCACACCTCTACCAACAACTAAAACCACCACCACCATTACCAACTTAAACTACGTTCGTCGCAATAGTAAATCTTCGCCACTCTCTTTCCACCACCTTTTTTATTATTATTTCGACCCTATACAAAAACTTGCTTCCCTTTATGTTCATGTTTTCTACATTAGCACACTACGTCTACCCTATACAACATTAAGGGTTGCTTATGCTTGCATTGGAATTTCTGGCTAAAAATTTCACCAAGGCCCTTGAATTTTACGGTGAGTAAGTCATTAATAATTGTGAGCCCTTTAGATATCGTGGTGTCCCTAGCTCCAGCAGAGTCAGCCCACTACCCCACAAATCTGCCACTGATGTTTATAAGGAAACGTTCATCTTACCAAAGACACAGTTACAAGGAGCGAGAGTAGGTGAAAATTCAAAGTAAACTTCCAGACCCCATTGTTTATGTGTGTGTGTATGAGTGTGTGTGCGTTTTAAATTCCATCGGCTCCAACGACAAACGTTCTCTCTTTGATAAAGAGAACAACCAAACAAGCCTGCTCGTGAAATTACGTGCAAGCAGCTGGGCATCACACACACACACATTCAAATTAACCTAAAGCTAGAAACATCAATGCACGTCTTTCCTTTTACACTGAAGAGGTTTAACAAATTGGGCATAAAAGCCCCAAGACGGCCACCCAATTTGCTAGACTAATTTTCATAGTAAAAAAAAAAATACACATGTGTCGAAGTTTCTAGCTCTAGGATAATTTTCAATAAATACATATCAGTTCAACGTTTCTAAAAATAAATCCTATATGTCTGGGTGCATGTGTGTGTGTGTGTGTGTGTGTGTGTGTGTGTGTGTGTGTGTGTGTGTGTGTGTGTGTGTGTGTGTGTGTGTGTGTGTGTGTTTACACTATTTGTGTTACATTGTTGATGGTGGAACTGGTGATACCGGTTAGTAAACGATGATGCATTAAATTAAAGCATTCTACATTATGCAGATCACAATTAATTCTGCAATACACACACACACCACACACGTATATATTACACGTCCCTCGGACTGAATGCTCTGCTAACTTTTTCGTAAAAGATAGATCGTTCACGCCGAGGAACGTGTTGCAATATTCGACAGATAATAATGTGAATTTAATATAATTTTATGTGTGTGTATATATATAGTTTGTCAAAGCTGGCCCTGGGAAACACAGTTACTACCTTTTTCTATCAAAATTGTATAGAGCTGACGACTCTTTGATGACTACCGCGAAAATCAAGAAATGTTTATCATCCTCGGAAAAAGCAGCATCAGTGAGATTTGAACCCTTAATATTTAAGGCCATAACCAAATATCAAAATGCATTTTTATTTCCAACGTTGTCACAATTCTGCCAATCCCCTAATTTTATGAATTTTTTTATAACAAGCTATATTCTTTAGGTGAAGTTGCTTGGCCTAGTGGTTAGGGCGTTGCTTTTACGATTTGTAGCCAACGCTGAATCTTTAGATAAACGTAAACACCTTATTTTTAGGTGCAACTGTTTAATCAGTTGTGTGGAAGTCTGTTAGGATAGATGTAGGTATAGTGTATATAGGTATAATTCGCAAATAATGCAGGTATATGTAGACGAGTATTGTGGCTTCTCTGTGTATGTATGAATGCACGGGATACATATATATATATATATATATATATATATATATATATATATATATATATATATTCTGTTTGAAGAATTAACTTCACATTATCCGTATATATTTCGTCTGCAATATATATTTTGGGTTGATGATGAGTTTACTCTAAAATTTGGTTCTGTTCTTTGATTCTTTTTAGATGAACATTTCTGTTTTTGATAGATTTTTTTCGTTTTGTTCTCATCCGAGCGCATGGTAATACCATGAGAGAATGCATAATTGAATCAATAAGCATTGGATTAACATTGAGCAGACACCACAAGATATATTAGTAAATAGTTGAGAGCTGCATTACTGTATTAATTTACATGGAACGAAGAAGAGAAGAAAGGGCTTTTACTACTGAAAAACTCATCATAGTTGGTAGAAAACCAATGGGAGGTGCAGGAGGAGCAGTATGTTGAAGTTATTTACATTCAACCACCATTTAACTCGTGATTTGACACATCATCAAAACTTCTTTCGCTATTTCACTACTTACATATATATATACGTATATATATATATATATATATATATATATATATATATATATATATATATTTATATATAATGTGTGTATATATACATATAATGTGTGTATATATACATATGTGTGTGTGTGTATATATATATATATATATATATATATGTATACATACACTTTTATGTGATTGTTTATAAACATGTTTATCCCTGTGTGTGTGTGTGTGTGTGTGTGTGTGTGTGTCTGTGTCGTGCAACAGATATATTGTACAGTCATTCGGTACTATTTTCATCGAGCAAACATCCTAAACTTCACTCAATCATATATGTGTATGTGTGTAATCATATGCATCATATCCACGTGTAACTCCACGTTATAACATTTTACTTCTGCCCACGGGGACAAAAAAAATTGTTGGTGTAACCGTTTTGTTTAATTCTCATGGCGAAGCTAAATAAGTTTATTAAAAAGGTATTTCTTACATTGTTTTCCAGGATGGCTAACATCAACGCTGGTTCTCCTCTTTACTTTCTCTCTGCTTTCGTTTTTTACCCTCGTTTGTCTCCTTTTTTCCTTTGCCCCTTGAATATCAACTATCTTTTCTTTCTTCTGATAAAAGACTGTTTTACAACTCTATTAAACGTTAAACTGCTATAGCATTAATATGTCTGCATTTCTTATTGAATATACAGGGTGTCCCAAAAAATGTATACACACTTTAACAGCATTCTAAAAAATAGTGCCCATAGAGGTAATCAAAGTGTGTATACATATTGGGAGAATACCCTGTATATCTAATATATATCTATACGAGAAAAACCACAACAGAATCACAAACCCCCCATCTCAATTTTACTTTAGAAAATTATTAGAACTGTGAAACCGGTAAATTAAATAAATACATATTCTTAAAAGACTCCAGTTGCATTTTCAATTTCTTTTCATTATCCCAGTGCTTATCCCGGTTTCATGGCGTGAAGCGACTGAGAGTACAAGACTCCTCCTGGATAGGACGCGAGTCCATTGCGGAGTTAAACCCCCAGCTATTGATGGTACTCATTTTCGGGTGAGTATACTGGAGCAACGTGAAATGAATTGTTTTGCTCAAGAACACAACACGCAACCCATGAATCGAACCCACGACGTTATGATCATATGTCCGACAACCTTACAACTAGGCCACGTGCCTCACACACACACATTATTACTATATATATATTATTACTATATATATATTATTACTATATATATATTATTACTATATATATATATATATATATAAAATGAATGTGTATGTATTTATGGGTATATATATGTACATATGGGTATATATATATGTACATATGTATATATATATAGCCATGGGATTGAACACGGGACATTATGATTCCGAAGAGAACTTAGTTTCTTAACCATTTAGCCATATCTACGTCCATACACAAGCAATAATAGATAATGCGTTTCTATTATCTTTGACCTATGACATTGAAACAGATTGGTCTAATTGCGATGATTAAATGGGCCAGTTTGCTATGGTCCAAATAGATTATTTAAAACACAAACATTTATCTCCAGAATATTCTGTTATTTTGACATTTCCCTAAATGCCAATATAATCATTGACAAATATTCTGATTGACAAAATATTCATGTTTCAAAATAACTAAACGTAATTTCATACTGATGCGGAAATAATTTACATTTGTCATGATGACATTGAATATGTGTGTGTGTGTGTGTGGTGTGTGTGTGTGTGTGCGTGTGTGGCTGTTGAGATTGTAGATGTGGCTCTTGTTTCTTTGTCGGTTTCGGTACGTGTGTTGCAGTCGTTTGACCAGCGGAACAGCCTGCAGCCTGCTCGTGAAAGCAACGACAGCGCAATTGTGACTGAGTGGATCGTTGTGTAAATACAATATAATAAAATTGTTTCTACTTTTAGCACAAGGCCAGCAATTATCTCTGTACATTACTGGTACTTTATTTTATCGACCCCGTAAGGATGAAAGGCAAAGCTAACCTCGGCGGGATTTGAACTCAGAACGTAAAGGACCATAACTCTATGCTGCAAAGCATGGTGTCTGACGCTCTACCGATACTGCCAATCCACAACACTTTAAATTTGACGTTAACACTCTGTATATATATAATGGTTACTATAACAAAAGGAAAGGGTCCGATCATCAGGTCGGACTAAAGAAATTACGTTTCTATTGGTTTTACCATTGTGATGGGGTGGAGGGATATTTTTCGGTTGCAGCTCCAGGCAAAATCCTCACCAATTTCTACTGACATGGGGTGGGATTCGAACTCATAAAGCACATAACCGGAACAGATACCACAAAACATCCCGTTCGACTCTTTAACAATTCAAGCCAATGCGCATTCCTGATGATTTCATACGAATGAAAAAGTTCTAGTGCTGTAGTAGCCATTTTTATATTAAACAATATTTACACTCTACTAATGTATTGAGTACCTTATTTACTATGGTTAATCCCGATTTAACTCGGGATCTACACACACACACACACACACACACACACACACACACACATATATATATATATATATATATATATATATATATATATATATATATATATATACATGTGTGTATGGGTGTTAAAGTATGGGCGTGAGTGTATGCGAAGATGAAAACCAGAAAGAATACGAATGATAAATACGTTTAGATTAAATCTCACTTGGTTTTTCTGGCTGGCAGTTAGTAAAAAACAAATCATAAAACATGTTTCTAACATCTTGCATCAAGCAAAAGCTCATATATTTGCCAAGATGTTTTAGTATTTCAGTTCGTCCCACCTACGGCAACCACTCGTTGTTGTCTTGTTGTTAGATCCGATAACATCTAACGTGTTTAGCACATTTCCATGTTCCGCTTCATGAATCCGATCAAGTTCGGAAAAAGAACCCAGAAAGTTTCAGTTACAAATTGGCATTAAACATGATTTATTTCTCCTACTCTACATCCCTTGTTTACGAAGACATCTCTACTATTTTGGTTCTTGATTAAAAATCCAATTCATAGAAAATATGGCTTTTTTTATAATACAATAATTATTTTTTAATACGCTGCCACGTATGTGTGCGTGCGTGCGTGTGTGTGTGTGTGTGTGTGTGTGTGTGTGTGTGTGTGTGTGTGTGTGTGTGTGTGTGTGTGTGTGTGTGTGTGGATTGTACACACAAGTGTAGTGGATGTTAGACGCTGTTTTCTGTAGTCTGCATCACCCTTTCCTTCCTCAGTCATTTCTAGTGCGTGACGTCATCACCTCTTTCTTCCTCAGTCATTTCTAGTGCGTGACGCCATCACACCTTCCTTCCTCAATCATCTCTAGTGTGTGATTTTATCACTCCTTCCTTCCTCAACTATCTACAGTGGGTGACCTCATCACCCCATCCTCTCTCAATCACCTCTAGTGTGACGTTAGCACCCCTTCCTTCATCAGTCATTTCTATCAAGTGTGTGACGTCATCACCCCTTCCTTCCTCAATCATCTCTCGTGTGTGACGTCATCACCTCTTCCTCAATCATCTCTATAGCATGATGTCATTACCCCTTTTTCCCTCAGTCATGTCTAGTGTTTGAAGGAAGGACAGACGGACGGCAGTCGCTCAAATTTATATATAGAAGCTGTATCGTTAATAATAACAATTTCTTCCAGCATTGGCAAGACCAGCAATTTAAGGGAAAGGAAACGTCGATTATATCTACCTCGGCATTTAACTGGTACTTTTATCAACCCCGGAATGATGAAAGGCAAAGTCGAACTCGGTGGGATTTGAACGCCGAATGTAGAAAATCATAATAAAATGCCCCAAAGCAGTTTGTCCGGTGCTCTACTGATACTGCCAATTTACCGCCCTAATAATAGTAATAATTGTTTCTACTTTTGGCACAAGGCCAGCAATTACCCAGTACATTACTGGTATTTATTTTGTCGACCCCGTAAGGATGAAAGGTATAAGTTAACCTCGACGGGATTTGAACTGACTCTAAAGGGACGTAACTATGCTGGAAAGCATGGCGTCCAACCCACCACCGATACTGCCAATTCAAATAGTAATAATAGTCTATATTTTAATCGGAGCGCTGCTTGTTCGTCCCTCCGCCCCTCCACCCCTCCCTCTATAGAGAGGAGGGAGCGCCAAGCGCAAGAAATGTACATAAGTAATGAGATTAAATAAACGTCATTTGTTTAGAGAGAGAGAGAGAGTGTGTGTGTGTGTGTGTGTGTGTGTGTGTGTGTGTGTGTGTGTGTGTGACAGAAAGAGGGAAAAAATGACGTCACTCTCATCTACTAATAATAATAATAAGAAGAAGAAAAAGGCCAGTAAATTTGGTGGAAGTGCAAAGTTGATTGAATAACCCTCAGTATTTGACTGGTACATTTATAGACCCCGGAAGGATAAAAGACAAAATTGACCTCAACAGGATGTGAAATCGGAATATAAAGACAATTGCCGAAAATATTTTGTACAACGCTCTAATGATTCTGCGAATCCACAACCCTAGATTGAGGCGTAATATAATTTAATCAACGAAAACAGATGGTGGAAACTACTTCAGAAAATGAAATAATTTTGTGTGTCGTCAAAACAATAAATATCTCAGAATCATTATCCATATGAAATATTATAGCAATAGTTAACCACTTTGATGCCAACACAGCTAAAACCGTTCTTGGTTCTATTAAAGAAAACCACTCATTCTAAAGTGTTCATATTTTAATTAAAATCTTCCAACATAAAACCATATGGTATCTTACAATCTTAGTAATGAAATAATTAGACATTTTAGTAGATCCCTCAAAATCTTTAGTCTCTTGACTGAGGTAGTTTATTATATTAGAAATATGCTCATGAAAGGATTTCAAATTACTGTTAATATATTTAATACAGTGATCGATATGAAAAAACTGTAATTTATGTGGAGCGGATAAATCAAATGTCTTCTTTTTCTTTTTCATTTCTTCGCCTTTTTTTCTTCTATTTCTTCTTTTCCTTTTTTCTTTTTCTTTTTTTTCTTTTCCTTTTTCTTTTTCTTTTTCTTTTTCTTTTTATTTTTCTTCGCCCACTTTTTTCTGAGAGGGTCGTGGGGGCAAGATGCTCAAACACTGCCTGCAGATGGTCCTGTCAGAAGCAACCGTCTCCAATTAATCCAGTTTGATCGCCAAGCTAGACCAGCCGAGTTCATGGATGTTATCCAACCATCATGCTCGGGGTCTACACCTGGGTCTCCTGTCGGCTGGTTTTCGTTGATGAGGTCAAAATGAGACCGAAGATATCTCGAGTAGTCCCACACACTTGACAAAATAATTAAAATAAGGCATTAACTAATATTGACGTTTTCCTTACCACACAATAAATTTATAATTAGCTTTCATATGTTTCTTATATTATGTGAACTCTTGCTTGACTGCTGTTTTTTTTTATGGGGATGACTTTTTGGACTAGCTTGCCACAAAATCTGGTATATCCTACATTGACCTAATAATTCTCCCATCACTAACTGAGGAAGAATGGTGAAGTCTGTTTTACTGATGAGGTCACAATTGTTTCTACTATTGGCACAAGGCCAGCAATTATCCTAGTACATTACTGGTACTTTATTTTATCGACCCCGTAAGGATGAAAGGCAAAGTTAACCTCAGCGGGATTTGATCTCAGGCCATAAAGGGACGTAACTCTTTGCTGCAAAGCATGGCGTCAGACCCTCTACCGATACTGCCAATCCACCGCCTGATGAGGTCATAATTGTTTCTACTTTTGGCACAAGGCCAGCAACTACCCAGTGGATTACTGGTACTTTATTTCATCGACCCCGTGAGGATGAAAGGCAAAGTTAACCTCGGCGGGATTGAACTCAGAATGGCAAGGACCGTAACTCTATGCGTCAAAGCATGGCGTCCGACCCTCTACCGATACTGCCAATTCACCGCCATGATGAGGTCATAATGACACCGAAACATGACCGGGGTTGTCTCACGTACTTACCAAAATAAATATAATATTAATCAGGAACGAAAATACTTAATTCCTCACATCGTAACCAATTTTATTTAGCTTTTTTTTTACTAAACAATCTGTCTGTCTGATCATAATCACATTTAGTTAGCTTTTTTAGCGCTCCATGTATTATGTTAACAGTAATTTAACTATCTGTGAGTATTTCTAGTTAGCATTGAAATACTCTTAGCATTAAACATGTTAACACTAACGTAATAATCTATCTCTCTCATTTTATTTCTAGTCAGTTCTCGAAATATCAAATAAATTAACTTTAAATTACTTATTTATGTACGTGGACGTAGCATGACTGAATGCTTCTTTTTCTTTTTTTTTTGTTTCTTCTTCTTCTTAGAGGCGTGCCCTCCCCAAGTGCTCTTGAAGCGTAGGGTGATTCAGGATTGATAGGGTACCTCAATCGCCCCTGGGTCGAAATTGTGGAATTTATTTTGTTAAGTAATGCATAGTTTATTATATATTTTCATTGTTAAATTGATTTTGCTATTATACACTTTTACTCCAGCTTATTGTCAACCCCATTGTCCCTGTTTTTGTATTGTCCCCTACATGTCGGCCCGTGTGGCCAATAAATGAAATCATTATTATTATTATTATTAGCCCACTTATTCTTGAGATGGTCATGAGGTGAGAGTCCTCAAACACTCTTTCCAGCGGGTCCTGTCAAAAGCAACTGACTCCAACTGATTTTGCTGGATCCTCAAGCGAGATCAGCCAAGCTCATGGATGTTATCCAACCATCTTGTTCTGGGTCTACCCCTAAGTCTCCTGCAGGTTGGTGGTTTTTCCCGTAAAATCTGTCCAGCGATTCTTTCCTAAGACATTCTAACCACATGCTTTTAGTATCGGAGAGGTGATCTCTGAATTTGGAGAAGTAGCGGCTCTACATGGAGTGACACACTACTCTCCGAGTTACGCAACTACATTGGAGGAACCCCATTTCGGCCGCTTGTACTTGCTATCGCATTATTTCGGTCATTACTCAAGATTCATGACCATAGATAAGGGTTGGCACGAATACCAAATTGAAGATATGGTTGAATGGTTAAGGAGTTAATGTTGTAATCATTAGATTGCAAGTTCGTTCCTACTGGTATTTCGTTTAAGAATCCTTTGCTATATCCTCGGGTCGAACAAAGAAATTGGGTTGACGAAAACTGTTAGAATGAATTTAGAATCTCCTTGAAGTTGGCCACAGCATTCACCTTATGCCAAATATATTATATTGTATTGTATTACATCAGGGTAATGGATTGGCAAAATTGTTAGAGCGTTAATATTACATTCTGAGTTGCGCCAATATTACTGGCCTTGTGTCAATGTTAGATAGGATTATATATTATAAGAGAACTGTGTTATAACAAATAATATAGGGAAGCATTTCGACCGCAAGAAAGACAAGAAAAAAAATATTTTCTTCAAACTAAACCCTCCAAAAACATCAGAATTTTCCTTAGTTTCTCAGAATTCGTTTCTGCTTTACTGTGTTTGGTTAATTTCCTGATAATGAATTCTATCTTTCACCAAACTAGAAAAGAAGAAATAAAACAAAACAAAATGTTCAGAAAAAAAACTAAACTAACTTTTTTTTCTCTCATCTCGTTTATTCTGTTTAACTTTCCATCTGAAACATCTGTGTGTTTAACTACGATGCTCCCCACTCGCCCCCTTTTAAGTCATTCTTTTATAGAGCTATTTTAGGAAAACGGTAAGAGGATCGTTAACATGCTGTTTCTCACTGGGGTGGAAGGGAGGCCACATGGTCAGATTTATCGCTGTTAAATTGGATGACATGGAAGGGGAGTGGGCTCTTGCCAGCGTATGTAACGAGGTATGCATATGTATATATATATATATATATATATATGCCTGTGTGTGTTTATATATATATATGTGTGTATATATGTATATACATATATACATGTATATATATATATATATATTATACATATATATATGTGTATACTTATATATATATGTATATATGTGTATATATATATATATATATATATATATATATATATACAGTATATAAGAGATGGTTTTATTCGTACATCTTTATTTGATATATATATGTCTGTGTATATATATATATTTGTATGTATATATATATATGTATAGACACACATATATATGTGTGTGTGTATGTGTGTATGTGTATGTATATATATATATATATATAGGTGTGTGTATATATATATATATATATATATATATATGATACTCCCATGTATATAATTATACACAGCCAGATGAAGCGACCAAACTGAAACTTCCAAATCACTGGAACTTTTCTCTCAGAAAATAATTTACATTCTACTTACATTCATTTTAAGAGCTTATTCACTTTATATTTTAATGTCTATTAAACACCCTTTTTAATAATATTTTTAGAAGATGTAAGAATCTCAAAAATGTACCCATGGTCGATTGCAATAAACAATAGGCTGAAAAATCGAGTAAAATAACCCTATAGACGTATAAAGCGGGCCAACAACCGCTACGAAGGATCGAACACCGTACCCCTCACGTTCTGGCTGAGAACTATATATGTGTGTGGGGGGGGGGGGGAATCTCCGTCGGCATAGACGATTAGTATTCCAGTTTTTCAATCAAAATAGGTGCATATTCAATAAATTATAGTTTAATAGGGTGAGTATTCTATAGACGTGAAGGTACGTGGCTCCGTGTTTATGGTATTCGGCTCACAATCATAAGGTCTTGAGTTCGATTACCGGTGGCCTGTTGTGTCCTTGAGTAATCCATAATGTGGCAAAAACGAGTTGTACCTGTAATTTGAAGGGCTAGACTTGTCACCTTGTGTCACGTTGAATCTCCCTGAGAACTAAGTTAAGGGTACTCGTGTCTGTGGAATGCTCAGCCACTTGCACGTTAATTTCACAAGCAGGTGGTTCCGTTGACCGTATCAACTGGAACACTCGTCGTCGTAACCAACGGAGTGCCAGTTATATATTTTATAAACACTTGTACGTTTAACATAACCACCTAGTTGAAAACGGCCATGACTTGTTCTAGATATAAGAACAATATGAATTAGAAAATAATGGATTCGCCACCAATTAGTGGCTTGGTGCTTAAGGTGATTAGTTCAAGATAGTAAAATCGTGATTTCGATCCCTGGTGGCACGTTGTGCACTTCAACAAAACACATCTTATTGCATGTTTGTTCGAGTTTACTCAGCTTAAATAAGAATGAATTGCACCTGAAATTAAAAGGGGCCATCCTTGTCAGGCACAGTATTAAGCTAAATATCCATGTGAGCTACATTAAAGATTCGTGTGAATGTATAATTGTTTCTACTTTTGGCACAAGGCCAGCAATTATCCCATTGAATTACTGGTACTTTATTTTATCGACCCCATAAGGATGGAAGGCAAAGTTAACCTCGGCGGGATTTGAACTCAGACCATAAAGGCCGTAACTCTTTGCTGCAAAGCATGGCGTCCGACCCTTTACCGATTGGCCAATCCATAATTCTCAGCCACCTGTACATTAATTTTACGAACAAGCTGGTCCGGCGGTGGCTCGACACTGCAGTGTAAGGAGGTTGGTATTTCCAGATCGGACGAAGGAAACTGTTTTCATTGGTCTGGCTATTGCTCCTACTATCTGATACTCCTGGCATAACTGTCACTGTTTTAACCAGTCATATGATGCACCATACCCTATCCGGTTGTCTGTTGTTTTTAAAATTCCGCCAATCCACGCCCCTGGATTGGTACTTTATTTATTGACCATAAAAGGATTAAAGCCAAAGTGAACTTCGTCTGGATGTGATCTCATAGCGCAGCGAATTGGAACAACCAATAAAAAGCTTTCTTTCAAACGCACTTACTATAGTGTGAATCTATAAAATATATGACGTTGTTGGATTGTAATCGATTCAGACAATAGGGTTCCAGTTGTTTGAAGAACGGAACAGCCTGCTCGTGAAATTAAAGCCTAAGAGACAAACCATTCCACAGACACGAGTACCTTTAAAATAGTTCTCAGAGAGATTCCGTGTTACACAGATACAACTCATGTTTGCCTGCTGATTGTATGTGCCACCGTGATGGAAAGTACTTGATATTTATTGTGATGTTCAAAGACGATTTGGCTACTATTTCTAGCGTATCACCATCGTCAGTACTGAAATGGAATCTACTTTATATTTATTCTCTTTTAAACTCTTTTGATACAAAACCGCCCGAAACTGCCGCTGTTTCTATCATTCCAAACTTAGTTTTTAAGTGTTTATATTTCTCAAAAAAACAAAAACAAATTTCCATCATGATTCAATTAAAGGACATTTAAGTTACGTTTCAAACGCCAGCATAATAGTGAAACATTTATTTATACTAACCACCCCTCACCTCATATTTGATTTTTTTTTTAAATTAATTAAATATCCTAAGAAGTATTTCAATAGAAGTATGGTAATGAAAGGTTTGGCTGCTATTTCTACCAATTGAAATGGCTACGTGTAGACTCTCTTGTTAGTACAGAGATGGAATTTACTTGATAGCTTTTTGTTTTGTGCATTTAAAAAAAAATATTTTGTTATTTTCTTGTTTGGTTTGGCCATAACTTGGATATTTTTACAACGAAAACCGACAATTAAAAGTTCCTCATCTAAACAAAACAGCATTAAATAAATTAACAGGAACCGGTCCTGGAATATTAGACCCAACCTTGATATTCTAAACTCTAAGTGAAATCATTATGGAGTTTTAAAACTCTTTTTTCGAATAAACATTTCAAACAACAACACTGGACCAAGTTTACGACAGTAACATCTGCTATAGTGGAACAGCTTTAATAGATGCGCCCACGCTAAGATGAAGACAATCTCAGAGTAGCAGATATAAAGGAAGTATAACAGTGGGATTTCGGTCATATGCTAATACCATAGGACAGTGGTTCTCAGAGATACAGGTTTCATTCCTCCCTTCCCATCCACCATTTTGAATTTTCATCTTCTTCTCCTCCTCCTTCTCCTTCTTCCTCTTCTCCTTCTTCTCCTTCTTATTCCTAGGAAGGTCATGAGGGCAGAGTCCTCAGACATGTATTATAGAGGGTCCTATCAGAAGCAGCCGTCTCCAATTGATTCGGATGGTTCCCCAAGCGAGAACAGCCAAGCTCATGTTCGTGGTGTTTGCCCGTAAAATCTGTTCAACAATTATTTCCTTAAACATTCTAACCAAATGTCCGTAGTATAGGTGCCGTGATCTTTCGATTCAGAGAAGTAGCGGCTCTACCGGGAGTGACTCTCTGAGCTATGCACCCCATTGAGTGACGTTATTCCAAAGACCCTTCGAGGGAACCCCATTTCGGCTGCTTGTATTCGCGATCATATTCCTTCGGTCATGACCCAAGTTTCATAACCATAGGTAAGGGTAGACAGGAACGTCAAATTGAAGATAGCTAGTTCGGCTTTTACACCTACCTCTCTTCTGTTGATGACCGAGTGGTGAAGGTGGTGCATTAATACAGCAACTCATGCAATTCTTGAATTTAATTCAGCCTCATGCCTTCCATAACGCGTGAAAACGACCACAAGATACTTGAACTTCTCCACCTGCTTCAGTAGAACTCCACTCACATGCAATCATCAAGTAATTTTAACCTGAACACCATATAACTCTCTATCTTTAATTCGGCGTTCGTGCCAAATCGTACGTATGGTCATAAATTTTGGGTAATGACCGAAAAAATACGATCGCGAATACAAGCGGTCGAAATGGGGTTCCTCCGAAGAGCCTTTCGAGTAACGTTACTTGATAGAGTGCGTACCTCGGAGATCAGAGAGTCACTCCAGGTAGAGCCGCTATTTCTCGGAATTGAGAGATCACAGTTCCGATACTATGGGCATGTGGTCAGAATGTTTTAGGAAAAAATCTTTGGACAAATTTTATGGGCAAAACCAACTGGCAGGAGAACCCGGAGTAGACCCTGAGCAAGATGGTTGGATAACATTCATGAACTTGGTTGATCTCGCTTGGGGATCCAGCCGGATCAGTTGGAGACAGTTGCTTCAGACAGGACCCGCTGGAAGGTGTGTTTGAGGACTCAGCCCCTACGATCCTCTCAGGAATAAGAGGACGAAGAAGAGCATATTAATATAAGGAAGCTTTGTCAAACTTCAATAATCCCAAATGCAAAATTCTTAAAAAGCAGTTGTTTTTTTTATATAGTTGTGTTTTACCTGTTAATTGGTATAATATTCATTCATTTGATATAGGCACAATCTATATATAAATTTCTGCGATTCTGTCACAACACGTAAAGAGATAGGAGCAGTTTCACTACCTCATACTACTCCTCTTCATTTACGTATGTTGCCTGCGTGAATGTATGTGTATGTGTGAGTTAGTGTAAATGTATGTGTGTTTGTGTGAATGTATATCTATATCTATATACTCATACATATAAATGTATGCATATGCACACACACACACACACACACAGACACATACATACACACACACACACATTCACACACACACATCTATCTATAATATTATAAAGCTGAGTGTCGTGTGTATTATGTATGTATGTATCCTACACACCTCCCTATAGTTTCTTAGCTTTACTCTCTCCGTCGCTCTTCCTTTTCTATATAATAGATCATTCCCCTTCTCTATAATTTAACTGTCTTACTCTCTTTCTGTCGCTCTTCATTCTCAAATATTATAAAGCTGAGCGTCGTCTCTCTCTCTCTCTCTCTCTCTCTCTCTCTCTCTCTCTCTCAACCCTCTCTATAAATTAACTACTTTACTCTCTGTCTCTCTTCACTCTCTATATGACAACACTCTTTTACTTTCCGTATCTACCTTCAATATATCAATATATACCCAGGTTCTGCTGCATGTCGGGCTGAGGTGGCCAAACTCCTCAAATACCGGTCGCTCTCCGACAGATTTGCGGTCGTACCCCTGGCAGTGGAGACTTCTGGTGTCCTCGGCCCTAGGGCTACCTCCTTACTCATCACCATAGGCGCTGAGCTGGCCAGCTGCAGGTGTGAGCCCCGCGAGTTGGAGTGGCTTTTCCAGCGCGTCTCCCTTTCCGTCCTCCGGGAAAACGCCTTCTCCATTCTGTCCGCCGGGGCTGTAGGTGGGCCCCATCGCGTACCGTTGTAGTTGTTGTATACAGATATTAACTCATCAATCTCATTATTTATATCATATATCAACATAGAGATGAGCGTCGTATGTATGTTTATTTCAAAAGGATAACCTCCCTCAAATTCGGTCAACACACAAGTAGGTAATACATGCATCAAAAGGCAACCCTCTTAGAGAGACAGAGAGTGAAAGAGACAGATTAGGAAAATTGCACACACATCTAAAGAGAGAGAGAGAGAGGAGAGAGGAGAGAGAGAGAGATACAGGGAAGGAGAAACAGAGGGACGGACAAGCAGGTAATACATACATCTAAAATCATTTGGATACAAATATCATAATACAATGGTTGCAGAACGAAAATACAGGCACATATAATAATGTATGTATCCCACACACTTTTTCTGTCGTCGCTCGCATAATAACACACACACACACACACACACACACACACACACACACACACACACACACACACACACACGGCACACACAAATACACATACTTTCACACCTGATTTCGCCATTTGCTGGATAACATCAAAACAAAACACACAGACACACACATGCACATACACACATACACATACACAAACACACACACACACACACACACACACACACACACACACACACACACACACACACACACACACACACACACACACACACACACACACATATATATATACTTTATATGTATGTATGCAAGTATGTATGTAAGATCATTCCGCCCTCTCTATAATTTAACTGCTTTACTCTCTCTGTCGTTCTTCACTCTCTATATGACAACACTGTTTTAGTTTCCGTATCTCCCTGCAATATATACACATAGAGAGAGAGAGAGAGAGAGAGAGAGAGAGAGAAGGGGGGGGGGGGGTAGAGAAAGATTAGGAAAACTACACACACACATCTACAGAGAGAGACAGAAAAACAGAGGGAGGGAAAAAGAGAGAGATAGGCCGTTAGACAGAGAGATACAATTAAAGTGTTAGTTATTCATAGAGAGAAAGAAAGAGAGTCGGAAGGACAATGTGACACGGGATGGTGTGTGGTATCTTTGCAGTGGAGTGGTGGGGGCAGGTATACCTAGCCGAGCGCCAGCCGGACGGGCCAGCTAGTATATATATATATATATATATATATAGGAAAATGTATGACCCCGACGGCAGAGCTCAACCTGTTTCGACGGGTATTTCTGGACTATGTATATATATATATATATATATATATATATAACGACGGAAGTGTGGTAAGGAACCAGGTGGACCATAATGCACCAGAGTACTCGATACTTTGGGTAGTAGAGTGGGTAACAGGAAAAGAGTCAGAACCCTGACGGCATAAGCTCAAGCGGTTTCGACTGGTATTTCTGGATAGTCCAGAATAGCTGTCGAAACGGCTCGAGTTCTGCCGTCGAGGTTCTGACTCTTTTCCTATATATATATCTACTTACTTGGCATGGTTTTTACAACTGGATGCCTTTTTTAAAGCCAAACACTGTACAGATACATTTTTCGTGATAGCAGTACAACCACTTGAAAGAGTTAAATATGGCATTTTATCGTGGTACCAATGCTAATTCTTTACGGGGTGTACTGGATACTCTAGCATAGAGATGTTACATGCTAAGCCAGACTGAAGAGTCTTTTTAAACACTATTTTGTTTCTGTACATTTGCCAGACACTGTACGCTCTGGTCTCTCACTATTTTTACTTTTTCAACTCGGTAAATACAAAATTACTGGGGGTTTTCCTTATGATTGTTACTACTGTTTTATAATTAATGTTTGCCCTCTAGGATAACGTAGAGGGCTTTAATATATAATTATCAAAAATGGGGAGGTTTTGTAGGACAAGGGGTATTTATTCTATAGCGAATAGGTTTGCAGGGGGTAGTTATCAATCGTAACGAAGAAATTTGTCGGGCGGGTGTTTAGCGTAAGAGCGGATAGGTTTATAGGAGTTACCATAAGGGAGAGTTTTCTATGGAGGTATTTCTCTTAAGACCAGTGTTTTTTGTAGGGCGTAGTTATGATAACGGAGAGATGTTTTTTGTGGATAGTCATAAACGTAGATGTGGAGTCCAGGCAGTAGTTACCATAAAAATGGTTGGGGTTGTAGGTAGCAGTTATAAAAATAATTGGGGTTGTAAGCAGTAGTATTAAGAAGGGAGATATTTGCGGGGAATAGTTATTATACAACAGAAAAGTATTTCTGAAGTGAATACTAATTTTATATTTCATGAATACACAACTGATATGTAGACACCACCAACTCAAGCATTATATAAACACCCCATCTTATCCTATATAAACAGTTATTGCTTTATATAGATGCTAATTCTCGTCTCCTTAGACATCAATTCTAGCCTTATTGTCTTATACAGCCATTACATTGTATCTTATAAAGGCACCACCTCCAGTCATGTATAGTCACTGTCGTTAGCCATATATAGACGCTACATCTAGCCATATATAGACACCACGTCTAGTATATATAGGCACCACATCTAGTATATATAGAAACCACATCTAGTTATATATAGACACCACATCTAGTATATATAGACACCACGTCTAGACATATATAGACACGACGTCTAGTATATATAGACACCACATCTAGTATTTATAGACACCACGTCTAGTATATATAAACATCAAATCTAGTATATAGAGTCACCACATCTAGTATATATAGACACCACATCTAGTTATATATAGACACCACATCTAGTATATATAACACCACGTCTAGTCATATATAGACACCACGTCTAGTATATATAGACACCACATCTAGTATTTATAGACACCACGTCTAGTATATATAGACATCACGTCTAGTATATATAGTCACCACATCTAGTATATATAGACACTACATCTAGTATATATAGACACCACATCTAGTATATATAGACACCAAGTCTAGTATATATAGACACCACATCTAGTATATATAGACACCACATCTAGTATATATAGGCACCACGTCTAGTATATATAGACACCACGTCTAGTTATATATAGACACCACATCTAGTATATATAGACACCACGTCTAGTCATATATAGACAACACATCTAGTATATATAGACACCACATCTAGTATATATAGACACAACGTCTAGTATATATAGACACCACATCTAGTATATATAGACACCACATCTAGTCACATATAGGCACCAGGTCTAGTTATATATAGACACCACATCTAGTATATATAGGCACCACATCTAGTATATGTATAGGCACCACGTCTAGTATATATAGACACCACGTCTAGTATATATAGACACCACGTCTAGTCATATATAGACACCACGTCAAGTTATATATAGACACCACATCTAGTGATAGATAGACACCACGTCTAGTATATATAGACACCACGTCTAGTCACATATAGACACCACGTCTAGTATATATAGACACCACATCTAGTCATATATAGACACCACGTCTAGTATATATAGACACCACGTCTAGTCATATATAGACAACACGTCTAGTATATATAGACACCACATCTAGTATTTATAGACACCACGTCTAGTATATATAGACATCACGTCTAGTATATATAGTCACCACATCTAGTATATATAGACACTACATCTAGTATATATAGACACCATATCTAGTATATATAGACACCACGTCTAGTATATATAGACACCACATCTAGTATATATAGGCACCGCATCTAGTATATATATAGGCACCACATCTAGTATATATAGACACCACGTCTAGTATATATAGACACCACGTCTAGTCATATATAGACAACACGTCTAGTATATATAGACACCACATCTAGTCATATATAGACACCACGTCTAGTATATATAGACACCACATCTAGTATTTATAGACACCACGTCTAGTATATATAGTCACCACATCTAGTATATATAGACACCACATCTAGTTATATATAGACACCACATCTAGTTATATATAGACACCACATCTAGTTATATATAGACACCACATCTAGTATATATAGACACTACGTCTAGTCATATATAGACACCACGCCTAGTATTTATAGACACCACGTCTTGTATATATAGACATCACGTCTAGTATATAGTCACCACATCTAGTATATATAGACACCAAGTCTAGTATATATAGACACCACGTCTAGTTATACATAGACACCACGTCTAGTATATATAGACACCACATCTAGTATATATAGATATCACATCTAGTCATATATAGACTGGTGTCTATAGACACCACATCGAGTCATTTATAGGCACCACGTCTAGTTATATATAGACACCACATCTAGTTATATAGACACCACATCTAGTTATATATAGGCACCACGTCTAGTTATATATAGACACCACATCTAGTCATATATAGGCACCACGTCTAGTCATATATAGACACCACGTCTAGTATATATAGACACCACATCTAGTCATATATAGACACCACGTCTAGTATATATAGACACCACATCTAGTATTTATAGACACCACGTCTAGTATATATAGACACCACATCTAGTCATATATAGACACCACGTCTAGTCATATATAGACACCACGTCTAGTATATATAGACACCACGTCTAGTATATATAGACACCACATCTAGTATATATAGATATCACATTTAGTCATATATAGACACCACATCTAGTCATATATAAATACCACGTCTAGTATATATATAGACACCACATCTAGTATATATAAACACCACGTCTAGTTATATATAGACACCACGTCTAGTTATGAATAGACACCACTTCTAGTTATGTATAGACACCAGGTCTAGTTATATATAGACACCACATCTAGTCATATATAGACACCACATCTAGTCATATATAGACACCACGTCTAGTATATATAGACACCACATCTAGTCATATATAGACACCACGTCTAGTCATATATAGACACCAGGTCTAGTATATATAGACACCACATGTAGTTTATATAGACACCAAATCTAGTATATATAGACACCACGTCTAGTATATATAGACACAACGTCTAGTATATATAGACACCACATCTAGTCATATATAGGCACCAGGTCTAGTATATATAGACACCACATGTAGTTTATATAGACACCAAATCTAGTATATATAGACACCACGTCTAGTATATATAGACACAACGTCTAGTATATATAGACACCACATCTAGTCATATATAGACACCACATCTAGACATATATAGACACCACGTCTAGTATATATAGACACCACATCTAGTCATATATAGACACCACGGCTAGTTTATATAGACACCACATCTAGTTATATATAGGCACCAGGTATAGTATATATAGACACCTTATCTAGTATATATAGACACCACATCTAGTATATATAAACACCACGTCTAGTATATATAGACACCACGTCTAGTATATATAGACACCACATCTAGTATTTATAGACACCACGTCTAGTATATATAGACATCACGTCTAGTATATATAGTCACCACATCTAGTATATATAGACACTACATCTAGTATATATAGACACCATATCTAGTATATATAGACACCACGTCTAGTATATATAGACACCACATCTAGTATATATAGGCACCGCATCTAGTATATATATAGGCACCACATCTAGTATATATAGACACCACGTCTAGTATATATAGACACCACGTCTAGTCATATATAGACAACACGTCTAGTATATATAGACACCACATCTAGTCATATATAGACACCACGTCTAGTATATATAGACACCACATCTAGTATTTATAGACACCACGTCTAGTATATATAGTCACCACATCTAGTATATATAGACACCACATCTAGTTATATATCGACACCACATCTAGTTATATATAGCCACCACATCTAGTTATATATAGACACCACATCTAGTATATATAGACACTACGTCTAGTCATATATAGACACCACGCCTAGTATTTATAGACACCACGTCTTGTATATATTGACATCACGTCTAGTATATAGTCACCACATCTAGTATATATAGACACCACATCTAGTATATATAGACACCACGTCTAGTATATATAGACACCACATCTAGTATATATAGACACCACATCTAGTATATATAGGCACCACATCTAGTATATATATAGGCACCACATCTAGTATATATAGACACCACGTCTAGTATATATAGACACCACATCTAGTATATATAGACACCACGTCTAGTCATATATAGACACCACATCAAGTTATATATAGACACCACATCTAGTTATATATAGACACCACGTCTAGTCATATATAGACACCACGTCTAGTCATATATAGACACAACGTCTAGTATATATAGACACCACATCTAGTCATATATAGACACCACGTCTAGTATATATAGACACCACGTCTAGTATATATAGACACCACATCTAGTATATATAGACACCACGTCTCGTCATAAATAGACACCACGTCTAGTATATATAGACATCACATCTAGTATATATAGACACCACGTCTAGTATATATAGACACCACGTCTAGTATATATAGACACCACATCTAGTCATATATAGGCACCACGTCTAGTCATATATAGGCACCACATCTAGTATATATAGACACCACATCTAGTCATATATAGACACCACGTCTAGTTATATATAGACACCACATCTAGTATATATAGACACCACGTCTAGTCATATATAGACACCACGTCTAGTCATATATAGGCACCACATCTAGTATATATAGACACCACATCTAGTCATATATAGACACCACGTCTAGTTATATATAGACACCACATCTAGTATATATAGACACCACGTCTAGTATATATAGACACCACATCTAGTATATATAGACACCACGTCTAGTATATATAGAGACACCACGTCTAGTATATATATAGACACCACGTCTAATATATATAGACACCACGTCTAGTATATATAGACACCACATCTAGTATATATAGACACCACATCTAGTATATATAGACACCACGTCTAGTATATATAGACACCACATCTAGTCATATATAGACACCACGTCTAGTATATATAGACACCATGTCTAGTCATATATAGACACCACGTCTAGTATATATAGACACGACATCTAGTTATATATAGACACCACATCTAGTATATAAAGACACCACATCTAGTATATATAGACACCACGTCTAGTTTATATAGACACCACGTCCAGTTATATATAGACACCACATCTAGTATATATAGACACAACGTCTAGTCATATATAGACACCATATCTAGTATAGATAGACACCACGTCTAGTATATATAAACAGCACATCTAGTCATATATAGACACCACATCTAGTATATATAGACACCACGTCTAGTATATATATAGACACCACATCGTGTATATATAGTCACCACATCTAGTATATATATAGACACCACGTCTAGTACATATAGACACCACGTCTAGTAAATATAGACACCACATCTAGTTATACATAGACACCACGTCTAGTATATATAGACACCACATCTAGTTATACATAGACACCACGTCTAGTATATATAGACACCATATCTAGTATATATAGACACCACGTCTAGTATATATAGACACCACATCTAGTCATATATAGACACCAAGTTCAGTATATATAGACACCACGTCTAGTTATACATAGACACCACGTCTAGTATATATATAGTCACCATGTCTAGGCATATATAGACACCACGTCTAGTATATATAGACTCCATATCTAGTTATATATAGACACCACGTCTAGTATATATAGACACCACATCTAGTATATATAGATATCACATCTAGTCATATATAGACACCACATCTAGTCATATATAAACACCACGTCTAGTATATATATAGACTCCACATCTAGTATATATAGACACCACATCTAGTATATATAGACACCACATCTAGTCATATATAGGCACCACGTCTAGTTATATATAGACACCACATCTAGTTATATATAGGCACCACGTCTAGTTATATATAGACACCACATCTAGTCATATATAGGCACCACGTCTAGTATATATAGACACCGTGTCTAGTTATATATAGACACCACGTCTAGTTATGTATAGACACCACTTCTAGTTATGTATAGACACGACGTCTAGTTATGTATAGACATGACGTCTAGTTATATATAGACACCACGTCTAGTTATATATAGACACCACATCTAGTAACATATAGGCACCAGGTCTAGTTATATATAGACACCACATCTAGTCATATATAGGCACCAGGTCTAGTTATATATAGACACCACATCTAGTCATATATAGACACCACGTCTAGTATATATGGACACCACATCTAGTCATATATAGACACCACGTCTAGTATATATAGACACCACATCTAGTCATATATAGGCACCAGGTCTAGTATATATAGACACCACATGTAGTTTATATAGACACAACGTCTAGTATATATAGACACCACATCTAGTCATATATAGACACCACATCTAGTCATATATAGACACCACGTCTAGTTATATATAGACACCACATCTAGTATATATAGACACCACGTCTAGTATATATAGACACCACATCTAGTATATATAGACACCACGTCTAGTATATATAGACACCACGTCTAGTATATATATAGACACCACGTCTAATATATATAGACACCACGTCTAGTATATATAGACACCACATCTAGTATATATAGACACCACGTCTAGTATATATAGACACCACATATAGTCATATATAGACACCACGTCTAGTATATATAGACACCATGTCTAGTCATATATAGACACCACGTCTAGTATATATAGACACGACATCTAGTTATATATAGACACCACATCTAGTATATAAAGACACCACATCTAGTATATATAGACACCACGTCTAGTTTATATAGACACCACGTCCAGTTATATATAGACACCACATCTAGTATATATAGACACAACGTCTAGTCATATATAGACACCATATCTAGTATATATAGACACCACGTCTAGTATATATAAACAGCACATCTAGTCATATATAGACACCACATCTAGTATATATAGACACCACGTCTAGTATATATATAGACACCACATCGTGTATATATAGTCACCACATCTAGTATATATATAGACACCACGTCTAGTACATATAGACACCACGTCTAGTATATATAGACACCACATCTAGTTATACATAGACACCACGTCTAGTATATATAGACACCACATCTAGTTATACATAGACACCACGTCTAGTATATATAGACACCATATCTAGTATATATAGACACCACGTCTAGTATATATAGACACCACATCTAGTCATATATAGACACCAAGTTTAGTATATATAGACACCACGTCTAGTTATACATAGACACCACGTCTAGTATATATATAGTCACCATGTCTAGTCATATATAGACACCACATCTAGTCATATATAGGCACCACGTCTAGTTATATATAGACACCACATCTAGTTATATATAGGCACCACGTCTAGTTATATATAGACACCACATCTAGTCATATATAGGCACCACGTCTAGTATATATAGACACCGTGTCTAGTTATATATAGACACCACGTCTAGTTATGTATAGACACCACTTCTAGTTATGTATAGACACGACGTCTAGTTATGTATAGACACGACGTCTAGTTATATATAGACACCACGTCTAGTTATATATAGACACCACATCTAGTAACATATAGGCACCAGGTCTAGTTATATATAGACACCACATCTAGTCATATATAGGCACCAGGTCTAGTTATATATAGACACCACATCTAGTCATATATAGACACCACGTCTAGTATATATGGACACCACATCTAGTCATATATAGACACCACGTCTAGTATATATAGACACCACATCTAGTCATATATAGGCACCAGGTCTAGTATATATAGACACCACAAGTAGTTTATATAGACACAACGTCTAGTATATATAGACACCACATCTAGTCATATATAGACACCACATCTAGTCATATATAGACACCACGTCTAGTATATATAGACACCACGGCTAGTTTATATAGACACCACATCTAGTCATATATAGACACCATGTCTAGTATATATAGACACCACATCTAGTATTTATAGACACCACGTCTAGTATATATAGACATCAAATCTAGTATATATAGTCACCACATCTAGTATATATAGACACCACGTCTAGTATATATAGACACCACATCTAGTATATATAGACACCACATCTAGTATATATAGGCACCACATCTAGTGTATATATAGGCACCACATCTAGTATATATAGACACCACGTCTAGTATATATAGACACCACGTCTAGTATATATAGACAATACGTCTAGTATATATAGACACCACGTCTAGTCATATATAGACACCACGTCAAGTTATACATAGACACGACATCTAGTGATAGATAGACACCACGTCTAGTATATATAGACACCACGTCTAGTCATATATAGACACCACGTCTAGTATATATAGACACCACGTCTAGTATATATAGACACCACATCTAGTCATATATAGACACCATGTCTAGTATATATAGACACCACATCTAGTATTTATAGACACCACGTCTAGTATATATAGACACCATGTCTAGTCATATATAGACACCACGTCTAGTATATATAGATACGACATCTAGTTATATATAGACACCACATCTAGTATCTAAAGACACCACATCTAGCATATATAGACACCACGTCTAGTTTATATAGACACCACGTCCAGTTATATATAGACACCACATCTAGTATATATAGACACAACGTCTAGTCATATATAGACACCATATCTAGTATATATAGACACCACGTCTAGTATATATAAACAGCACATCTAGTCATATATAGACACCACATCTAGTATATATAGACACCACATCTAGTATATATAGACACCACGTCTAGTATATATATAGACACCACATCGTGTATATATAGTCACCACATCTAGTATATATATAGACACCACGTCTAGTACATATAGACACCACGTCTAGTATATATAGACACCACATCTAGTTATACATAGACACCACGTCTAGTATATATAGACACCACATCTAGTTATACATAGACACCGCGTCTAGTATATATAGACACCATATCTAGTATATATAGACACCACGTCTAGTATATATAGACACCACATCTAGTATATATAGACACCACATCTAGTCATATATAGGCACCACGTCTAGTTATATATAGACACCACATCTAGTCATATATAGACACCAAGTTTAGTATATATAGACACCACGTCTAGTTATACATAGACACCACGTCTAGTATATATATAGTCACCATGTCTAGTCATATATAGACACCACGTCTAGTATATATAGACTCCATATCTAGTTATATATAGACACCACGTCTAGTATATATAGACACCACATCTAGTATATATAGATATCACATCTAGTCATATATAGACACCACATCTAGTCATATATAAACACCACGTCTAGTATATATATAGACACCACATCTAGTATATATAGACACCACATCTAGTATATATAGACACCACATCTAGTCATATATAGGCACCACGTCTAGTTATATATAGACACCACATCTAGTTATATATAGGCACCACGTCTAGTTATATATAGACACCACATCTAGTCATATATAGGCACCACGTCTAGTATATATAGACACCGTGTCTAGTTATATAGAGACACCACGTCTAGTTATGTATAGACACCACTTCTAGTTATGTATAGACACGACGTCTAGTTATGTATAGACACGACGTCTAGTTATATATAGACACCACGTCTAGTTATATATAGACACCACATCTAGTAACATATAGGCACCAGGTCTAGTTATATATAGACACCACATCTAGTCATATATAGGCACCAGGTTTAGTTATATATAGACACCACATCTAGTCATATATAGACACCACGTCTAGTATATATGGACACCACATCTAGTCATATATAGACACCACGTCTAGTATATATAGACACCATATCTAGTCATATATAGGCACCAGGTCTAGTATATATAGACACCACATGTAGTTTATATAGACACAACGTCTAGTATATATAGACACCACATCTAGTCATATATAGACGCCACATCTAGTCATATATAGACACCACGTCTAATATATATAGACACCACATCTAATCATATATAGACACCACGTCTAGTATATATAGACACCACGGCTAGTTTATATAGACACCACATCTAGTCATATATAGACACCATGTCTAGTATATATAGACACCGCATCTAGTATTTATAGACACCACGTCTAGTATATATAGACATCAAATCTAGTATATATAGTCACCACATCTAGTATATATAGACACCACATCTAGTATATATAGACACCACGTCTAGTATATATAGACACCACATCTAGTATATATAGGCACCACATCTAGTATATATATAGGCACCACATCTAGTATATATATAGGCACCACATCTAGTAAATATAGACACCACGTCTAGTATATATAGACACCACGTCTAGTATATATAGACACCACGTCTAGTCATATATAGACACCACGTCAAGTTATATATAGACACGACATCTAGTGATAGATAGACACCACGTCTAGTATATATAGACACCACGTCTAGTCATATGTAGACACCACGTCTAGTCATATATAGACACAACGTCTAGTATATATAGACACCACATCTAGTCATATATAGACACCACGTCTAGTATATATAGACACCACGTCTAGTATATATAGACACCACATCTAGTATATATAGACACCACGTCTCGTCATATATAGACACCACGTCTAGTATATATAGACACCACATCTAGTATATATAGACACCACGTCTAGTATATATAGACACCACATCTAGTCATATATAGGCACCAAGTCTAGTCATATATAGGCACCACATCTAGTAAATATAGATACCACATCTAGTATATATAGACACCACATCTAGTCATATATAGACACCACGTCTAGTTATATATAGACACCACATCTAGTATATATAGACACCACGTCTAGTCATATATAGACACCACGTCTAGTCATATATAGGCACCACATCTAGTATATATAGACACCACATCTAGTCATATATAGACACCACGTCTAGTATATATAGACACCACATCTAGTATATATAGACACCACGTCTAGTATATATAGACACCACATCTAGTCATATATAGACACCACGTCTAGTATATATAGACACCATGTCTAGTCATATATAGACACCACGTCTAGTATATATAGACACGACATCTAGTTATATATAGACACCACATCTAGTATATAAAGACACCACATCTAGTATATATAGACACCACGTCTAGTTTATATAGACACCACGTCCAGTTATATATAGACACCACATCTAGTATATATAGACACAACGTCTAGTCATATATAGACACCATATCTAGTATATATAGACACCACGTCTAGTATATATAAACAGCACATCTAGTCATATATAGACATCACATCTAGTATATATAGACACCACGTCTAGTATATATATAGACACCACATCGTGTATATATAGTCATCACATCTAGTATATATATAGACACCACGTCTAGTACATATAGACACCACGTCTAGTATATATAGACACCACATCTAGTTATACATAGACACCACGTCTAGTATATATAGACACCACATCTAGTTATACATAGACACCACGTCTAGTATATATAGACACCATATCTAGTATATATAGACACCACGTCTAGTATATATAGACACCACATCTAGTCATATATAGACACCAAGTTTAGTATATATAGACACCACGTCTAGTTATACATAGACACAACGTCTAGTATATATATAGTCACCATGTCTAGTCATATATAGACACCACGTCTAGTATATATAGACACCACGTCTAGTCATATATAGACACCACGTCTAGTATATATAGACACCACGTCTAGTATATATAGACACCACATCTAGTCATATATAGACACCATGTCTACTATATATAGACACCACATCTAGTATTTATAGACACCACGTCTAGTATATATAGACATCAAATCTAGTATATATAGTCACCACATCTAGTATATATAGACACCACATCTATTTATATATAGACACCACATCTAGTATATATAGACACCACGTCTAGTCATATATAGACACCACGTCTAGTATATATAGACAACACATCTAGTATTTATAGACACCACGTCCAGTATATATAGACATCACGTCTAGTATATATAGACACCACATCTAGTATATATAGACACCACATCTAGTATATATAGGCACCACGTCTAGTATATAAAGACACCACATCTAGTATATATAGACACCACATCTAGTATATATAGGCACCACATCTAGTATATATATAGGCACCACGTCTAGTATATATAGACACCACGTCTATTACATATAGACACCACGTCTAGTCATATATAGACACCACGTCAAGTTATATATAGACACCACATCTAGTGATAGATAGACACCACGTCTAGTATATATAGACACCATGTCTAGTATATATAGACACCACATCTAGTCATATATAGACACCACGTCTAGTATATAAAGACACCACGTCTAGTATATATAGACACCACGTCTAGTATATATAGACACCACGTCTAGTATATATAGACACCACGTCTAGTATATATAGACACCACGTCTAGTATATATAGACACCACGTCTAGTATATATAGACACCACATCTAGTCATATATAGGCACCAGGTCTAGTATATATAGACACCACATGTAGTTTATATAGACACCAAATCTAGTATATATAGACACAACGTCTAGTATATATAGACACCACATCTAGTCATATATAGACACCACATCTAGTCATATATAGACACCACGTCTAGTATATATAGACACCACATCTAATCATATATAGACACCACGTCTAGTATATATAGACACCACGGCTAGTTTATATAGACACCACATCTAGTCATATATAGACACCATGTCTAGTATATATAGACACCACATCTAGTATTTATAGACACCACGTCTAGTATATATAGACATCAAATCTAGTATATATAGTCACCACATCTAGTATATATAGACACCACATCTAGTATATATAGACACCACATCTAGTATATATAGACACCACGTCTAGTACATATAGACACCACATCTAGTATATATAGACACCACATCTAGTATATATAGGCACCACATCTAGTATATATATAGGCACCACATCTAGTATATATAGACACCACGTCTAGTATATATAGACACTACGTCTAGTATATATAGACACCACGTCTAGTCATATATAGACACCACGTCAAGTTAAATATAGACACGACATCTAGTGATAGATAGACACCACGTCTAGTATATATAGACACCACGTCTAGTCATATATAGACACCACGTCTAGTATATATAGACACCACGTCTAGTATATATAGAGACCACATCTAGTCATATATAGACACCATGTCTAGTATATATAGACACCACATCTAGTATTTATAGACACCACGTCTAGTATATATAGACATCAAATCTAGTATATATAGTCACCACATCTAGTATATATAGACACCACGTCTAGTCATATATAGACACCACGTCTAGTATATATAGACACCACGTCTAGTATTTATAGACACCACGTCTAGTATATATAGACATCACGTCTAGTATATATAGTCACCACATCTAGTATATATAGACACCACATCTAGTATATATAGACACCACGTCTAGTATATATAGACACCACATCTAGTATATATAGACACCACATCTAGTATATATAGGCACCACATCTAGTATATATATAGGCACCACGTCTAGTATATATAGACACCACGTCTATTATATATAGACACCACGTCTAGTCATATATAGACACCACGTCAAGTTATATATAGACACCACATCTAGTGATAGATAGACACCACGTCTAGTATATATAGACACCACGTCTAGTCATATATAGACACCACGTCTAGTATATATAGACACCACGTCTAGTATATATAGACACCACATCTAGTCATATATAGACACCACGTCTAGTATATATAGACACCACGTCTAGTATATATAGACACCACATCTAGTCATATATAGACACCACGTCTAGTATATATAGACACCACATCTAGTATATATAGACACCACGTCTAGTATATATAGACACCACATCTAGTCATATATAGACACCACGTCTAGTATATATAGACACCATGTCTAGTCATATATAGACACCACGTCTAGTATATATAGACACGACATCTAGTTATATATAGACACCACATCTAGTATATAAAGACACCACATCTAGTATATATAGACACCACGTCTAGTTTATATAGACACCACGTCCAGTTATATATAGACACCACATCTAGTATATATAGACACAACGTCTAGTCATATATAGACACCATATCTAGTATATATAGACACCACGTCTAGTATATATAAACAGCACATCTAGTCATATATAGACATCACATCTAGTATATATAGACACCACGTCTAGTATATATATAGACACCACATCGTGTATATATAGTCATCACATCTAGTATATATATAGACACCACGTCTAGTACATATAGACACCACGTCTAGTATATATAGACACCACATCTAGTTATACATAGACACCACATCTAGTTATACATAGACACCACGTCTAGTATATATAGACACCACATCTAGTTATACATAGACACCACGTCTAGTATATATAGACACCATATCTAGTATATATAGACACCACGTCTAGTATATATAGACACCACATCTAGTCATATATAGACACCAAGTTTAGTATATATAGACACCACGTCTAGTTATACATAGACACAACGTCTAGTATATATATAGTCACCATGTCTAGTCATATATAGACACCACGTCTAGTATATATAGACACCACGTCTAGTCATATATAGACACCACGTCTAGTATATATAGACACCACGTCTAGTATATATAGACACCACATCTAGTCATATATAGACACCATGTCTACTATATATAGACACCACATCTAGTATTTATAGACACCACGTCTAGTATATATAGACATCAAATCTAGTATATATAGTCACCACATCTAGTATATATAGACACCACATCTATTTATATATAGACACCACATCTAGTATATATAGACACCACGTCTAGTCATATATAGACACCACGTCTAGTATATATAGACAACACATCTAGTATTTATAGACACCACGTCCAGTATATATAGACATCACGTCTAGTATATATAGACACCACATCTAGTATATATAGACACCACATCTAGTATATATAGGCACCACGTCTAGTATATAAAGACACCACATCTAGTATATATAGACACCACATCTAGTATATATAGGCACCACATCTAGTATATATATAGGCACCACGTCTAGTATATATAGACACCACGTCTATTACATATAGACACCACGTCTAGTCATATATAGACACCACGTCAAGTTATATATAGACACCACATCTAGTGATAGATAGACACCACGTCTAGTATATATAGACACCATGTCTAGTATATATAGACACCACATCTAGTCATATATAGACACCACGTCTAGTATATAAAGACACCACGTCTAGTATATATAGACACCACGTCTAGTATATATAGACACCACGTCTAGTATATATAGACACCACGTCTAGTATATATAGACACCACGTCTAGTATATATATACACCACATCTAGTCATATATAGGCACCAGGTCTAGTATATATAGACACCACATGTAGTTTATATAGACACCAAATCTAGTATATATAGACACAACGTCTAGTATATATAGACACCACATCTAGTCATATATAGACACCACATCTAGTCATATATAGACACCACGTCTAGTATATATAGACACCACATCTAATCATATATAGACACCACGTCTAGTATATATAGACACCACGGCTAGTTTATATAGACACCACATCTAGTCATATATAGACACCATGTCTAGTATATATAGACACCACATCTAGTATTTATAGACACCACGTCTAGTATATATAGACATCAAATCTAGTATATATAGTCACCACATCTAGTATATATAGACACCACATCTAGTATATATAGACACCACATCTAGTATATATAGACACCACATCTAGTATATATAGACACCACGTCTAGTACATATAGACACCACATCTAGTATATATAGACACCACATCTAGTATATATAGGCACCACATCTAGTATATATATAGGCACCACATCTAGTATATATAGACACCACGTCTAGTATATATAGACACTACGTCTAGTATATATAGACACCACGTCTAGTCATATATAGACACCACGTCAAGTTAAATATAGACACGACATCTAGTGATAGATAGACACCACGTCTAGTATATATAGACACCACGTCTAGTCATATATAGACACCACGTCTAGTATATATAGACACCACGTCTAGTATATATAGAGACCACATCTAGTCATATATAGACACCATGTCTAGTATATATAGACACCACATCTAGTATTTATAGACACCACGTCTAGTATATATAGACATCAAATCTAGTATATATAGTCACCACATCTAGTATATATAGACACCACGTCTAGTCATATATAGACACCACGTCTAGTATATATAGACACCACGTCTAGTATTTATAGACACCACGTCTAGTATATATAGACATCACGTCTAGTATATATAGTCACCACATCTAGTATATATAGACACCACATCTAGTATATATAGACACCACGTCTAGTATATATAGACACCACATCTAGTATATATAGACACCACATCTAGTATATATAGGCACCACATCTAGTATATATATAGGCACCACGTCTAGTATATATAGACACCACGTCTATTATATATAGACACCACGTCTAGTCATATATAGACACCACGTCAAGTTATATATAGACACCACATCTAGTGATAGATAGACACCACGTCTAGTATATATAGACACCACGTCTAGTCATATATAGACACCACGTCTAGTATATATAGACACCACGTCTAGTATATATAGACACCACATCTAGTCATATATAGACACCACGTCTAGTATATATAGACACCACGTCTAGTATATATAGACACCACGTCTAGTATATATAGACACCACATCTAGTATATATAGACACCACGTCTAGTCATATATAGACACCACGTCTAGTATATATAGACACCACGTCTAGTCATATATAGACACCACGTCTAGTATATATAGAGACAACGTCTAGTATATATAGACACCACATCTAGTATATATAGACACCGCGTCTAGTATATATAGACACCACGTCTAGTATATATAGACACCACATCTAGTCATATATAGGCACCACATCTAGTATATATAGACACCACGTCTAGTCATATATAGACACCACGTCTAGTCATATATAGGCACCACATCTAGTATATATAGACACCACATCTAGTCATATATAGACACCACGTCTAGTTATATATAGACACCACGTCTAGTTATATATAGACACCACATCTTGTATATATAGACACCACGTCTAGTATATATAGACACCACGTCTAGTATATATAGACACCACATCTAGTATACATAGATACCACATCTAGTTATATATAAACACCACGTCTAGTATATATAGACACCACGTCTAGTATATATAGACACCACATCTAGTATATATAGACACCACATCTAGAAATATATAGACACCACGTCTAGTATATATAGACACCACTTCTAGTATATATATAGACACCACGTCTAGTATATATAGACACCATGTCTAGTCATATATAGACACCACGTCTAGTATATATAGACACGTCTTCTAGTTATATATAGACACCACATCTACTATATAAAGACACCACATCTAGTATATATAGACACCACGTCTAGTTTATATAGACACCACGTCTAGTTATATATAGACACCACATCTAGTATATATAGACACCACATCTAGTATATATAGACACCACGTCTAGTCATATATAGACACCATATCTAGTATATATAGACACCACGTCTAGTATATATAAACAGCACATCTAGTCATATATAGACACCACATCTAGTATATATAGACACCACGTCTAGTATATATAGACACCACATCGTGTATATATAGACACCACATCTAGTATATATATAGACACCACGTCTAGTACATATAGACACCACGTCTAGTATCTATAGACACCACATCTAGTTATACATAGACACCACGTCTAGTATATATAGACACCACATCTAGTTATACATAGACACCACGTCTAGTATATATAGACACCATATCTAGTATATATAGACACCACGTCTAGTATATATAGACACCACATCTAGTCATATATAGTCACCAAGTTTAGTATATATAGACACCACGTCTAGTTATACATAGACACCACGTCTAGTATATATAGACACCACGTCTAGTATATATATAGTCACCATGTCTAGTCATATATAGACACCACGTCTAGTATATATAGACACCATATCTAGTATATATAGTCACCACATCTAGTATATATAGACACCACATCTAGTATATATAGACACCACATCTAGTATATATAGACACCACGTCGAGTACATATAGACACCACATCTAGTATATATAGACACCACATCTAGTATATATAGGCACCACATCTAGTATATATATAGGCACCACATCTAGTATATATAGACACCACGTCTAGTATATATAGACACTACGTCTAGTATATATAGACACCACGTCTAGTCATATATAGACACCACGTCAAGTTAAATATAGACACGACATCTAGTGATAGATAGACACCACGTCTAGTATATATAGACACCACGTCTAGTCATATATAGACACCACGTCTAGTATATATAGACACCACGTCTAGTATATATAGACACCACATCTAGTCATATATAGACACCATGTCTAGTATATATAGACACCACATCTAGTATTTATAGACACCACGTCTAGTATATATAGACATCAAATCTAGTATATATAGTCACCACATCTAGTATATATAGACACCACGTCTAGTCATATATAGACACCACGTCTAGTATATATAGACACCACGTCTAGTATTTATAGACACCACGTCTAGTATATATAGACATCACGTCTAGTATATATAGTCACCACATCTAGTATATATAGACACCACATCTAGTATATATAGACACCACGTCTAGTATATATAGACACCACATCTAGTATATATAGACACCACATCTAGTATATATATAGGCACCACGTCTAGTATATATAGACACCACGTCTATTATATATAGACACCACGTCTAGTCATATATAGACACCACGTCAAGTTATATATAGACACCACATCTAGTGATAGATAGACACCACGTCTAGTATATATAGACACCACGTCTAGTAATATATAGACACCACGTCTAGTATATATAGACACCACGTCTAGTATATATAGACACCACATCTAGTCATATATAGACACCACGTCTAGTATATATAGACACCACATCTAGTATATATAGACACCACGTCTAGTATATATAGACACCACATCTAGTATATATAGACACCACATCTAGTATATATAGACACCACGTCTAGTCATATATAGACACCACGTCTAGTATATATAGACACCACGTCTAGTCATATATAGACACCACGTCTAGTATATATAGAGACAACGTCTAGTATATATAGACACCACATCTAGTATATATAGACACCGCGTCTAGTATATATAGACACCACGTCTAGTATATATAGACACCACATCTAGTCATATATAGGCACCACATCTAGTATATATAGACACCACGTCTAGTCATATATAGACACCACGTCTAGTCATATATAGGCACCACATCTAGTATATATAGACACCACATCTAGTCATATATAGACACCACGTCTAGTTATATATAGACACCACATCTTGTATATATAGACACCACGTCTAGTATATATAGACACCACATCTAGTCATATATAGACACCACATCTAGTCATATATAGACACCACGTCTAGTATATATAGACACCACGTCTAGTATATATAGACACCACGTCTAGTCATATATAGACACCACGTCTAGTATATATATAGACACCACATCTAGTATATATAGACACCACATCTAGTCATATATAGGCACCACGTCTAGTTATATATAGACACCACATCTAGTTATATAGACACCACATCTAGTTATATATAGGCACCACGTCTTGTTATAAATAGACACCACATCTAGTCATATATAGGCACCACGTCTAGTATATATAGACACCACGTCTAGTATATATAGACACCACGTCTAGTATATATAGACACCACGTCTAGTATATATAGACACCACATCTAGTATACATAGATACCACATCTAGTTATATATAAACACCACGTCTAGTATATATAGACACCACGTCTAGTATATATAGACACCACATCTAGTATATATAGACACCACATCTAGAAATATATAGACACCACGTCTAGTATATATAGACACCACTTCTAGTGATAGATCGACACCACGTCTCGTATATATAGACACCACGTCTAGTCATATATAGACACCACGTCTAGTATATATAGACACCACGTCTAGTATATATAGACACCACATCTAGTCATATATAGACACCACGTCTAGTATATATAGACACCACGTCTAGTATATATAGACACCACGTCTAGTATATATAGACACCACATCTAGTATATATAGACACCACATCTAGTATATATAGACACCACGTCTAGTCATATATAGACACCACGTCTAGTATATATAGACACCACGTCTAGTCATATATAGACACCACGTCTAGTATATATAGAGACAACGTCTAGTATATATAGACACCACATCTAGTATATATAGACACCGCGTCTAGTATATATAGACACCACGTCTAGTATATATAGACACCACATCTAGTCATATATAGGCACCACATCTAGTATATATAGACACCACGTCTAGTCATATATAGACACCACGTCTAGTCATATATAGGCACCACATCTAGTATATATAGACACCACATCTAGTCATATATAGACACCACGTCTAGTTATATATAGACACCACATCTTGTATATATAGACACCACGTCTAGTATATATAGACACCACATCTAGTCATATATAGACACCACATCTAGTCATATATAGACACCACGTCTAGTATATATAGACACCACGTCTAGTATATATAGACACCACGTCTAGTCATATATAGACACCACGTCTAGTATATATATAGACACCACATCTAGTATATATAGACACCACATCTAGTCATATATAGGCACCACGTCTAGTTATATATAGACACCACATCTAGTTATATAGACACCACATCTAGTTATATATAGGCACCACGTCTTGTTATAAATAGACACCACATCTAGTCATATATAGGCACCACGTCTATTATATATAGACACCACGTCTAGTATATATAGACACCACGTCTAGTATATATAGACACCACGTCTAGTATATATAGACACCACATCTAGTATACATAGATACCACATCTAGTTATATATAAACACCACGTCTAGTATATATAGACACCACGTCTAGTATATATAGACACCACATCTAGTATATATAGACACCACATCTAGAAATATATAGACACCACGTCTAGTATATATAGACACCACTTCTAGTATATATATAGACACCACGTCTAGTATATATAGACACCATGTCTAGTCATATATAGACACCACGTCTAGTATATATAGACACGTCTTCTAGTTATATATAGACACCACATCTACTATATAAAGACACCACATCTAGTATATATAGACACCACGTCTAGTTTATATAGACACCACGTCTAGTTATATATAGACACCACATCTAGTATATATAGACACCACATCTAGTATATATAGACATCACGTCTAGTCATATATAGACACCATATCTAGTATATATAGACACCACGTCTAGTATATATAAACAGCACATCTAGTCATATATAGACACCACATCTAGTATATATAGACACCACGTCTAGTATATATAGACACCACATCGTGTATATATAGACACCACATCTAGTATATATATAGACACCACGTCTAGTACATATAGACACCACGTCTAGTATATATAGACACCACATCTAGTTATACATAGACACCACGTCTAGTATATATAGACACCACATCTAGTTATACATAGACACCACGTCTAGTATATATAGACACCATATCTAGTATATATAGACACCACGTCTAGTATATATAGACACCACATCTAGTCATATATAGTCACCAAGTTTAGTATATATAGACACCACGTCTAGTTATACATAGACACCACGTCTAGTATATATAGACACCACGTCTAGTATATATATAGTCACCATGTCTAGTCATATATAGACACCACGTCTAGTATATATAGACACCATATCTAGTATATATAGACACCACGTCTAGTATATATAAACAGCACATCTAGTCATATATAGACACCACATCTAGTATATATAGACACCACGTCTAGTATATATAGACACCACATCGTGTATATATAGTCACCACATCTAGTATATATATAGACACCACGTCTAGTACATATAGACACCACGTCTAGTATATATAGACACCACATCTAGTATATATAGACACCAAGTCTAGTATATATAGACACCACGTCTAGTTATACATAGACACCACGTCTAGTATATATAGACACCACGTCTAGTATATATAGACACCACATCTAGTATATATAGACACCACATCTAGTATATATATAGACACCACGTCTAGTATATATATAGTCACCACGTCTAGTCATATATAGACACCACATCTAGTCATATATCGACACCACATCTAGTATATATATAGACACCACGTCTAGTATATATATAGTCACCATGTCTAGTCATATATAGACACCACGTCTAGTATATATAGACTCCATATCTAGTTATATATAGACACCATGTCTAGTATATATAGACACCACATCTAGTATATATAGATATCACATCTAGTCATATATAGACACCACATCTAGTCATATATAAACACCACGTCTAGTATATATATAGACACCACATCTAGTATATATAGACACCACATCTAGTATATATAGACACCACATCTAGTCATATATAGGCACCACGTCTAGTTATATATAGACACCACATCTAGTTATATATAGGCACCACGTCTAGTTATATATAGACACCACATCTAGTCATATATAGGCACCACGTCTAGTATATATAGACACCATGTCTAGTTATATATAGACACCACGTCTAGTTATGTATAGACACCACTTCTAGTTATGTATAGACACGACGCCTAGTAATATATAGACACCACGTCTAGTTATATATAGACACCACATCTAGTAACATATAGGCACCAGGTCTAGTTATATATAGACACCACATCTAGTCATATATAGGCACCAGGTCTAGTTATATATAGACACCACATCTAGTCATATATAGACACCACATCTAGTCATATATAGACACCACGTCTAGTATATATAGACACCACATCTAGTCATATATAGACACCACGTCTAGTATATATAGACACCACGTCTAGTATATATAGACACCACGTCTAGTATATATAGACACCACATGTAGTTTATATAGACACCAAATCTAGTATATATAGACACAACGTCTAGTATATATAGACACCCCATCTAGTCATATATAGACACCACATCTAGTCATATATAGACACCACGTCTAGTATATATAGACACCACATCTAATCATATATAGACACCACGTCTAGTATATATAGACACCACGGCTAGTTTATATAGACACCACATCTAATCATATATAGACACCACATCTAGTCATATATAGACACCATGTCTAGTATATATAGACATCAAATCTAGTATATATAGTCACCACATCTAGTATATATAGACACCACATCTAGTTATATATAGACACCACATCCATTCATATATAGGCACCACATCTAGTTATATATAGGCACCAGGTCTAGTATATATAGACACCTTATCTAGTATATATAGACACCACATCTAGTATATATAGACACCACGTCTAGTATATATAGACACCACATCTAGTATTTATAGACACCACGTCTAGTATATATAGATATCACGTCTAGTACATATAGTCACCACATCTAGTATATATAGACACCACATCTAGTATATATAGACACCACATCTAGTATATATAGACACCACATCTAGTATATATAGGCACCACATCTAGTATATATATAGGCACCACATCTAGTATATATAGACACCACGTCTAGTATATATAGACACTACGTCTAGTATATATAGACACCACGTCTAGTCATATATAGACACCACGTCAAGTTATATATAGACACCACATCTAGTGATAGATAGACACCACGTCTAGTATATATAGACACCACGTCTAGTATATATTGACACCACGTCTAGTCATATATAGGCACCACGTCTAGTATATATAGACACCACGTCTAGTATATATAGACACCACATCTAGTATATATAGACACCACGTCTAGTCATATATAGACACCACGTCTAGTCATATATAGACACCACGTCTAGTATATATAGAGACAATGTCTAGTATATATAGACACCACATCTAGTATATATAGACAACACGTCTAGTATATATAGACACCACGTCTCGTATATATAGACACAACATCTAGTCATATATAGGCACCACATCTAGTATATATAGACACCACGTCCAGTCATATATAGACACCACGTCTAGTCATATATAGGCACCACATCTAGTCATATATAGACACCACATCTAGTCATATATAGACACCACGTCTAGTTATATATAGACACCACATCTAGTATATATAGACACCACGTCTAGTATATATAGACACCACATCTAGTCATATATAGACACCACGTCTAGTATATATAGACACCACGTCTAGTATATATAGACACCACGTCTAGTATATATAGACACCACATCTAGTCATATATAGGCACCACATCTAGTATATATAGACACCACGTCTAGTCATATATAGACACCACGTCTAGTATATATATAGACACCACGTCTAGTATATATAGACACCACTTCTAGTCATATATAGGCACCACGTCTAGTTATATATAGACACCACATCTAGTTATATAGACAGCACATCTAGTTATATATAGGCACCACGTCTTGTTATATATAGACACCACATCTAGTCATATATAGGCACCACGTCTAGTCATATATAGACACCACGTCTAGTATATATAGACACCACGTCTAGTTATATAAAGACACCACGTCTAGTTATGTATAGACACCACTTCTAGTTATCTATAGACACCACGTCTAGTTATATATAGACACCACGTCTAGTATATATAGACACCACGTCTAGTATATATAGACACCACATCTAGTCATATATAGACACCACGTCAAGTATATATAGACACCACGTCTAGTATATATAGACACCACGTCTAGTATATATAGACACCACGTCTAGTATATATAGACACCACGTCTAGTATATATAGACACCACATCTAGTATATATAGATACCACATCTAGTTATATATAAACACCACGTCTAGTATATATAGACGCCACATCTAGTTATATATAGACACCAGGTCTAGTATATATAGACACCACATCTAGTATATATAGAGACCACATCTAGTATATATAGACACCACGTCTAGTATATATAGACACCACGTCTAGTATATATATAGACACCACGTCTACTATATATAGACACCACGTCTAGTATATATAGACACCACGTCTCGTATATATATAGACACCACGTCTAGTATATATAGATACGACATCTAGTTATATATAGACACCACATCTAGTATATATAGACACCACGTCTAGTTTATATAGACACCACGTCTAGTTATATATAGACACAACGTTTAATATCTATAGACACCACGTCTAGTCATATATAGACACCACATCTAGTATATATATAGACACCACATCTAGTATATATAGACACCACGTCTAGTCATATATAGACACCACATCTAGTATATATATAGACACCACATCTAGTCATATATAGACACCATATCTAGTTATATATAGACACCACATCTAGTATATATGAACAGCACATCTAGTCATATATAGACACCACATCTAGTATATATAGACACCACGTCTAGTATATATAGACACCACATCGTGTATATATAGTCACCACATCTAGTATATATATTGACACCACGTCTAGTATATATAGACACCACGTCTAGTATATATAGACACCACATCTAGTATATATAGACACCAAGTCTAGTATATATAGACACCACGTCTAGTTATATATAGACACCACGTCTAGTATATATAGACACCACATCTAGTATATATAGACACCACATCTAGTATATATAATCACCACATCTAGTCATATATCGACACCACATCTAGTATATATAGACACTACGTCTAGTATATATATAGTCACCACGTCTAGTCATATATAGACACCACGTCTAGTTATATATAGACACCACGTCTAGTTATATATAGACACCACGTCTAGTTATATATAGACACCACATCTAGTCATATATAGGCACCAGGTCTAGTTATATATAGACACCACATCTAGTCATATATAGACACCACATCTAGTCATATATAGACACCACGTCTAGTAGATTTTGACACCACGTCTAGTATATATATTCACCATATCTAGTTATATATAGGCACCAGGTCTAGTATATATAGACACCACATGTAGTTTATATAGACACCAAATCTAGTATATATAGACACAACGTCTAGTATATATAGACACCACATCTAGTCATATATAGACACCACGTCTAGTATATATAGACACCACATCTCGTCATATATAGACACCAGGTCTAGTATATATAGACACCACATCTAGTATATATAGACAACACGTCTAGTATATATAGACACCACATCTAGTATATATAGACACCTCATCTAGTATATATAGGCACCACATCTAGTATATATATAGGCACCACATCTAGTATATATAGACACCACGTCTAGTATATATAGACACCACATCTTGTATATATAGACACCACGTCTAGTCATATATAGACATCACGTCAAGTTATATATAGACACTACAGCTAGTCATAGATAGACACCACATCTAGTATATATAGACACCACATCTAGTATATATAGACACCACATCTAGTATATATAGACACCACGTCTAGTATATATAGACACCACGTCTAGTATATATATAGACACCACGTCTAGTATATATAGATACCGCGTCTAGTATATATAGCCACCACATCTAGTATATATAGACACCACGTCTAGTATATATAGACACCACATCTAGTATATATAGACACCACGTCCAGTCATATATAGACACCACGTCTAGTCATATATAGGCACCACATCTAGTATATATAGACACCACATCTAGTCATATATAGACACCACATCTAGTCATATATAGACACCACGTCTAGTTATATATAGACACCACGTCTAGTATATATAGACACCACATCTAGTCATATATAGACACCACGTCTAGTATATATAGACACCACGTCTAGTATATATAGACACCACGTCTAGTATATATAGACACCACGTCTAGTATATATAGACACCACATCTAGTCATATATAGGCACCACATCTAGTATATATAGACACCACGTCTAGTCATATATAGACACCACGTCTAGTATATATATAGAGACCACATCTAGTATATATAGACACCACTTCTAGTCATATATAGGCACCACGTCTAGTTATATATAGACACCACATCTAGTTATATAGACACCACATCTAGTTATATATAGGCACCACGTCTTGTTATATATAGACACCACATCTAGTCATATATAGGCACCACGTCTAGTATATATAGACACCACGTCTAGTTATATAAAGACACCACGTCTAGTTATGTATAGACACCACTTCTAGTTATATATAGACACCACGTCTAGTTATATATAGACACCACATCTAGTCACATATAGGCACCAGGTCTAGTTATATATAGACACCACATCTAGTCATATATAGGCACCAGGTCTAGTTATATATAGGCACCAGGTCTAGTTATATATAGACACCACATCTAGTCATATATAGACACCACATCTAGTAATATATAGACACCACGTCTAGTATATTTTGACACCACGTCTAGTATATATATACACCACATCTAGTCATATATAGACACCACGTCTAGTATATATAGACACCACATGTAGTTTATATAGACACCAAATCTAGTTACATATAGACACCACATCTAGTATATATATAGACACCACGTCTAGTCATATATAGACACCACGTCTTGTATATATAGTCACCACATCTAGTATATATAGACACCACATCTAGTATATATAGACACCACATCTAGTATATATAGACACCACGTCTAGTATATATAGACACCACATCTAGTATATATAGACACCACATCTAGTATATATAAGCACCACATCTAGTATATATATAGGCACCACATCTAGTATATTTAGACACCACGTCTAGTATATATAGACACCACGTCTAGTCATATATAGACACCACGTCAAGTTATATATAGACACCACATCTAGTGATAGATAGACACCACGTCTAGTATATATAGACACCACGTCTAGTCATATATAGACACCACGTCTAGTATATATAGAAACCACGTCTAGTATATATAGAAACCACGTCTAGTCATATATGGACACCACGTCTAGTATATATAGACACCACATCTAGTCATATATAGACACCACATCTAGTCATATATAGACAACACGTCTAGTATTTATAGACACCACGTCTAGTCATATATAGACACCACGTCTAGTATATATAGAGACAACGTCTAGTATATATAGACACCACATCTAGTATATATAGACACCACGTCTAGTATATATAGACACCACGTCTAGTATATATAGACACCACATCTAGTCATATATAGGCACCACATCTAGTATATATAGACACCACGTCTAGTCATATATAGGCACCACGTCTAGTCATATATAGGCACCACATCTAGTATATATAGACACCACATCTAGTCATATATAGACACCACGTCTAGTATATATATAGTCACCACGTCTAGTCATATATAGACACCACGTCTAGTATATATAGACACCACATCTAGTCATATATAGACACCACGTCTAGTATATATAGACACCACGTCTAGTATATATAGACACCACGTCTAGTATATATAGACACCACATCTAGTCATATATCGACACCACATCTAGTATATATAGACACCACGTTTAGTATATATATAGTCACCACGTCTAGTCATATATAGACACCACGTCTAGTATATATAGACACCACATCTAGTTATATATAGACACCACGTCAAGTATATATAGACACCACATCTAGTATATATAGACACCATATCTAGTTATATATAGACACCACATCTAGTTATATATAGACACCACGTCAAGTATATATAGACACCACATCTAGTATATATAGACATCACATCTAGTCATATATAGACACCCCATCTAGTCATATATAGACACCACGTCTAGTATATATATAGACACCACATCTAGTATATATAGACACCACGTCTAGTATATATAGACACCACATCTAGTATATATAGACACCACATCTAGTATATATAAGCACCACATCTAGTATATATATAGGCACCACATCTAGTATATTTAGACACCACGTCTAGTATATATAGACACCACATCTAGTATATATAGACACCACGTCTAGTCATATATAGACACCACGTCAAGTTATATATAGACACCACATCTAGTGATAGATAGACAACACGTCTAGTATATATAGACACCACGTCTAGTCATATATAGACACCACGTCTAGTATATATAGAAACCATGTCTAGTCATATATAGACACCACGTCTAGTATATATAGACACCACATCTAGTCATATATAGACACCACATCTAGTCATATATAGACACCACGTCTAGTATTTATAGACACCACGTCTAGTCATATATAGACACCACGTCTAGTATATATAGAGACAACGTCTAGTATATATAGACACCACATCTACTATATATAGACACCACGTCTAGTATATATAGACACCACGTCTAGTATATATAGACACCACATCTAGTCATATATAGGCACCACATCTAGTATATATAGACACCACGTCTAGTCATATATAGACACCACGTCTAGTCATATATAGGCACCACATCTAGTATATATAGACACCACATCTAGTCATATATAGACACCACGTCTAGTATATATATAGTCACCACGTCTAGTCATATATAGACACCACGTCTAGTATATATAGACACCACATCTAGTCATATATAGACACCACGTCTAGTATATATAGACACCACGTCTAGTATATATAGACACCAAGTCTAGTATATATAGACACCACATCTAGTCATATATCGACACCACATCTAGTATATATATAGGCACCACATCTAGTAAATATAGACACCACGTCTAGTATATATAGACACCACGTCTAGTATATATAGACACCACGTCTAGTCATATATAGACACCACGTCAAGTTATATATAGACACGACATCTAGTGATAGATAGACACCACGTCTAGTATATATAGACACCACGTCTAGTCATATATAGACACCACGTCTAGTATATATAGACACCACGTCTAGTATATATAGACACCACATCTAGTCATATATAGACACCATGTCTAGTATATATAGACACCACATCTAGTATTTATAGACACCACGTCTAGTATATATAGACATCAAATCTCGTATATATAGTCACCACATCTAGTATATATAGACACCACATCTATTTATATATAGACACCACATCTAGTATATATAGACACCACGTCTAGTCATATATAGACACCACGTCTAGTCATATATAGACACAACGTCTAGTATATATAGACACCACATCTAGTCATATATAGACACCACGTCTAGTATATATAGACACCACGTCTAGTATATATAGACACCACATCTAGTATATATAGACACCACGTCTCGTCATATATAGACACCACGTCTAGTATATATAGACACCACATCTAGTATATATAGACACCACGTCTAGTATATATAGACACCACATCTAGTCATATATAGGCACCAAGTCTAGTCATATATAGGCACCACATCTAGTAAATATAGATACCACATCTAGTATATATAGACACCACATCTAGTTATATATAGACACCACATCTAGTATATATAGACACCACGTCTAGTCATATATAGACACCACGTCTAGTCATATATAGGCACCACATCTAGTATATATAGACACCACATCTAGTCATATATAGACACCACGTCTAGTATATATAGACACCACATCTAGTATATATAGACACCACGTCTAGTATATATAGACACCACATCTAGTCATATATAGACACCACGTCTAGTATATATAGACACCATGTCTAGTCATATATAGACACCACGTCTAGTATATATAGACACGACATCTAGTTATATATAGACACCACATCTAGTATATAAAGACACCACATCTAGTATATATAGACACCACGTCTAGTTTATATAGACACCACGTCCAGTTATATATAGACACCACATCTAGTATATATAGACACAACGTCTAGTCATATATAGACACCATATCTAGTATATATAGACACCACGTCTAGTATATATAAACAGCACATCTAGTCATATATAGACATCACATCTAGTATATATAGACACCACGTCTAGTATATATATAGACACCACATCGTGTATATATAGTCATCACATCTAGTATATATATAGACACCACGTCTAGTACATATAGACACCACGTCTAGTATATATAGACACCACATCTAGTTATACATAGACACCACGTCTAGTATATATAGACACCACATCTAGTTATACATAGACACCACGTCTAGTATATATAGACACCATATCTAGTATATATAGACACCACGTCTAGTATATATAGACACCACATCTAGTCATATATAGACACCAAGTTTAGTACATATAGACACCACGTCTAGTTATACATAGACACAACGTCTAGTATATATATAGTCACCATGTCTAGTCATATATAGACACCACGTCTAGTATATATAGACACCACGTCTAGTCATATATAGACACCACGTCTAGTATATATAGACACCACGTCTAGTATATATAGACACCACATCTAGTCATATATAGACACCATGTCTACTATATATAGACACCACATCTAGTATTTATAGACACCACGTCTAGTATATATAGACATCAAATCTAGTATATATAGTCACCACATCTAGTATATATAGACACCACATCTATTTATATATAGACACCACATCTAGTATATATAGACACCACGTCTAGTCATATATAGACACCACGTCTAGTATATATAGACAACACATCTAGTATTTATAGACACCACGTCCAGTATATATAGACATCACGTCTAGTATATATAGACACCACATCTAGTATATATAGACACCACATCTAGTATATATAGGCACCACGTCTAGTATATAAAGACACCACATCTAGTATATATAGACACCACATCTAGTATATATAGGCACCACATCTAGTATATATATAGGCACCACGTCTAGTATATATAGACACCACGTCTATTACATATAGACACCACGTCTAGTCATATATAGACACCACGTCAAGTTATATATAGACACCACATCTAGTGATAGATAGACACCACGTCTAGTATATATAGACACCATGTCTAGTATATATAGACACCACATCTAGTCATATATAGACACCACGTCTAGTATATAAAGACACCACGTCTAGTATATATAGACACCACGTCTAGTATATATAGACACCACGTCTAGTATATATAGACACCACGTCTAGTATATATAGACACCACGTCTAGTATATATATACACCACATCTAGTCATATATAGGCACCAGGTCTAGTATATATAGACACCACATGTAGTTTATATAGACACCAAATCTAGTATATATAGACACAACGTCTAGTATATATAGACACCACATCTAGTCATATATAGACACCACATCTAGTCATATATAGACACCACGTCTAGTATATATAGACACCACATCTAATCATATATAGACACCACGTCTAGTATATATAGACACCACGGCTAGTTTATATAGACACCACATCTAGTCATATATAGACACCATGTCTAGTATATATAGACACCACATCTAGTATTTATAGACACCACGTCTAGTATATATAGACATCAAATCTAGTATATATAGTCACCACATCTAGTATATATAGACACCACATCTAGTATATATAGACACCACATCTAGTATATATAGACACCACGTCTAGTACATATAGACACCACATCTAGTATATATAGACACCACATCTAGTATATATAGGCACCACATCTAGTATATATATAGGCACCACATCTAGTATATATAGACACCACGTCTAGTATATATAGACACTACGTCTAGTATATATAGACACCACGTCTAGTCATATATAGACACCACGTCAAGTTAAATATAGACACGACATCTAGTGATAGATAGACACCACGTCTAGTATATATAGACACCACGTCTAGTCATATATAGACACCACGTCTAGTATATATAGACACCACGTCTAGTATATATAGACACCACATCTAGTCATATATAGACACCATGTCTAGTATATATAGACACCACATCTAGTATTTATAGACACCACGTCTAGTATATATAGACATCAAATCTAGTATATATAGTCACCACATCTAGTATATATAGACACCACGTCTAGTCATATATAGACACCACGTCTAGTATATATAGACACCACGTCTAGTATTTATAGACACCACGTCTAGTATATATAGACATCACGTCTAGTATATATAGTCACCACATCTAGTATATATAGACACCACATCTAGTATATATAGACACCACGTCTAGTATATATAGACACCACATCTAGTATATATAGACACCACATCTAGTATATATAGGCACCACATCTAGTATATATATAGGCACCACGTCTAGTATATATAGACACCACGTCTATTATATATAGACACCACGTCTAGTCATATATAGACACCACGTCAAGTTATATATAGACACCACATCTAGTGATAGATAGACACCACGTCTAGTATATATAGACACCACGTCTAGTCATATATAGACACCACGTCTAGTATATATAGACACCACGTCTAGTATATATAGACACCACATCTAGTCATATATAGACACCACGTCTAGTATATATAGACACCACGTCTAGTATATATAGACACCACGTCTAGTATATATAGACACCACATCTAGTATATATAGACACCACATCTAGTATATATAGACACCACGTCAAGTCATATATAGACACCACGTCTAGTATATATAGACACCACGTCTAGTCATATATAGACACCACGTCTAGTATATATAGAGACAACGTCTAGTATATATAGACACCACATCTAGTATATATAGACACCGCGTCTAGTATATATAGACACCACGTCTAGTATATATAGACACCACATCTAGTCATATATAGGCACCACATCTAGTATATATAGACACCACGTCTAGTCATATATAGACACCACGTCTAGTCATATATAGGCACCACATCTAGTATATATAGACACCACATCTAGTCATATATAGACACCACGTCTAGTTATATATAGACACCACATCTTGTATATATAGACACCACGTCTAGTATATATAGACACCACATCTAGTCATATATAGACACCACATCTAGTCATATATAGACACCACGTCTAGTATATATAGACACCACGTCTAGTATATATAGACACCACGTCTAGTCATATATAGACACCACGTCTAGTATATATATAGACACCACATCTAGTATATATAGACACCACATCTAGTCATATATAGGCACCACGTCTAGTTATATATAGACACCACATCTAGTTATATAGACACCACATCTAGTTATATATAGGCACCACGTCTTGTTATAAATAGACACCACATCTAGTCATATATAGGCACCACGTCTAGTATATATAGACACCACGTCTAGTATATATAGACACCACGTCTAGTATATATAGACACCACGTCTAGTATATATAGACACCACATCTAGTATACATAGATACCACATCTAGTTATATATAAACACCACGTCTAGTATATATAGACACCACGTCTAGTATATATAGACACCACATCTAGTATATATAGACACCACATCTAGAAATATATAGACACCACGTCTAGTATATATAGACACCACTTCTAGTATATATATAGACACCACGTCTAGTATATATAGACACCATGTCTAGTCATATATAGACACCACGTCTAGTATATATAGACACGTCTTCTAGTTATATATAGACACCACATCTACTATATAAAGACACCACATCTAGTATATATAGACACCACGTCTAGTTTTTATAGACACCACGTCTAGTTATATATAGACACCACATCTAGTATATATAGACACCACATCTAGTATATATAGACACCACGTCTAGTCATATATAGACACCATATCTAGTATATATAGACACCACGTCTAGTATATATAAACAGCACATCTAGTCATATATAGACACCACATCTAGTATATATAGACACCACGTCTAGTATATATAGACACCACATCGTGTATATATAGACACCACATCTAGTATATATATAGACACCACGTCTAGTACATATAGACACCACGTCTAGTATATATAGACACCACATCTAGTTATACATAGACACCACGTCTAGTATATATAGACACCACATCTAGTTATACATAGACACCACGTCTAGTATATATAGACACCATATCTAGTATATATAGACACCACGTCTAGTATATATAGACACCACATCTAGTCATATATAGTCACCAAGTTTAGTATATATAGACACCACGTCTAGTTATACATAGACACCACGTCTAGTATATATAGACACCACGTCTAGTATATATATAGTCACCATGTCTAGTCATATATAGACACCACGTCTAGTATATATAGACACCATATCTAGTATATATAGTCACCACATCTAGTATATATAGACACCACATCTAGTATATATAGACACCACATCTAGTATATATAGACACCACGTCTAGTACATATAGACACCACATCTAGTATATATAGACACCACATCTAGTATATATAGGCACCACATCTAGTATATATATAGGCACCACATCTAGTATATATAGACACCACGTCTAGTATATATAGACACTACGTCTAGTATATATAGACACCACGTCTAGTCATATATAGACACCACGTCAAGTTAAATATAGACACGACATCTAGTGATAGATAGACACCACGTCTAGTATATATAGACACCACGTCTAGTCATATATAGACACCACGTCTAGTATATATAGACACCACGTCTAGTATATATAGACACCACATCTAGTCATATATAGACACCATGTCTAGTATATATAGACACCACATCTAGTATTTATAGACACCACGTCTAGTATATATAGACATCAAATCTAGTATATATAGTCACCACATCTAGTATATATAGACACCACGTCTAGTCATATATAGACACCACGTCTAGTATATATAGACACCACGTCTAGTATTTATAGACACCACGTCTAGTATATATAGACATCACGTCTAGTATATATAGTCACCACATCTAGTATATATAGACACCACATCTAGTATATATAGACACCACGTCTAGTATATATAGACACCACATCTAGTATATATAGACACCACATCTAGTATATATAGGCACCACATCTAGTATATATATAGGCACCACGTCTAGTATATATAGACACCACGTCTATTATATATAGACACCACGTCTAGTCATATATAGACACCACGTCAAGTTATATATAGACACCACATCTAGTGATAGACACCACGTCTAGTATATATAGACACCACGTCTAGTCATATATAGACACCACGTCTAGTATATATAGACACCACGTCTAGTATATATAGACACCACATCTAGTCATATATAGACACCACGTCTAGTATATATAGACACCACGTCTAGTATATATAGACACCACGTCTAGTATATATAGACACCACATCTAGTATATATAGACACCACATCTAGTATATATAGACACCACGTCTAGTCATATATAGACACCACGTCTAGTATATATAGACACCACGTCTAGTCATATATAGACACCACGTCTAGTATATATAGAGACAACGTCTAGTATATATAGACACCACATCTAGTATATATAGACACCGCGTCTAGTATATATAGACACCACGTCTAGTATATATAGACACCACATCTAGTCATATATAGGCACCACATCTAGTATATATAGACACCACGTCTAGTCATATATAGACACCACGTCTAGTCATATATAGGCACCACATCTAGTATATATAGACACCACATCTAGTCATATATAGACACCACGTCTAGTTATATATAGACACCACATCTTGTATATATAGACACCACGTCTAGTATATATAGACACCACATCTAGTCATATATAGACACCACGTCTAGTATATATATAGACACCACATCTAGTATATATAGACACCACATCTAGTCATATATAGGCACCACGTCTAGTTATATATAGACACCACATCTAGTTATATAGACACCACATCTAGTTATATATAGGCACCACGTCTTGTTATAAATAGACACCACATCTAGTCATATATAGGCACCACGTCTAGTATATATAGACACCACGTCTAGTATATATAGACACCACGTCTAGTATATATAGACACCACGTCTAGTATATATAGACACCACATCTAGTATACATAGATACCACATCTAGTTATATATAAACACCACGTCTAGTATATATAGACACCACGTCTAGTATATATAGACACCACATCTAGTATATATAGACACCACATCTAGAAATATATAGACACCACGTCTAGTATATATAGACACCACTTCTAGTATATATATAGACACCACGTCTAGTATATATAGACACCATGTCTAGTCATATATAGACACCACATCTAGTATATATAGACACGTCTTCTAGTTATATATAGACACCACATCTACTATATAAAGACACCACATCTAGTATATATAGACACCACGTCTAGTTTATATAGACACCACGTCTAGTTATATATAGACACCACATCTAGTATATATAGACACCACATCTAGTATATATAGACACCACGTCTAGTCATATATAGACACCATATCTAGTATATATAGACACCACGTCTAGTATATATAAACAGCACATCTAGTCATATATAGACACCACATCTAGTATATATAGACACCACGTCTAGTATATATAGACACCACATCGTGTATATATAGACACCACATCTAGTATATATATAGACACCACGTCTAGTACATATAGACACCACGTCTAGTATATATAGACACCACATCTAGTTATACATAGACACCACGTCTAGTATATATAGACACCACATCTAGTTATACATAGACACCACGTCTAGTATATATAGACACCATATCTAGTATATATAGACACCACGTCTAGTATATATAGACACCACATCTAGTCATATATAGTCACCAAGTTTAGTATATATAGACACCACGTCTAGTTATACATAGACACCACGTCTAGTATATATAGACACCACGTCTAGTATATATATAGTCACCATGTCTAGTCATATATAGACACCACGTCTAGTATATATAGACACCATATCTAGTATATATAGACACCACGTCTAGTATATATAAACAGCACATCTAGTCATATATAGACACCACATCTAGTATATATAGACACCACGTCTAGTATATATAGACACCACATCGTGTATATATAGTCACCACATCTAGTATATATATAGACACCACGTCTAGTACATATAGACACCACGTCTAGTATATATAGACACCACATCTAGTATATATAGACACCAAGTCTAGTATATATAGACACCACGTCTAGTTATACATAGACACCACGTCTAGTATATATAGACACCACGTCTAGTATATATAGACACCACATCTAGTATATATAGACACCATATCTAGTATATATATAGACACCACGTCTAGTATATATATAGTCACCACGTCTAGTCATATATAGACACCACATCTAGTCATATATCGACACCACATCTAGTATATATATAGACACCACGTCTAGTATATATATAGTCACCATGTCTAGTCATATATAGACACCACGTCTAGTATATATAGACTCCATATCTAGTTATATATAGACACCATGTCTAGTATATATAGACACCACATCTAGTATATATAGATATCACATCTAGTCATATATAGACACCACATCTAGTCATATATAAACACCACGTCTAGTATATATATAGACACCACATCTAGTATATATAGACACCACATCTAGTATATATAGACACCACATCTAGTCATATATAGGCACCACGTCTAGTTATATATAGACACCACATCTAGTTATATATAGGCACCACGTCTAGTTATATATAGACACCACATCTAGTCATATATAGGCACCACGTCTAGTATATATAGACACCATGTCTAGTTATATATAGACACCACCTCTAGTTATGTATAGACACCACTTCTAGTTATGTATAGACACGACGCCTAGTAATATATAGACACCACGTCTAGTTATATATAGACACCACATCTAGTAACATATAGGCACCAGGTCTAGTTATATATAGACACCACATCTAGTCATATATAGGCACCAGGTCTAGTTATATATAGACACCACATCTAGTCATATATAGACACCACATCTAGTCATATATAGACACCACGTCTAGTATATATAGACACCACATCTAGTCATATATAGACACCACGTCTAGTATATATAGACACCACGTCTAGTATATATAGACACCACGTCTAGTATATATAGACACCACATGTAGATTATATAGACACCAAATCTAGTATATATAGACACAACGTCTAGTATATATAGACACCCCATCTAGTCATATATAGACACCACATCTAGTCATATATAGACACCACGTCTAGTATATATAGACACCACATCTAATCATATATAGACACCACGTCTAGTATATATAGACACCACGGCTAGTTTATATAGACACCACATCTAATCATATATAGACACCACATCTAGTCATATATAGACACCATGTCTAGTATATATAGACATCAAATCTAGTATATATAGTCACCACATCTAGTATATATAGACACCACATCTAGTTATATATAGACACCACATCCATTCATATATAGGCACCACATCTAGTTATATATAGGCACCAGGTCTAGTATATATAGACACCTTATCTAGTATATATAGACACCACATCTAGTATATATAGACACCACGTCTAGTATATATAGACACCACATCTAGTATTTATAGACACCACGTCTAGTATATATAGATATCACGTCTAGTACATATAGTCACCACATCTAGTATATATAGACACCACATCTAGTATATATAGACACCACATCTAGTATATATAGACACCACGTTTAGTATATATAGACACCACATCTAGTATATATAGACACCACATCTAGTATATATAGGCACCACATCTAGTATATATATAGGCACCACATCTAGTATATATAGACACCACGTCTAGTATATATAGACACTACGTCTAGTATATATAGACACCACGTCTAGTCATATATAGACACCACGTCAAGTTATATATAGACACCACATCTAGTGATAGATAGACACCACGTCTAGTATATATAGACACCACGTCTAGTATATATTGACACCACGTCTAGTCATATATAGGCACCACGTCTAGTATATATAGACACCACGTCTAGTATATATAGACACCACATCTAGTATATATAGACACCACGTCTAGTCATATATAGACACCACGTCTAGTCATATATAGACACCACGTCTAGTATATATTGAGACAATGTCTAGTATATATAGACACCACATCTAGTATATATAGACAACACGTCTAGTATATATAGACACCACGTCTCGTATATATAGACACAACATCTAGTCATATATAGGCACCACATCTAGTATATATAGACACCACGTCCAGTCATATATAGACACCACGTCTAGTCATATATAGGCACCACATCTAGTCATATATAGGCACCACATCTAGTATATATAGACACCACGTCTAGTCATATATAGACACCACGTCTAGTATATATATAGACACCACATCTAGTATATATAGACACCACTTCTAGTCATATATAGGCACCACGTCTAGTTATATATAGACACCACATCTAGTTATATAGACAGCACATCTAGTTATATATAGGCACCACGTCTTGTTATATATAGACACCACATCTAGTCATATATAGGCACCACGTCTAGTCATATATAGACACCACGTCTAGTATATATAGACACCACGTCTAGTTATATAAAGACACCACGTCTAGTTATGTATAGACACCACTTCTAGTTATCTATAGACACCACGTCTAGTTATATATAGACACCACGTCTAGTATATATAGACACCACGTCTAGTATATATAGACACCACATCTAGTCATATATAGACACCACGTCAAGTATATATAGACACCACGTCTAGTATATATAGACACCACGTCTAGTATATATAGACACCACGTCTAGTATATATAGACACCACGTCTAGTATATATAGACACCACATCTAGTATATATAGATACCACATCTAGTTATATATAAACACCACGTCTAGTATATATAGACGCCACATCTAGTTATATATAGACACCAGGTCTAGTATATATAGACACCACATCTAGTATATATAGATACCACATCTAGTTATATATAAACACCACGTCTAGTATATATAGACGCCACATCTAGTTATATATAGACACCAGGTCTAGTATATATAGACACCACGTCTAGTATATATAGACACCACGTCTAGTATATATATAGACACCACGTCTACTATATATAGACACCACGTCTAGTATATATAGACACCACGTCTCGTATATATATAGACACCACGTCTAGTATATATAGATACGACATCTAGTTATATATAGACACCACATCTAGTATATATAGACACCACGTCTAGTTTATATAGACACCACGTCTAGTTATATATAGACACAACGTTTAATATCTATAGACACCACGTCTAGTCATATATAGACACCACATCTAGTATATATATAGACACCACATCTAGTATATATAGACACCACGTCTAGTCATATATAGACACCACATCTAGTATATATATAGACACCACATCTAGTCATATATAGACACCATATCTAGTTATATATAGACACCACATCTAGTATATATAAACAGCACATCTAGTCATATATAGACACCACATCTAGTATATATAGACACCACGTCTAGTATATATAGACACCACATCGTGTATATATAGTCACCACATCTAGTATATATATTGACACCACGTCTAGTATATATAGACACCACGTCTAGTATATATAGACACCACATCTAGTATATATAGACACCAAGTCTAGTATATATAGACACCACGTCTAGTTATATATAGACACCACGTCTAGTATATATAGACACCACATCTAGTATATATAGACACCACATCTAGTATATATAATCACCACATCTAGTCATATATCGACACCACATCTAGTATATATAGACACTACGTCTAGTATATATATAGTCACCACGTCTAGTCATATATAGACACCACGTCTAGTTATATATAGACACCACGTCTAGTTATATATAGACACCACGTCTAGTTATATATAGACACCACATCTAGTCATATATAGGCACCAGGTCTAGTTATATATAGACACCACATCTAGTCATATATAGACACCACATCTAGTCATATATAGACACCACGTCTAGTAGATTTTGACACCACGTCTAGTATATATATACACCATATCTAGTTATATATAGGCACCAGGTCTAGTATATATAGACACCACATGTAGTTTATATAGACACCAAATCTAGTATATATAGACACAACGTCTAGTATATATAGACACCACATCTAGTCATATATAGACACCACGTCTAGTATATATAGACACCACATCTAGTCATATATAGACACCAGGTCTAGTATATATAGACACCACATCTAGTATATATAGACAACACGTCTAGTATATATAGACACCACATCTAGTATATATAGACACCTCATCTAGTATATATAGGCACCACATCTAGTATATATATAGGCACCACATCTAGTATATATAGACACCACGTCTAGTATATATAGACACCATGTCTAGTATATATAGACACCACATCTTGTATATATAGACACCACGTCTAGTCATATATAGACACCACGTCTAGTATATATATAGACACCACGTCTAGTATATATAGACACCGCGTCTAGTATATATAGCCACCACATCTAGTATATATAGACACCACGTCTAGTATATATAGACACCACATCTAGTATATATAGACACCACATCTAGTATATATAGACACCACGTCTAGTATATATAGACACCACGTCTAGTATATATATAGACACCACGTCTAGTATATATAGACACCGCGTCTAGTATATATAGCCACCACATCTAGTATATATAGACACCACGTCTAGTATATATAGACACCACATCTAGTATATATAGACACCACGTCCAGTCATATATAGACACCACGTCTAGTCATATATAGGCACCACATCTAGTATATATAGACACCACATCTAGTCATATATAGACACCACATCTAGTCATATATAGACACCACGTCTAGTTATATATAGACACCACGTCTAGTATATATAGACGCCACATCTAGTCATATATAGACACCACGTCTAGTATATATAGACACCACGTCTAGTATATATAGACACCACGTCTAGTATATATAGACACCACGTCTAGTATATATAGACACCACATCTAGTCATATATAGGCACCACATCTAGTATATATAGACACCACGTCTAGTCATATATAGACACCACGTCTAGTATATATATAGAGACCACATCTAGTATATATAGACACCACTTCTAGTCATATATAGGCACCACGTCTAGTTATATATAGACACCACATCTAGTTATATAGACACCACATCTAGTTATATATAGGCACCACGTCTTGTTATATATAGACACCACATCTAGTCATATATAGGCACCACGTCTAGTATATATAGACACCACGTCTAGTTATATAAAGACACCACGTCTAGTTATGTATAGACACCACTTCTAGTTATATATAGACACCACGTCTAGTTATATATAGACACCACATCTAGTCACATATAGGCACCAGGTCTAGTTATGTATAGACACCACATCTAGTCATATATAGGCACCAGGTCTAGTTATATATAGGCACCAGGTCTAGTTATATATAGACACCACATCTAGTCATATATAGACACCACATCTAGTAATATATAGACACCACGTCTAGTATATTTTGACACCACGTCTAGTATATATATACACCACATCTAGTCATATATAGACACCACGTCTAGTATATATAGACACCACATGTAGTTTATATAGACACCAAATCTAGTTACATATAGACACCACATCTAGTATATATATAGACACCACGTCTAGTCATATATAGACACCACGTCTTGTATATATAGTCACCACATCTAGTATATATAGACACCACATCTAGTATATATAGACACCACATCTAGTATATATAAGCACCACATCTAGTATATATATAGGCACCACATCTAGTATATTTAGACACCACGTCTAGTATATATAGACACCACGTCTAGTCATATATAGACACCACGTCAAGTTATATATAGACACCACATCTAGTGATAGATAGACACCACGTCTAGTATATATAGACACCACGTCTAGTCATATATAGACACCACGTCTAGTATATATAGAAACCACGTCTAGTATATATAGAAACCACGTCTAGTCATATATGGACACCACGTCTAGTATATATAGACACCACATCTAGTCATATATAGACACCACATCTAGTCATATATAGACACCACGTCTAGTATTTATAGACACCACGTCTAGTCATATATAGACACCACGACTAGTATATATAGAGACAACGTCTAGTATATATAGACACCACATCTAGTATATATAGACACCACGTCTAGTATATATAGACACCACGTCTAGTATATATAGACACCACATCTAGTCATATATAGGCACCACATCTAGTATATATAGACACCACGTCTAGTCATATATAGGCACCACGTCTAGTCATATATAGGCACCACATCTAGTATATATAGACACCACATCTAGTCATATATAGACACCACGTCTAGTATATATATAGTCACCACGTCTAGTCATATATAGACACCACGTCTAGTATATATAGACACCACATCTAGTCATATATAGACACCACGTCTAGTATATATAGACACCACGTCTAGTATATATAGACACCACGTCTAGTATATATAGACACCACATCTAGTCATATATCGACACCACATCTAGTATATATAGACACCACGTTTAGTATATATATAGTCACCACGTCTAGTCATATATAGACACCACGTCTAGTATATATAGACACCACATCTAGTTATATATAGACACCACGTCAAGTATATATAGACACCACATCTAGTATATATAGACACCATATCTAGTTATATATAGACACCACATCTAGTTATATATAGACACCACGTCAAGTATATATAGACACCACATCTAGTATATATAGACATCATATCTAGTCATATATAGACACCCCATCTAGTCATATATAGACACCACGTCTAGTATATATATAGACACCACATCTAGTATATATAGACACCACGTCTAGTATATATAGACACCACATCTAGTATATATAGACACCACATCTAGTATATATAAGCACCACATCTAGTATATATATAGGCACCACATCTAGTATATTTAGACACCACGTCTAGTATATATAGACACCACATCTAGTATATATAGACACCACGTCTAGTCATATATAGACACCACGTCAAGTTATATATAGACACCACATCTAGTGATAGATAGACACCACGTCTAGTATATATAGACACCACGTCTAGTCATATATAGACACCACGTCTAGTATATATAGAAACCACGTCTAGTCATATATAGACACCACGTCTAGTATATATAGACACCACATCTAGTCATATATAGACACCACATCTAGTCATATATAGACACCACGTCTAGTATTTATAGACACCACGTCTAGTCATATATAGACACCACGTCTAGTATATATAGAGACAACGTCTAGTATATATAGACACCACATCTACTATATATAGACACCACGTCTAGTATATATAGACACCACGTCTAGTATATATAGACACCACATCTAGTCATATATAGGCACCACATCTAGTATATATAGACACCACGTCTAGTCATATATAGACACCACGTCTAGTCATATATAGGCACCACATCTAGTATATATAGACACCACATCTAGTCATATATAGACACCACGTCTAGTATATATATAGTCACCACGTCTAGTCATATATAGACACCACGTCTAGTATATATAGACACCACATCTAGTCATATATAGACACCACGTCTAGTATATATAGACACCACGTCTAGTATATATAGACACCAAGTCTAGTATATATAGACACCACATCTAGTCATATATCGACACCACATCTAGTATATATAGACACCACGTTTAGTATATATATAGTCACCACGTCTAGTCATATATAGACACCACGTCTAGTATATATAGACACCACATCTAGTTATATATAGACACCACGTCAAGTATATATAGACACCACATCTAGTATATATGGACACCATATCTAGTTATATATAGACACCACATCTAGTTATATATAGACACCACGTCAAGTATATATAGACACCACATCTAGTATATATAGACATCACATTTAGTCATATATAGACACCCCATCTAGTCATATATAGACACCACGTCTAGTATATATATAGACACCACATCTAGTATATATAGACACCACATCTAGTATATATAGACACCACATCTAGTCATATATAGGCACCACGTCTAGTCATATATAGACACCACGTCTAGTATATATATAGACACCACGTCTAGTATATATATAGACACCACATCTAGTAAATATAGACACCACATCTAGTAAATATAGACACCACATCTAGTATATATAGACACCACATCTAGTCATATATAGGCACCACGTCTAGTTACATATAGACACCACATCTAGTCATATATAGGCACCACGTCTAGTATATATAGACACCACGTCAAGCTATATATAGACACCACGTCTAGTTATGTATAGACACCACTTCTAGTTATATATAGACACCACGTCTAGTTATATATAGACACCACGCCTAGTTATATATAGACACCACGTCTAGTTATATATAGACACCACATCTAGTCACATATAGGCACCAGGTCTAGTTATATATAGACACCACATCTAGTCATATATAGACACCACGTCTAGTATATATAGGCACCACGTCTAGTCATATATAGGCACCACGTCTAGTCATATATAGACATCACATCTAGTCATATATAGACACCACATCTAATCATATATAGACACCACATCTAGTCATATATAGACACCACGTCTTGTATATATAGACACCACATCTAGTCATATATAGACACCACGTCTAGTATATATAGACACCACATGTAGTTTATATAGACACCAATTCTAGTATATATAGACACCACGTCTAGTATATATAGACACCACATCTACTCATATATAGACACCATATCTAGTCATATATAGACACCACGTCTAGTCATATATAGGCACCACGTCTAGTCATATATAGACACCACGTCTAGTCATATATAGACACCACGTCTAGTCATATATAGACACCACGTCTAGTTATATATAGGCACCACGTCTAGTCATATATACACACCACGTCTAGTATATATAGACACTACATCTAGTAATATATAGACACCACATCTAGTATATATAGACACCACATCTAGTATATATAGACACCACGTCTAGTATATATAGACAGCACATCTAGTATATATAAACACCACATTTAGTCATATATAGACACCACATCTAGTCATATATAGACACCACATCTAGTATATATAGACACCACATCTAGTCCTATATAGACACCACATCTAGTTATATATAGACACCACGTCTAGTCATATATAGACACCACGTCTAGTATATATAGAGACCACGTCTAGTCATATATAGACACCACATCTAGTCATATATAGACACCACATCTAGTCATATATAGACACCACGTCTAGTTATATATAGACACCACATCTAGTATATATAGACACCACGTCTAGTATATGTAGACACCACATCTAGTCATATATAGACACCACATCTAGTTATATATAGACACCACGTCTAGTCATATATAGACACCACATCTAGTATATATAGACACCACATCTAGTATATATAGACACCACATCTAGTATATATAGATACCACATTTAGTCATATGTAGACACCACATCTAGTTATATATAGACACCACGTCTAGTATATATAGACACCACATTTAGTTATATATAGACACCACGTCTAGTCATATATATAGACACCACATCTAGTCATATATAGACACTACGTCTAGTTATATATAGACACCACATCTAGTTATATATAGACACCACATCTAGTTATATATAGACACCACATCTAGTCATATATAGACACCACATCTAGTATATATAGACACCACCTCTAGTCATATATAGACACCACATCTAGTCATATATAGACACCACATCTAGTCATATATAGACACCACATCTAGTCATATATAGACACCACATCTAGTTATATATAGACACCACATCTAGTTATATATAGACACCACATCTAGTCATATTTAGACACCACATCTAGTCATATTTAGACACCACATCTAGTCATATATAGACACCACATCTAGTCATATATAGACACCACATCTAGTTATATATAGACACCACATCTAGTATATATAGACACCACCTCTAGTCATATATAGACACCACATCTAGTCATATATAGACACCACATCTAGTTATATATAGACACCACATCTAGTTATATATAGACACCACATCTAGTCATATTTAGACACCACATCTAGTCATATATAGACACCACATCTAGTCATATATAGACACCACATCTAGTATATATAGACACCACGTCTAGTATATATAGACACCACATCTACTCATATATCGACACCACATCTAGTATATATAGACACCACGTTTAGTATATATATAGTCACCACGTCTAGTCATATATAGACACCACGTCTAGTATATATAGACACCACATCTAGTTATATATAGACACCACGTCAAGTATATATAGACACCACATCTAGTATATATGGACACCATATCTAGTTATATATAGACACCACATCTAGTTATATATAGACACCACGTCAAGTATATATAGACACCACATCTAGTATATATAGACATCACATTTAGTCATATATAGACACCCCATCTAGTCATATATAGACACCACGTCTAGTATATATATAGACACCACATCTAGTATATATAGACACCACATCTAGTATATATAGACACCACATCTAGTCATATATAGGCACCACGTCTAGTCATATATAGACACCACGTCTAGTATATATATAGACACCACGTCTAGTATATATATAGACACCACATCTAGTAAATATAGACACCACATCTAGTAAATATAGACACCACATCTAGTATATATAGACACCACATCTAGTCATATATAGGCACCACGTCTAGTTACATATAGACACCACATCTAGTCATATATAGGCACCACGTCTAGTATATATAGACACCACGTCTAGCTATATATAGACACCACGTCTAGTTATGTATAGACACCACTTCTAGTTATATATAGACACCACGTCTAGTTATATATAGACACCACGCCTAGTTATATATAGACACCACGTCTAGTTATATATAGACACCACATCTAGTCACATATAGGCACCAGGTCTAGTTATATATAGACACCACATCTAGTCATATATAGACACCACGTCTAGTATATATAGGCACCACGTCTAGTCATATATAGGCACCACGTCTAGTCATATATAGACATCACATCTAGTCATATATAGACACCACATCTAATCATATATAGACACCACATCTAGTCATATATAGACACCACGTCTTGTATATATAGACACCACATCTAGTCATATATAGACACCACGTCTAGTATATATAGACACCACATGTAGTTTATATAGACACCAATTCTAGTATATATAGACACCACGTCTAGTATATATAGACACCACATCTACTCATATATAGACACCATATCTAGTCATATATAGACACCACGTCTAGTCATATATAGGCACCACGTCTAGTCATATATAGACACCACGTCTAGTCATATATAGACACCACGTCTAGTCATATATAGACACCACGTCTAGTTATATATAGGCACCACGTCTAGTCATATATACACACCACGTCTAGTATATATAGACACTACATCTAGTAATATATAGACACCACATCTAGTATATATAGACACCACATCTAGTATATATAGACACCACGTCTAGTATATATAGACAGCACATCTAGTATATATAAACACCACATTTAGTCATATATAGACACCACATCTAGTCATATATAGACACCACATCTAGTATATATAGACACCACATCTAGTCCTATATAGACACCACATCTAGTTATATATAGACACCACGTCTAGTCATATATAGACACCACGTCTAGTATATATAGAGACCACGTCTAGTCATATATAGACACCACATCTAGTCATATATAGACACCACATCTAGTCATATATAGACACCACGTCTAGTTATATATAGACACCACATCTAGTATATATAGACACCACGTCTAGTATATGTAGACACCACATCTAGTCATATATAGACACCACATCTAGTTATATATAGACACCACGTCTAGTCATATATAGACACCACATCTAGTATATATAGACACCACATCTAGTATATATAGACACCACATCTAGTATATATAGATACCACATTTAGTCATATGTAGACACCACATCTAGTTATATATAGACACCACGTCTAGTATATATAGACACCACATTTAGTTATATATAGACACCACGTCTAGTCATATATATAGACACCACATCTAGTCATATATAGACACTACGTCTAGTTATATATAGACACCACATCTAGTTATATATAGACACCACATCTAGTTATATATAGACACCACATCTAGTCATATATAGACACCACATCTAGTATATATAGACACCACCTCTAGTCATATATAGACACCACATCTAGTCATATATAGACACCACATCTAGTCATATATAGACACCACATCTAGTCATATATAGACACCACATCTAGTTATATATAGACACCACATCTAGTTATATATAGACACCACATCTAGTCATATTTAGACACCACATCTAGTCATATTTAGACACCACATCTAGTCATATATAGACACCACATCTAGTCATATATAGACACCACATCTAGTTATATATAGACACCACATCTAGTATATATAGACACCACCTCTAGTCATATATAGACACCACATCTAGTCATATATAGACACCACATCTAGTTATATATAGACACCACATCTAGTTATATATAGACACCACATCTAGTCATATTTAGACACCACATCTAGTCATATATAGACACCACATCTAGTCATATATAGACACCACATCTAGTATATATAGACACCACGTCTAGTATATATAGACACCACATCTACTCATATATAGACACCACGTCTAGTATATATAGACACCACGGCTAGTATATATAGACACCACATCTAGTCATATACAGACACCACGTCTAGTATATATAGACACCACGTCTAGTTATATATAGACACCACATCTAGTCATATATAGACACCACATCTAGTTATATATAGACACCACATCTAGTTTATATAGACACCACAGCTAGTATATATAGACACCACATCTAGTATATATAGACACCACATCTAGTATATATAGACACAACATTTAGTCATATATAGACACCACATCTAGTTATATATAGACACCACGTCTAGTATATATAGACACCACATTTAGTCATATATAGACACAACGTCTAGTCATATATAGACACCACATCTAGTCATATATAGACACCACGTCTAGTTATATATAGACACCACATCTAGTCATATATAGACACCACATCTAGTCATATATAGACACCACGTCTAGTTATATATAGACACCACGTCTAGTATATATAGACACCACATCTAGTCATATATAGACACCACGTCTAGTATATATAGACACCACGTCTAGTATATATAGACACCACGTCTAGTATATATAGACACCACGTCTAGTATATATAGACACCACATCTAGTCATATATAGGCACCACATCTAGTATATATAGACACCACGTCTAGTCATATATAGACACCACGTCTAGTATATATATAGAGACCACATCTAGTATATATAGACACCACTTCTAGTCATATATAGGCACCACGTCTAGTTATATATAGACACCACATCTAGTTATATAGACACCACATCTAGTTATATATAGGCACCACGTCTTGTTATATATAGACACCACATCTAGTCATATATAGGCACCACGTCTAGTATATATAGACACCACGTCTAGTTATATAAAGACACCACGTCTAGTTATGTATAGACACCACTTCTAGTTATATATAGACACCACGTCTAGTTATATATAGACACCACATCTAGTCACATATAGGCACCAGGTCTAGTTATATATAGACACCACATCTAGTCATATATAGGCACCAGGTCTAGTTATATATAGGCACCAGGTCTAGTTATATATAGACACCACATCTAGTCATATATAGACACCACATCTAGTAATATATAGACACCACGTCTAGTATATTTTGACACCACGTCTAGTATATATATACACCACATCTAGTCATATATAGACACCACGTCTAGTATATATAGACACCACATGTAGTTTATATAGACACCAAATCTAGTTACATATAGACACCACATCTAGTATATATATAGACACCACGTCTAGTCATATATAGACACCACGTCTTGTATATATAGTCACCACATCTAGTATATATAGACACCACATCTAGTATATATAGACACCACATCTAGTATATATAGACACCACGTCTAGTATATATAGACACCACATCTAGTATATATAGACACCACATCTAGTATATATAAGCACCACATCTAGTATATATATAGGCACCACATCTAGTATATTTAGACACCACGTCTAGTATATATAGACACCACGTCTAGTCATATATAGACACCACGTCAAGTTATATATAGACACCACATCTAGTGATAGATAGACACCACGTCTAGTATATATAGACACCACGTCTAGTCATATATAGACACCACGTCTAGTATATATAGAAACCACGTCTAGTATATATAGAAACCACGTCTAGTCATATATGGACACCACGTCTAGTATATATAGACACCACATCTAGTCATATATAGACACCACATCTAGTCATATATAGACACCACGTCTAGTATATATAGACACCACGTCTAGTCATATATAGACACCACGTCTAGTATATATAGAGACAACGTCTAGTATATATAGACACCACATCTAGTATATATAGACACCACGTCTAGTATATATAGACACCACGTCTAGTATATATAGACACCATATCTAGTCATATATAGGGACCACATCTAGTATATATAGACACCACGTCTAGTCATATATAGGCACCACGTCTAGTCATATATAGGCACCACATCTAGTATATATAGACACCACATCTAGTCATATATAGACACCACGTCTAGTATATATATAGTCACCACGTCTAGTCATATATAGACACCACGTCTAGTATATATAGACACCACATCTAGTCATATATAGACACCACGTCTAGTATATATAGACACCACGTCTAGTATATATAGACACCACGTCTAGTATATATAGACACCACATCTAGTCATATATCGACACCACATCTAGTATATATAGACACCACGTTTAGTATATATATAGTCACCACGTCTAGTCATATATAGACACCACGTCTAGTATATATAGACACCACATCTAGTTATATATAGACACCACGTCAAGTATATATAGACACCACATCTAGTATATATAGACACCATATCTAGTTATATATAGACACCACATCTAGTTATATATAGACACCACGTCAAGTATATATAGACACCACATCTAGTATATATAGACATCACATCTAGTCATATATAGACACCCCATCTAGTCATATATAGACACCACGTCTAGTATATATATAGACACCACATCTAGTATATATAGACACCACGTCTAGTATATATAGACACCACATCTAGTATATATAGACACCACATCTAGTATATATAAGCACCACATCTAGTATATATATAGGCACCACATCTAGTATATTTAGACACCACGTCTAGTATATATAGACACCACATCTAGTATATATAGACACCACGTCTAGTCATATATAGACACCACGTCAAGTTATATATAGACACCACATCTAGTGATAGATAGACACCACGTCTAGTATATATAGACACCACGTCTAGTCATATATAGACACCACGTCTAGTATATATAGAAACCACGTCTAGTCATATATAGACACCACGTCTAGTATATATAGACACCACATCTAGTCATATATAGACACCACATCTAGTCATATATAGACACCACGTCTAGTATATATATAGACACCACATCTAGTATATATAGACACCACATCTAGTATATATAGACACCACATCTAGTCATATATAGGCACCACGTCTAGTCATATATAGACACCACGTCTAGTATATATATAGACACCACGTCTAGTATATATATAGACACCACATCTAGTAAATATAGACACCACATCTAGTAAATATAGACACCACATCTAGTATATATAGACACCACATCTAGTCATATATAGGCACCACGTCTAGTTACATATAGACACCACATCTAGTCATATATAGGCACCACGTCTAGTATATATAGACACCACGTCTAGCTATATATAGACACCACGTCTAGTTATGTATAGACACCACTTCTAGTTATATATAGACACCACGTCTAGTTATATATAGACACCACGCCTAGTTATATATAGACACCACGTCTAGTTATATATAGACACCACATCTAGTCACATATAGGCACCAGGTCTAGTTATATATAGACACCACATCTAGTCATATATAGACACCACGTCTAGTATATATAGGCACCACGTCTAGTCATATATAGGCACCACGTCTAGTCATATATAGACACCACATCTAGTCATATATAGACACCACATCTAATCATATATAGACACCACATCTAGTCATATATAGACACCACGTCATGTATATATAGACACCACATCTAGTCATATATAGACACCACGTCTAGTATATATAGACACCACATGTAGTTTATATAGACACCAATTCTAGTATATATAGACACCACGTCTAGTATATATAGACACCACATCTACTCATATATAGACACCATATCTAGTCATATATAGACACCACGTCTAGTCATATATAGGCACCACGTCTAGTCATATATAGACACCACGTCTAGTCATATATAGACACCACGTCTAGTCATATATAGACACCACGTCTAGTTATATATAGGCACCACGTCTAGTCATATATACACACCACGTCTAGTATATATAGACTCTATATCTAGTAATATATAGACACCACATCTAGTATATATAGACACCACATCTAGTATATATAGACACCACGTCTAGTATATATAGACAGCACATCTAGTATATATAAACACCACATTTAGTCATATATAGACACCACATCTAGTCATATATAGACACCACATCTAGTATATATAGACACCACATCTAGTCCTATATAGACACCACATCTAGTTATATATAGACACCACGTCTAGTCATATATAGACACCACGTCTAGTATATATAGAGACCACGTCTAGTCATATATAGACACCACATCTAGTCATATATAGACACCACATCTAGTCATATATAGACACCACGTCTAGTTATATATAGACACCACATCTAGTATATATAGACACCACGTCTAGTATATGTAGACACCACATCTAGTCATATATAGACACCACATCTAGTTATATATAGACACCACGTCTAGTCATATATAGACACCACATCTAGTATATATAGACACCACATCTAGTATATATAGACACCACGTCTAGTTATATATAGACACCACATCTAGTCATATATAGACCACATCTAGTTATATATAGACACCACATCTAGTATATATAGACACCACAGCTAGTATATATAGACACCACATCTAGTATATATAGATACCACATTTAGTCATATGTAGACACCACATCTAGTTATATATAGACACCACGTCTAGTATATATAGACACCACATTTAGTTATATATAGACACCACGTCTAGTCATATATATAGACACCACATCTAGTCATATATAGACACCACGTCTAGTTATATATAGACACCACATCTAGTTATATATAGACACCACATCTAGTTATATATAGACACCACATCTAGTCATATATAGACACCACATCTAGTCATATATAGACACCACATCTAGTATATATAGACACCACCTCTAGTCATATATAGACACCACATCTAGTCATATATAGACACCACATCTAGTCATATATAGACACCACATCTAGTCATATATAGACACCACATCTAGTTATATATAGACACCACATCTAGTTATATATAGACACCACATCTAGTCATATTTAGACACCACATCTAGTCATATTTAGACACCACATCTAGTCATATATAGACACCACATCTAGTCATATATAGACACCACATCTAGTTATATATAGACACCACATCTAGTATATATAGACACCACCTCTAGTCATATATAGACACCACATCTAGTCATATATAGACACCACATCTAGTTATATATAGACACCACATCTAGTTATATATAGACACCACATCTAGTCATATTTAGACACCACATCTAGTCATATATAGACACCACATCTAGTCATATATAGACACCACATCTAGTATATATAGACACCACGTCTAGTATATATAGACACCACATCTACTCATATATAGACACCACGTCTAGTATATATAGACACCACGGCTAGTATATATAGACACCACATCTAGTCATATACAGACACCACGTCTAGTATATATAGACACCACGTCTAGTTATATATAGACACCACATCTAGTCATATATAGACACCACATCTAGTTATATATAGACACCACATCTAGTTTATATAGACACCACAGCTAGTATATATAGACACCACATCTAGTATATATAGACACCACATCTAGTATATATAGACACAACATTTAGTCATATATAGACACCACATCTAGTTATATATAGACACCACGTCTAGTATATATAGACACCACATTTAGTCATATATAGACACAACGTCTAGTCATATATAGACACCACATCTAGTCATATATAGACACCACGTCTAGTTATATATAGACACCACATCTAGTCATATATAGACACCACATCTAGTCATATATAGACACCACATCTAGTCATATATAGACACCACATCTAGTCATATATAGACACCACATCTAGTCATATATAGGCACCACGTCTAGTCATATATAGACACCACATCTAGTCATATATAGACACCACATCTAGTCATATATAGACACCACGTCTAGTTATATATAGACACCACGTCTAGTTATATATAGACACCACATCTAGTATATATAGACACCACGTCTAGTATATATAGACACCACGTCTAGTATATATAGACACCACGTCTAGTATATATAGGCACCACGTCTAGTCATAAATAGACACCACGTCTAGTATATACAGGCACCACGTCTAGTCATATATAGACACCACGTCTTGTATATATAGACACCACGTCTAGTCATATATAGACACCACGTCTAGTCATATATAGACACCACATCTAGTCATATATAGGCACCACGTCTAGTATATATAGACGCCACATCTAGTATATATAGACACCACGTCTATTATACATAGACACCACATCTAGTACATATAGACACCACGTCTAGTATATATAGACACCACATCTAGTCATATATAGATACCACATATAGTCATATATAGGCACAACGTCTAGTCATATATAGGCACCACGTCTAGTTAAATATAGACACCACATCCAGTCATATATAGACACCACGTCTAGTCATATATAGACACCACGTCTAGTCATATATAGACACCACGTCTAGTCATATATAGACACCACGTCTAGTCATATATAGACACCACATCTAGTCATATATAGGCACCACGTCTAGTATATATAGACGCCACATCTAGTCATATATAGACACCATGTCTAGTATATATAGACACAACATCTAGTCCTATATAGACACCACGTCTAGTATATATAGACACCACGGCTAGTATATATAGACACCACATCTAGTCATATATAGGCACCAGGTCTAGTATATATAGACACCACATCTAGTATATATAGACACCACATCTAGTATATATAGACACCACGTCTAGTATATATAGACACCACATCTAGTCATATATAGACACCACATCTAGTCATATATAGACACCACATCTAGTTATATATAGACACCACATCTAGTTATATATAGACACCACATCTAGTATATATAGACACCATCTCCAGTCATATATAGACACCACATCTAGTCATATATAGACACCACATCTAGTCATATATAGACACCACATCTAGTCATATATAGACACCACATCTAGTTATATATAGACACCACATCTAGTTATATATAGACACCACATCTAGTCATATTTAGACACCACATCTAGTCATATTTAGACACCACATCTAGTCATATATAGACACCACATCTAGTCATATATAGACACCACATCTAGTTATATATAGACACCACATCTAGTATATATAGACACCACCTCTAGTCATATATATACACCACATCTAGTCATATATAGACACCACATCTAGTTATATATAGACACCACATCTAGTTATATATAGACACCACATCTAGTCATATTTAGACACCACATCTAGTCATATATAGACACCACATCTAGTCATATATAGACACCACATCTAGTATATATAGACACCACGTCTAGTATATATAGACACCACATCTACTCATATATAGACACCACGTCTAGTATATATAGACACCACGGCTAGTATATATAGACACCACATCTAGTCATATATAGACACCACGTCTAGTATATATAGACACCACGTCTAGTTATATATAGACACCACATCTAGTCATATATAGACACCACATCTAGTTATATATAGACACCACATCTAGTATATATAGACACCACAGCTAGTATATATAGACACCACATCTAGTATATATAGACACCACAACTAGTATATATAGACACAACATTTAGTCATATATAGACACCACATCTAGTTATATATAGACACCACGTCTAGTATATATAGACACCACATTTAGTCATATATAGACACAACGTCTAGTCATATATAGACACCACATCTAGTCATATATAGACACCACGTCTAGTCATATATAGACACCACGTCTAGTCATATATAGACACCACATCTAGTCATATATAGGCACCACGTCTAGTATATATAGACGCCACATCTAGTCATATATAGACACCATGTCTAGTATATATAGACACATCTAGTCCTATATAGACACCACGTCTAGTATATATAGACACCACGGCTAGTATATATAGACACCACATCTAGTCATATATAGGCACCAGGTCTAGTATATATAGACACCACATCTAGTATATATAGACACCACATCTAGTATATATAGACACCACGTCTAGTATATTTAGACACCACATCTAGTCATATATAGACACCACATCTAGTCATATATAGACACCACATCTAGTTATATATAGACACCACATCTAGTATATATAGACACCACCTCTAGTCATATATAGACACCACATCTAGTCATATATAGACACCACATCTAGTTATATATAGACACCACATCTAGTTATATATAGACACCACATCTAGTCATATTTAGACACCACATCTAGTCATATATAGACACCACATCTAGTCATATATAGACACCACATCTAGTATATATAGACACCACGTCTAGTATATATAGACACCACATCTAGTATATATAGACACCACAACTAGTATATATAGACACAACATTTAGTCATATATAGACACCACATCTAGTTATATATAGACACCACGTCTAGTATATATAGACACCACATTTAGTCATATATAGACACAACGTCTAGTCATATATAGACACCACATCTAGTCATATATAGACACCACGTCTAGTTATATATAGACACCACATCTAGTCATATATAGACACCACATCTAGTCATATATAGACACCACATCTAGTCATATATAGACACCACATCTAGTCATATATAGACACCACATCTAGTCATATATAGGCACCACGTCTAGTCATATATAGACACCACATCTAGTCATATATAGACACCACATCTAGTCATATATAGACACCACGTCTAGTTATATATAGACACCACGTCTAGTTATATATAGACACCACATCTAGTATATATAGACACCACGTCTAGTATATATAGACACCACGTCTAGTATATATAGACACCACGTCTAGTATATATAGGCACCACGTCTAGTCATAAATAGACACCACGTCTAGTATATACAGGCACCACGTCTAGTCATATATAAACACCACGTCTTGTATATATAGACACCACGTCTAGTCATATATAGACACCACGTCTAGTCATATATAGACACCACGTCTAGTCATATATAGACACCACGTCTAGTCATATATAGACACCACGTCTAGTCATATATAGACACCACATCTAGTCATATATAGGCACCACGTCTAGTATATATAGACGCCACATCTAGTATATATAGACACCACGTCTATTATACATAGACACCACATCTAGTATATATAGACACCACGGCTAGTATATATAGACACCACATCTAGTCATATATAGACACCACGTCTAGTATATATAGACACCACGTCTAGTTATATATAGACACCACATCTAGTCATATATAGACACCACATCTAGTTATATATAGACACCACATCTAGTATATATAGACACCACAGCTAGTATATATAGACACCACATCTAGTATATATAGACACCACAACTAGTATATATAGACACAACATTTAGTCATATATAGACACCACATCTAGTTATATATAGACACCACGTCTAGTATATATAGACACCACATTTAGTCATATATAGACACAACGTCTAGTCATATATAGACACCACATCTAGTCATATATAGACACCACGTCTAGTCATATATAGACACCACGTCTAGTCATATATAGACACCACATCTAGTCATATATAGGCACCACGTCTAGTATATATAGACGCCACATCTAGTCATATATAGACACCATGTCTAGTATATATAGACACAACATCTAGTCCTATATAGACACCACGTCTAGTATATATAGACACCACGGCTAGTATATATAGACACCACATCTAGTCATATATAGGCACCAGGTCTAGTATATATAGACACCACATCTAGTATATATAGACACCACATCTAGTATATATAGACACCACGTCTAGTATATTTAGACACCACATCTAGTCATATATAGACACCACATCTAGTCATATATAGACACCACATCTAGTTATATATAGACACCACATCTAGTATATATAGACACCACCTCTAGTCATATATAGACACCACATCTAGTCATATATAGACACCACATCTAGTTATATATAGACACCACATCTAGTTATATATAGACACCACATCTAGTCATATTTAGACACCACATCTAGTCATATATAGACACCACATCTAGTATATATAGACACCACGTCTAGTATATATAGACACCACATCTAGTATATATAGACACCACAACTAGTATATATAGACACAACATTTAGTCATATATAGACACCACATCTAGTTTATATATACTAGACGTGGTGTCTATATATGACACCACATTTAGTCATATATAGACACAACGTCTAGTCATATATAGACACCACATCTAGTCATATATAGACACCACGTCTAGTTATATATAGACACCACATCTAGTCATATATAGACACCACATCTAGTCATATATAGACACCACATCTAGTCATATATAGACACCACATCTAGTCATATATAGACACCACATCTAGTCATATATAGGCACCACGTCTAGTCATATATAGACACCACATCTAGTCATATATAGACACCACATCTAGTCATATATAGACACCACGTCTAGTTATATATAGACACCACGTCTAGTTATATATAGACACCACATCTAGTATATATAGACACCACGTCTAGTATATATAGACACCACGTCTAGTATATATAGACACCACGTCTAGTATATATAGGCACCACGTCTAGTCATAAATAGACACCACGTCTAGTATATACAGGCACCACGTCTAGTCATATATAAACACCACGTCTTGTATATATAGACACCACGTCTAGTCATATATAGACACCACGTCTAGTCATATATAGACACCACGTCTAGTCATATATAGACACCACGTCTAGTCATATATAGACACCACATCTAGTCATATATAGGCACCACGTCTAGTATATATAGACGCCACATCTAGTATATATAGACACCACGTCTATTATACATAGACACCACATCTAGTACATATAGACACCACGTCTAGTATATATAGACACCACATCTAGTCATATATAGATACCACATATAGTCATATATAGACACAACGTCTAGTCATATATAGGCACCACGTCTAGTTAAATATAGACACCACATCTAGTCATATATAGACACCACGTCTAGTCATATATAGACACCACGTCTAGTCATATATAGACACCACGTCTAGTCATATATAGACACCACATCTAGTTATATATAGACACCACATCTAGTTTATATAGACACCACAGCTAGTATATATAGACACCACATCTAGTATATATAGACACCACATCTAGTATATATAGACACAACATTTAGTCATATATAGACACCACATCTAGTTATATATAGACACCACGTCTAGTATATATAGACACCACATTTAGTCATATATAGACACAACGTCTAGTCATATATAGACACCACATCTAGTCATATATAGACACCACGTCTAGTTATATATAGACACCACATCTAGTCATATATAGACACCACATCTAGTCATATATAGACACCACATCTAGTCATATATAGACACCACATCTAGTCATATATAGACACCACATCTAGTCATATATAGGCACCACGTCTAGTCATATATAGACACCACATCTAGTCATATATAGACACCACATCTAGTCATATATAGACACCACGTCTAGTTATATATAGACACCACGTCTAGTTATATATAGACACCACATCTAGTATATATAGACACCACGTCTAGTATATATAGACACCACGTCTAGTATATATAGACACCACGTCTAGTATATATAGGCACCACGTCTAGTCATAAATAGACACCACGTCTAGTATATACAGGCACCACGTCTAGTCATATATAGACACCACGTCTTGTATATATAGACACCACGTCTAGTCATATATAGACACCACGTCTAGTCATATATAGACACCACATCTAGTCATATATAGGCACCACGTCTAGTATATATAGACGCCACATCTAGTATATATAGACACCACGTCTATTATACATAGACACCACATCTAGTACATATAGACACCACGTCTAGTATATATAGACACCACATCTAGTCATATATAGATACCACATATAGTCATATATAGGCACAACGTCTAGTCATATATAGGCACCACGTCTAGTTAAATATAGACACCACATCCAGTCATATATAGACACCACGTCTAGTCATATATAGACACCACGTCTAGTCATATATAGACACCACGTCTAGTCATATATAGACACCACGTCTAGTCATATATAGACACCACATCTAGTCATATATAGGCACCACGTCTAGTATATATAGACGCCACATCTAGTCATATATAGACACCATGTCTAGTATATATAGACACAACATCTAGTCCTATATAGACACCACGTCTAGTATATATAGACACCACGGCTAGTATATATAGACACCACATCTAGTCATATATAGGCACCAGGTCTAGTATATATAGACACCACATCTAGTATATATAGACACCACATCTAGTATATATAGACACCACGTCTAGTATATATAGACACCACATCTAGTCATATATAGACACCACATCTAGTCATATATAGACACCACATCTAGTTATATATAGACACCACATCTAGTTATATATAGACACCACATCTAGTATATATAGACACCATCTCCAGTCATATATAGACACCACATCTAGTCATATATAGACACCACATCTAGTCATATATAGACACCACATCTAGTCATATATAGACACCACATCTAGTTATATATAGACACCACATCTAGTTATATATAGACACCACATCTAGTCATATTTAGACACCACATCTAGTCATATTTAGACACCACATCTAGTCATATATAGACACCACATCTAGTCATATATAGACACCACATCTAGTTATATATAGACACCACATCTAGTATATATAGACACCACCTCTAGTCATATATATACACCACATCTAGTCATATATAGACACCACATCTAGTTATATATAGACACCACATCTAGTTATATATAGACACCACATCTAGTCATATTTAGACACCACATCTAGTCATATATAGACACCACATCTAGTCATATATAGACACCACATCTAGTATATATAGACACCACGTCTAGTATATATAGACACCACATCTACTCATATATAGACACCACGTCTAGTATATATAGACACCACGGCTAGTATATATAGACACCACATCTAGTCATATATAGACACCACGTCTAGTATATATAGACACCACGTCTAGTTATATATAGACACCACATCTAGTCATATATAGACACCACATCTAGTTATATATAGACACCACATCTAGTATATATAGACACCACAGCTAGTATATATAGACACCACATCTAGTATATATAGACACCACAACTAGTATATATAGACACAACATTTAGTCATATATAGACACCACATCTAGTTATATATAGACACCACGTCTAGTATATATAGACACCACATTTAGTCATATATAGACACAACGTCTAGTCATATATAGACACCACATCTAGTCATATATAGACACCACGTCTAGTCATATATAGACACCACGTCTAGTCATATATAGACACCACATCTAGTCATATATAGGCACCACGTCTAGTATATATAGACGCCACATCTAGTCATATATAGACACCATGTCTAGTATATATAGACACATCTAGTCCTATATAGACACCACGTCTAGTATATATAGACACCACGGCTAGTATATATAGACACCACATCTAGTCATATATAGGCACCAGGTCTAGTATATATAGACACCACATCTAGTATATATAGACACCACATCTAGTATATATAGACACCACGTCTAGTATATTTAGACACCACATCTAGTCATATATAGACACCACATCTAGTCATATATAGACACCACATCTAGTTATATATAGACACCACATCTAGTATATATAGACACCACCTCTAGTCATATATAGACACCACATCTAGTCATATATAGACACCACATCTAGTTATATATAGACACCACATCTAGTTATATATAGACACCACATCTAGTCATATTTAGACACCACATCTAGTCATATATAGACACCACATCTAGTCATATATAGACACCACATCTAGTATATATAGACACCACGTCTAGTATATATAGACACCACATCTAGTATATATAGACACCACAACTAGTATATATAGACACAACATTTAGTCATATATAGACACCACATCTAGTTATATATAGACACCACGTCTAGTATATATAGACACCACATTTAGTCATATATAGACACAACGTCTAGTCATATATAGACACCACATCTAGTCATATATAGACACCACGTCTAGTTATATATAGACACCACATCTAGTCATATATAGACACCACATCTAGTCATATATAGACACCACATCTAGTCATATATAGACACCACATCTAGTCATATATAGACACCACATCTAGTCATATATAGGCACCACGTCTAGTCATATATAGACACCACATCTAGTCATATATAGACACCACATCTAGTCATATATAGACACCACGTCTAGTTATATATAGACACCACGTCTAGTTATATATAGACACCACATCTAGTATATATAGACACCACGTCTAGTATATATAGACACCACGTCTAGTATATATAGACACCACGTCTAGTATATATAGGCACCACGTCTAGTCATAAATAGACACCACGTCTAGTATATACAGGCACCACGTCTAGTCATATATAAACACCACGTCTTGTATATATAGACACCACGTCTAGTCATATATAGACACCACGTCTAGTCATATATAGACACCACGTCTAGTCATATATAGACACCACGTCTAGTCATATATAGACACCACGTCTAGTCATATATAGACACCACATCTAGTCATATATAGGCACCACGTCTAGTATATATAGACGCCACATCTAGTATATATAGACACCACGTCTATTATACATAGACACCACATCTAGTATATATAGACACCACGGCTAGTATATATAGACACCACATCTAGTCATATATAGACACCACGTCTAGTATATATAGACACCACGTCTAGTTATATATAGACACCACATCTAGTCATATATAGACACCACATCTAGTTATATATAGACACCACATCTAGTATATATAGACACCACAGCTAGTATATATAGACACCACATCTAGTATATATAGACACCACAACTAGTATATATAGACACAACATTTAGTCATATATAGACACCACATCTAGTTATATATAGACACCACGTCTAGTATATATAGACACCACATTTAGTCATATATAGACACAACGTCTAGTCATATATAGACACCACATCTAGTCATATATAGACACCACGTCTAGTCATATATAGACACCACGTCTAGTCATATATAGACACCACATCTAGTCATATATAGGCACCACGTCTAGTATATATAGACGCCACATCTAGTCATATATAGACACCATGTCTAGTATATATAGACACAACATCTAGTCCTATATAGACACCACGTCTAGTATATATAGACACCACGGCTAGTATATATAGACACCACATCTAGTCATATATAGGCACCAGGTCTAGTATATATAGACACCACATCTAGTATATATAGACACCACATCTAGTATATATAGACACCACGTCTAGTATATTTAGACACCACATCTAGTCATATATAGACACCACATCTAGTCATATATAGACACCACATCTAGTTATATATAGACACCACATCTAGTATATATAGACACCACCTCTAGTCATATATAGACACCACATCTAGTCATATATAGACACCACATCTAGTTATATATAGACACCACATCTAGTTATATATAGACACCACATCTAGTCATATTTAGACACCACATCTAGTCATATATAGACACCACATCTAGTATATATAGACACCACGTCTAGTATATATAGACACCACATCTAGTATATATAGACACCACAACTAGTATATATAGACACAACATTTAGTCATATATAGACACCACATCTAGTTTATATATACTAGACGTGGTGTCTATATATGACACCACATTTAGTCATATATAGACACAACGTCTAGTCATATATAGACACCACATCTAGTCATATATAGACACCACGTCTAGTTATATATAGACACCACATCTAGTCATATATAGACACCACATCTAGTCATATATAGACACCACATCTAGTCATATATAGACACCACATCTAGTCATATATAGACACCACATCTAGTCATATATAGGCACCACGTCTAGTCATATATAGACACCACATCTAGTCATATATAGACACCACATCTAGTCATATATAGACACCACGTCTAGTTATATATAGACACCACGTCTAGTTATATATAGACACCACATCTAGTATATATAGACACCACGTCTAGTATATATAGACACCACGTCTAGTATATATAGACACCACGTCTAGTATATATAGGCACCACGTCTAGTCATAAATAGACACCACGTCTAGTATATACAGGCACCACGTCTAGTCATATATAAACACCACGTCTTGTATATATAGACACCACGTCTAGTCATATATAGACACCACGTCTAGTCATATATAGACACCACGTCTAGTCATATATAGACACCACGTCTAGTCATATATAGACACCACATCTAGTCATATATAGGCACCACGTCTAGTATATATAGACGCCACATCTAGTATATATAGACACCACGTCTATTATACATAGACACCACATCTAGTACATATAGACACCACGTCTAGTATATATAGACACCACATCTAGTCATATATAGATACCACATATAGTCATATATAGACACAACGTCTAGTCATATATAGGCACCACGTCTAGTTAAATATAGACACCACATCTAGTCATATATAGACACCACGTCTAGTCATATATAGACACCACGTCTAGTCATATATAGACACCACGTCTAGTCATATATAGACACCACATCTAGTTATATATAGGCACCACATCTAGTATATATAGACGCCACATCTAGTAATATATAGACACCATGTCTAGTATATATAGACACAACATCTAGTCCTATATAGACACCACGTCTAGTATATATAGACACCACGGCTAGTATATATAGACACCACATCTAGTCATATATAGGCACCAGGTCTAGTATATATAGACACCACGTCTAGTATATATAGACACCACATCTAGTCATATTTAGACACCACATCTAGTCATGTATAGACACCACATCTAGTCATATATAGACACCACATCTAGTTATATATAGACACCACATCTAGTTATATATAGACACCACATCTAGTATATATAGACACCACCTCTAGTCATATATAGACACCACATCTAGTCATATATAGACACCACATCTAGTTATATATAGACACCACATCTAGTTATATATAGACACCACATCTAGTCATATTTAGACACCACATCTAGTCATATATAGACACCACATCTAGTCATATATAGACACCACATCTAGTATATATAGACACCACGTCTAGTATATATAGACACCACATCTACTCATATATAGACACCACGTCTAGTATATATAGACACCACGGCTAGTATATATAGACACCACATCTAGTCATATATAGACACCACGTCTAGTATATATAGACACCACGTCTAGTTATATATAGACACCACATCTAGTCATATATAGACACCACATCTAGTTATATATAGACACCACATCTAGTATATATAGACACCACAACTAGTATATATAGACACCACATCTAGTATATATAGACACCACATCTAGTATATATAGACACAACATTTAGTCATATATAGACACCACATCTAGTTATATATAGACACCACGTCTAGTATATATAGACACCACATTTAGTCATATATAGACACAACGTCTAGTCATATATAGACACCACATCTAGTCATATATAGACACCACGTCTAGTCATATATAGACACCACATCTAGTCATATATAGACACCACATCTAGTCATATATAGACACCACATCTAGTCATATATAGACACCACATCTAGTCATATATAGACACCACATCTAGTCATATATAGGCACCACGTCTAGTCATATATAGACACCACATCTAGTCATATATAGACACCACGTCTAGTATATATAGACACCACGTTTAGTATATATAGACACCACGTCTAGTATATATAGGCACCACGTCTAGTCATAAATAGACACCACGTCTAGTATATACAGGCACCACGTCTAGTCATATATAGACACCACGTCTTGTATATATAGACACCACGTCTAGTCATATATAGACACCACGTCTAGTCATATATAGACACCACGTCTAGTCATATATAGACACCACGTCTAGTCATATATAGACACCACGTCTAGTATATATAGACGCCACATCTAGTATATATAGACACCACGTCTATTATACATAGACACCACATCTAGTACATATAGACACCACGTCTAGTATATATAGACACCACATCTAGTCATATATAGATACCACATATAGTCATATATAGACACAACGTCTAGTCATATATAGGCACCACGTCTAGTTAAATATAGACACCACATCCAGTCATATATAGACACCACGTCTAGTCATATATAGACACCACGTGTAGTCATATATAGACACCACGTCTAGTCATATATAGACACCACGTCTAGTCATATATAGACACCACATCTAGTCATATATAGGCACCACGTCTAGTATATATAGACGCCACATCTAGTCATATATAGACACCATGTCTAGTATATATAGACACAACATCTAGTCCTATATAGACACCACGTCTAGTATATATAGACACCACGGCTAGTATATATAGACACCACATCTAGTCATATATAGGCACCAGGTCTAGTATATATAGACACCGCATCTAGTATATATAGACACCACATCTAGTATATATAGACACCACGTCTAGTATATATAGACACCACATCTAGTCATATATAGACTGAACATCTAGTTATATATAGACACCACGTCTAGTCATATATAGGCACCACGTCTAGTCATATATAGACACCACGTCTAGTCATATGTAGACACCACGTCTAGTCATATATAGACACCACGTCTAGTTATATATAGACACCACGTCTAGTCATATATACACACCACGTCTAGTATATATAGACACCACATCTAGTCATATATAGACACCACATCTAGTCATATATAGACACCACATCTAGTATATATAGACACCACATCTAGTATATATAGACACCACGTCTAGTATATATAGACACCACGTCTAGTATATATAGACACCACGTCTAGTATATATAGACACCACGTCTAGTATATATAGACACCACGTCTAGTATATATAGACACCACGTCTAGTATATATAGACACCACATCTAGTCATATATAGACACCACATCTAGTATATATAGACACCACATCTAGTATATATAGGCACCAGGTCTAGTTATATATAGACATCACATCTAGTCATATATAGACACCACGTCTAGTCATATATAGACACCACATCTAGTCATATACGGACACCACATCTAGTATATATAGACACCACATCTAGTATATATAGACACCACATCTAGTATATATAGACACCACGTCTAGTATATATGTAGTCACCACATCTAGTATATATAGACACCACGTCTAGTCATATATAAAAACCACATCTAGTCATATATAGACACCACATCTAGTTATATATAGACACATCTAGTCATATATAGGCACCAGGTCTAGTTATATATAGACACCATATCTAGTCATATATAGGCACCAGGTCTAGTTATATATAGACATCACATCTAGTATATATAGACACCACATCTAGTATATATAGACACCACATCTAGTCACATATAGGCACCACGTCTAGTATATATGTAGTCACCACGTCTCGTCATATATAGACAACACATTTAGTATATATAGACACCACATCTAGTATATATAAACACCACGTCTAGTCATATATAGACACCACACCTAGTCATATATAGACACCACATCTAGTCATATAGAGACACCACATCTAGTCATATAGAGACACCACATCTAGTTATATATAGACACCACATCTAGTTATATATAGACACCACATCTAGTTATATATAGACACCACATCTAGTATATATAGACACCACATCTAGTCATATAGAGACACCACATCTAGTCATATAGAGACACCACGTCTAGTATATAGAGACACCACGTCTAGTATATATAGATACCACGTCTAGTATATATAGACACCACATCTAGTATATATAGACACCACGTCTAGTATATATAGACACCACATCTAGTATATATTGACACCACGTCTTGTATATATAGACACCACGTCTAGTCATATATAGACACCACGTCTAGTCATATATAGACACCACATCTAGTCATATATAGACACAAAATCTAGTATATATAGACAGCACATCTAGTCATATATAGACACCACATCTAGTTATATATAGACACCACATCTAGTATATATAGACACCACGTCTAGTATATATAGACACCACATCTAGTCATATATAGACACCACATCTAGTTATATATAGACACCACATCTAGTATATATAGACACCACGTCTAGTATATATAGACACCACGTCTAGTATATATAGACACCACGTCTAGTCATATATAGATACCATGTCTAGTATTATAGACACCACATCTAGTATATATAGACACCACATCTAGTATATATAGACACCAAATCTATTATATATAGACACCACAGCTAGTATATATAGACACCACAGCTAGTATATATAGACACCACGTCTAGTATATATAGACACCACATCTAGTATATATAGACACCACATCTAGTATATATAGACACCACATCTAGTATATATAGACACCACGTCTAGTATATATAGACACCACATCTAGTATATATAGACACCACGTCTAGTATATATAGACACCACATCTAGTCATATATAGACACCACGTCTAGTCATATATAGACACCACATCTTGTATATATAGACACCACATTTAGTCATATATAGACACCACATCTAGTTATATATAGACACCACATCTAGTATATATAGACACCACGTCTAGTATATATAGACACCACATCTAGTATATATAGACACCACATCTAGTATATACAGACACCACATTTAGTCATATATAGACACCACATCTAGTTATACATAGACACCACATCTAGTATATATAGACACCACAGCTAGTATATATAGACACCACATCTAGTATATATAGACACCACATCTAGTATATATAGGCACCAGGTCTAGTTATATATAGACATCACATCTAGTCATATATAGACACCACGTCTAGTCATATATAGACACCACATCTAGTCATATACGGACACCACATCTAGTATATATAGACACCACATCTAGTATATATAGACACCACGTCTAGTCACATATAGGCACCACGACTAGTATATATAGACACCACATCTAGTCATATAGAGACACCACGTCTAGTCATATAGAGACACCACGTCTAGTATATATAGACACCACGTCTAGTCATATATAGATACCACGTCTAGTATATATTGACACCACATCTAGTATATATAGACACCACGTCTAGTATATATAGACACCACGTCTAGTATATATAGACACCACATCTAGTATATATAGACACCACGTCTTGTATATATAGACACCATGTCTAGTCATATATAGACACCACGTCTAGTTATATATAGACACCACATCTAGTCATATATAGACACCACATCTAGTATATATAGACACCACATCTAGTCATATATAGACACCACATCTAGTTATATATAGACACCACATCTAGTATATATAGACACCACGTCTAGTATATATAGACACCACATCTAGTATATATAGACACCACGTCTAGTCATATATAGATACCATGTCTAGTATATATAGACACCACATCTAGTATATATAGACACCACATCTATTATATATAGACACCAAATCTATTATATATAGACACCACAGCTAGTATATATAGACACCACAGCTAGTATATATAGACACCACGTCTAGTATATATAGACACCACATCTAGTATATATAGACACCACATCTAGTATATATAGACACCACATCTAGTATATATAGACACCACGTCTAGTATATATAGACACCACATCTAGTATATATAGACACCACGTCTAGTATATATAGACACCACATCTAGTCATATATAGACACCACGTCTAGTCATATATAGACACCACATCTTGTATATATAGACACCACATTTAGTCATATATAGACACCACATCTAGTTATATATAGACACCACATCTAGTATATATAGACACCACGTCTAGTATATATAGACACCACATCTAGTATATATAGACACCACATCTAGTATATACAGACACCACATTTAGTCATATATAGACACCACATCTAGTTATACATAGACACCACATCTAGTATATATAGACACCACATCTAGTATATATAGACACCACATCTAGTATATACAGACACCACATTTAGTCATATATAGACACCACATCTAGTTATATATAGACACCTCATTTAGTCATATATAGACACCACGTCTAGTCCTATATAGACACCACATCTAGTCATACATAGACACCACGTCTAGTTATATATAGACACCACATCTAGTTATATATAGACAACACGCCTAGTCATATATAGACACCACGTCTAGTATATATAGACACCACATCTAGTCATATATAGACAGCACATCTAGTATATATAGATACCGCGTCTAGTATATATAGACACCACATCTAGTATATATAGACACCACGTCTAGTTATATATATACACCACATCTAGTCATATATAGACACCACATCTAGTTATATATAGACACCACATCTAGTTATATATAGACATGACATTTAGTATATATAGACACCACATCTAGTCATATATAGACACCACGTCTAGTCATATATAGACACCACGTCTAGTATATATAGACACCACATCTAGTATATATAGACACCACATCTAGTATATATAGACACCACATCTAGTCATATATAGACACCACGTCTAGTCATATATAGACACCACGTCTAGTATATATAGACACCACATCTAGTATATATAGACACCACATCTAGTCATATGTAGACACCACATCTAGTATATATAGACACCACATCTAGTCATATATAGACACCACATCTAGTATATATAGACACCACATCTAGTATATATAGACACCACGTCTAGTCATATATAGACACCACGTCTAGTCATATATACACACCACATCTAGTATATATAGACACCACATCTAGTATATATAGACACCACATCTAGTATATATAGACACCACGTCTAGTATATATAGACACCACGTCTAGTATATATAGACACCACGTCTAGTATATATAGACACCACGTCTAGTCATATATAGACACCACATCTAGTATATATAGACACCACGTCTAGTTATATATAGACACCACATCTAGCCATATATAGGCACCAGGTCTAGTTATATATAGACACCACATCTAGTCATATATAGGCACCAGGTCTAGTTATATATAGACATCACATCTAGTCATATATAGACACCACGTCTAGTCATATGTAGACACCACATCTAGTCATATATAGACACCACATCTAGTCATATATAGACACCACATCTAGTATATATAGACACCACATCTAGTCATATATAGACACCACATCTAGTATATATAGACACCACATCTAGTTATATATAGACACCACATCTAGTTATATATAGACACCACATCTAGTATATATAGACACCACGTCTAGTATATATAGACACCACATCTAGTCATATATAGACACCACATCTAGTTATATATAGACACCACATCTAGTATATATAGACACCACGTCTAGTATATATAGACACCACGTCTAGTCATATATAGATACCATGTCTAGTATATATAGACACCACATCTAGTATATATAGACACCAAATCTATTATATCTAGACACCACAGCTAGTATATATAGACACCAAATCTATTATATCTAGACACCACAGCTAGTATATATAGACACCACAGCTAGTATATATAGACACCACGTCTAGTATATATAGACACCACATCTAGTATATATAGACTCCACATCTAGTATATATAGACACCACATCTAGTATATATAGACACCACGTCTAGTATATATAGACACCACGTCTAGTATATATAGACACCACATCTAGTATATATAGACACCACGTCTAGTATATATAGACACCACATCTAGTCATATATAGACACCACGTCTAGTCATATATAGACACCACATCTTGTATATATAGACACCACATTTAGTCATATATAGACACCACATCTAGTTATATATAGACACCACATCTAGTATATATAGACACCACGTCTAGTATATATAGACACCACATCTAGTATATATAGACACCACATCTAGTATATACAGACACCACATTTAGTCATATATAGACACCACATCTAGTTATACATAGACACCACATCTAGTATATATAGACACCACAGCTAGTATATATAGACACCACATCTAGTATATACAGACACCACATTTAGTCATATATAGACACCACATCTAGTTATATATAGACACCTCATTTAGTCATATATAGACACCACGTCTAGTCCTATATAGACACCACATCTAGTCATACATAGACACCACGTCTAGTTATATATAGACACCACATCTAGTTATATATAGACAACACGCCTAGTCATATATAGACACCACGTCTAGTATATATAGACACCACATCTAGTCATATATAGACAGCACATCTAGTATATATAGATACCGCGTCTAGTATATATAGACACCACATCTAGTATATATAGACACCACGTCTAGTTATATATATACACCACATCTAGTCATATATAGACACCACATCTAGTTATATATAGACACCACATCTAGTTATATATAGACACGACATTTAGTATATATAGACACCACATCTTGTCATATATAGACACCACGTCTAGTCATATATAGACACCACGTCTAGTATATATAGACACCACATCTAGTATATATAGACACCACATCTAGTCATATATAGACACCACGTCTAGTCATATATAGACACCACGTCTAGTATATATAGACACCACATCTAGTATATATAGACACCACATCTAGTCATATGTAGACACCACATCTAGTATATATAGACACCACATCTAGTATATATTGACACCACGTCTAGTCATATATAGGCACCACATCTATTTATATATAGACACCACATCTAGTCATATATAGACACCACATCTATTTATATATAATCACCACATCTAGTCATATATAGACACCACATCTAGTTATATATAGACACCACATCTAGTATATATAGACACCACATCTAGTCATATATAGACACCACCTCTAGTTATATATAGACACCACATCTAGTATATATAGACACCACATCTAGTATATATAGGCACCACATCTAGTATATATAGACACCACGTCTAGTCATATATAGACACCACGTCTAGTCATATATACACACCACGTCTAGTATATATAGACACCACATCTAGTCATATATAGACACCACATCTAGTATATATAGACACCACATCTAGTATATATAGACACCACGTCTAGTCATATATAGACACCACGTCTAGTCATATATACACACCACGTCTAGTATATATAGACACCACATCTAGTCATATATAGACACCACATCTAGTATATATAGACACCACATCTAGTATATATAGACACCACATCTAGTATATATAGACACCACGTCTAGTATATATAGACACCACGTCTAGTATATATAGACACCACGTCTAGTATATATAGACACCACGTCTAGTCATATATAGACACCACATCTAGTATATATAGACACCACGTCTAGTTATATATAGACACCACATCTAGCCATATATAGGCACCAGGTCTAGTTATATATAGACACCACATCTAGTCATATATAGGCACCAGGTCTAGTTATATATAGACATCACATTTAGTCATATATAGACACCACGTCTAGTCATATGTAGACACCACATCTAGTCATATATAGACACCACATCTAGTATATATAGACACAACATTTAGTATATATAGACACCACGTCTAGTCATATATAGACACCACGTCTAGTCATATATACACAGCACGTCTAGTATATATAGACACCACATCTAGTCATATATAGACACCACATCTAGTATATATAGACACCACATCTAGTATATATAGACACCACATCTTGTTTTTATAGACACCACGTCTAGTATATATAGACACCACGTCTAGTATATATAGACACCACGACTAGTATATATAGACACCACGTCTAGTATATATAGACACCACGTCTAGTTATGTATAGACACATCTAGTCATATATAGGCACCAGGTCTAGTTATATCTAGACATCACATCTCGTCATATATAGACACCACATCTAGTATATATAGACACCACATCTAGTATATATAGACACCACATCTAGTTACATATAGATACCACATTTAGTCATATATAGACACCACGTCTAGTCCTATATAGACGCCACATCTAGTCATACATAGACACCACGTCTAGTTATATATAGACACCACATCTAGTTATATATAGACAACACGCCTAGTCATATATAGACACCACGTCTAGTATATATAGACACCACATCTAGTATATATAGACACCACATCTAGTCATATATAGACACCACATCCAGTCATATATAGACACCACGTCTAGTATATATAGACACCACATCTAGTATATATAGACACCACATCTAGTCATATATAGACACCACATCTAGTATATATAGACACCACATCTAGTATATATAGACACCACGTCTAGTCATATATAGGCACCACATCTATTTATATACAGACACCACATCTAGTATATATAGACACCACATCTAGTATATATAGACACCACATCTAGTATATATAGACACCACATCTAGTATATATAGACACCACATCTAGTCATATATAGACACCACATCTAGTCATATATAGACACCACATCTAGTCATATATAGACACCACATCTAGTCATATATAGACACCACATCTAGTAATATATAGACACCACCTCTAGTTATATATAGACACCACATCTAGTATATATAGACACCACATCTAGTATATATAGACACCACATCTAGTATATATAGACACCACGTCTAGTCATATATAGACACCACGTCTAGTTATATATACACACCCCGTCTAGTATATATAGACACCACATCTAGTCATATATAGACACCACATCTAGTATATATAGATACCACATCTAGTATATATAGACACCACGTCTAGTATATATAGACACCACGTCTAGTATATATAGACACCACGTCTAGTATATATAGACACCACGTCTAGTATATATAGACACCACGTCTAGTCATATATAGACACCACGTCTAGTTATATATAGACACCACATCTAGTCATATATAGACACCACATCTAGTATATATAGACACCACATCTAGTATATATAGACACCACATCTAGTCATATATAGACACCACATCTAGTATATATAGACACCACATCTAGTATATATAGACACCACATCTAGTATATATAAACACCACGTCTAGTCATAAATAGACACCGCGTCTAGTCATATATAGACACCACATCTAGTATATATAGACACCACATCCATAAGTTTGGTTGGTCACGCTTGGGGATACAGCCGGATTAGTTGAAAACGGTTGCTTCTGACAGAACCTTCTGGAAGGAGTGTTTAATGACTTTGCCCCTACGATCCTCTCAGGAATGATTGGGCGAAGAAGAAGAAGAAGAAGAAGAAGAATTTAGGACTGTCCAATAGTTTCAACATCGTTTGCTAATGTTACTTAGCTTATACACGTAGTTTCTAGGGCAATACATTTCTGTAAAAAACAAAACTGTCCTAGAATCGATCCATGCATCTATCTATTACGGCCGAAGCAAGCGTGAGAACCGTTGCCATACCAACTCTTTGTCATATCTGCACTAGATTTTGGCTAAAAAAGAATTTGTGTACGAAACCGAGACTTTGCAGCTTTGTTTGAACAGCCGTGATTAATAGCGTTTCAACGACGACCATCACCCTCTACATAACATCTTTTTTCAGGTAGAGTATATCTCTAACAACACTGTCTTACATGTCCTTCATTGTCGAGAGGATTGCGTTTGGTGTTCGAGTGCGATTGTGCTGCTACTTCTGGCAAGGTAACCAATCACATAAAGGTTTATCTCGGTTCTTATGACATAGATCTAGGGTTAATCCGCAAAGATTTTCCTTTATAGAAAACGGAGTATTAAACTTTAAAACGATAATTATTGTTTACCCTATTTTCACGTGTGTACCCTATATACTACGTATAGAGTAGTAGTAGTAGTTGTTGTTGTTGTTGTTGTTTTGTTGTTGTGTTGTTGTTGTTGTTGTTGTAGTAGTAGGCGGAGAAAGAACAATGACGACACATAGTCATTTCGGGTGGAGGTCTTATCAGGGAGGCACTCACAATTATTATGTACGTGACACTTGTCAAATGTCATATATGTATATATACAGACATATATATATATATATATATATATATATATATATATATGATAATCTCTGAACAGTTAATGCTTTATTCATATCTTTCGGATGAATTAATGAACAAGAATACCTCCGTTTACACATATCTCTCTCTCTCTCTCTCTCTCTCTCTCTCTCTCTCTCTCTCTCTCTCTCTCTCTCTCTCTCTCTCTCTCTCTCTCTCTCTCTCTCTCTCTCTCTCTCTCTCTCTCTCTCTCTCTCTCTCTATATATATCCCTCTCTCTCTCTGAATCTCTCTCTCTCTCTCTTTCTGGCCTTTCACCACCATACATTATTACATTATTTTTTGTGTTGGTCCTCCGTTGGTTACGACGATGAGTGTTCCTGTAGTTTCATCAACGGCACAGTCTACGTGTAAGTGACTGAGCATTCCACAGAAATATGTAGCCATAACATATCAATATGACACTGTGTGACAATGCTGGACCTTTTATTTGTAGGTAAAACTCATTTGTTTCCAGCTGTGTGGGAGGGAGCAATGTGAAATAAAGTGTCTTGCTCAAGGACATCACGTCCAGATGGCAATTAAACTGAAAAATATTTACAATCGTCAGTAAAGTAGTCTAACTACAAAGCCACTAAGCCTTCTTGTTAGTTAAATAATATTTAAAGTTTTCCCAAGTTCGGATGCTCATCAGAACAATATATTCCAATTTCATTGGCGTTAAGCGACTGAGTAAAATTCTTGTTACTCCATCGATATTCCATCTTGCTCACCTCTCCTACGGAACCCCCAGTATACACATGGCCGCTGACCACCAGGTCTCTTCCGCTACAGATTTCCAGCAAGGGGACCCACTCGAACCGCTCCTCTTTGCGCGGGTCGTAGATGAAGCTGCTCACTCTCAACGGTCACCCTTCAATGTCTGGTATCTGGACACCGAGAGAATCGGCTGTCGTCCATCAGCGACGTCCTCGTGAAGACGGCAGAACCTGCCGTGTCTCAAGAACCTGGGAAGGCTCCTCCGTTACTCAGTATACAAATGTCCAACGTAACTGGGACGACATCCAGCCTCCTATTATGCCGCCAGAGCGCAGGCCGACATGCCGCTCTGAACGACATAATGAGAAGGAACCTTGACGTAGCCGGCTCCCCGTCACAACTTGAGCCAGCAGGCACCGACTGTAGAGAGGGCAAGCGCCCCGATGGAATTACCCTCTTCCCATTTGAGGGAGGTAAATCCTTTACTGGAACGCAACATGCTGCGACACGTTCTCCGCCTCCAGCCTAGACGCTTCAGCCAAAAACCTCGGTACCACGACCCGCAATGCAGAGGACAGGAAGATAAGCAAATATCTGGGCTTTCCAGCAGCTTCCTCTTAGCACCAGTCACCGTTGAGACCACAGGCGTCCTTGGACCCCGTACAACTGACCTACTCCGTAAAATCGGAATTACAACAGCCCGTCTGAGGAAGGAGCCCGCGCGGTGGGGTGGCTGTTGCAGCGTGTATCACTGGCCATTGTCTGCGACGATGCCTTTGCCAGTTTGACCGCAGGGCGCAGCCAAAAGACCACTCCGACCTCGATATAGAATCTGTTATCCTCTCCCTTTCCCCTTTCTTTCGTTGCTTAACAATCTTTGCCCTATTCCTCGTTTAAAAAGCATATTTCGTCATACCAAAAGGCCGCTTTTCGACGCTTTAGCTAACAATTTTCAAAATTATTTGAAAATCACACTTAGTGTATTTTATCAGATAGGGCTAAATTGTTTATATTTCTCAAAAATCATAATTTTATGTGTGACAATTTTGTTGAGTTATGCTCCAAACACCAACTTGATAATGATAAAAATAGTTACATTACTGAATCCCTCTACATTCTTGAATATTTTGAAAATCGAATGTTGTGCCTTTCGTTTGAAATATAGTAACAAATGAGTTAGTCTTTCTCTTTTAATTCCACACAAATTTTATGTAAGAAACCTTTTATGCTCCAAACACCAACTTAATCGTGACAAAGTTAGTTATATTACTATATCCCATAAACTTTTGGATTATTTAAAAAGTTATTTGAAAATCGTGTCTTTTAGTTTTAAATACGGTAACGAAGTTGATGGACGTTTTCTTTTCCAGTTTATTCGACAAGGCGCCGATTAGGATAAAATAACCAATATATCGTTTTTAATTGACACAACAATTAACTAATTAAATTTTTAATTACATGTACACACAAACTCATACACACGCTTATAGATTCACACAAACATATGCACATACAAACACATGCACACACACACAAACACATGCACACACAAACACACAAACACACATACATATACACACACCCACGCATAACCTAAGTTTGGAGAGTTGACAATTAACTGTTTCGAAAATAGACAATATAATCGATGTTTAAATTTTGAAGGTTGTTTTGTTATTCGGTGTTTCTCAATGGGGGCGCGGCAATATTTTGAAGGGGCGTGGGATTGTAGAATGGGGCATATATATACTATGCTATATATGATATTAACATTATCCGATCGTGGTAGGCCGCACATATTTTTAAGTTGAAGTGGAGCGTGAGACAAAAGTGGTTCTATCACTGATTTGATTATATGGTTCATGACGCCTTATGTTCTTGAGCAAGATACTTTATATCCCGTTGCTCCAGTCTACTCAACTAACAAACATGCTGTTCAAAGTGTCATTCTTGTCACACATTGTCACACAGATTCTCCCTGAGAGCTGCGTTAATGATACACCCTGCCACATACACGTTAATTTCACAAGCCGGTTGTTCCGTTGATCGAACAACTGGAACACTCCTTGTCGGAGTCCAATAAGACAAGATTGCAAGATGCTTAAGTACGCTTTACCATCATTAAGACCCGGGTTCGATCCCAATTCGTGACATTTTGGGCAAGTGTCATTTAACAGAGCCTTGGTTTTGGGAGTGAAACTGGATAGATGAATACTGTTTGGAAGCTTGTTAGATGAACTGTATATGTACCTCAATAGATCAGCCTTGTCGCACACCCAGTCATTCTGAATATCCCTGGGAATTACGTTAAGAGTACACGTGTATATGCAGTGCAGATTCACTTACACATTAATTTCATGAGTAGACTATTCTGTTCATTGAACACTCATCACCGAAAGAGACGGAGGTCCCACAACTTATAAACCAAAAATAGACAACATATTAGAGGTTTAGATCCTGAAGATTATTTTGTTATTCTAATTTATAACCAAAAATACATTCTAGAAAATTCTTTCTAAACTCTTTATTTAATTTCAGCTTGTTTTCGCCCCCGTTTTCTTATTTATTCCTTCAAGTTGTTTCTTATATTATTATTTCTAAGTGTAAAAACCCTTAATAAACGTTTGTTTACATTTGACTTGCGTATTTGATTACAAGTGCAATAGCGGTTAAAAACAGTGACTGCTGCTGCTGCTGCTGCTGCTGCTGCTGCTGCTGCTGCTAATACTACCTACCTACCTACGTAATACTACTATTATCAATACTACAAATACTACAATAGATATAGTGTGTAATCCATTTATATTATAGTTTCGGTTGTGTCACTGTTTCAACTGTGTCATTGTTCTAAAGCACTCCATGGTATCCATATAAACCAAGTGTCATACATATTTCTCTGACTGTATTTATAAGGAAATACATTCTATTTCAATTAATCAATGAAGAGTTTTGAAGGATTTACTAAAATTATTAATTATTTCATTGCTAAGTTACAGATTCAACATATGGTTCTTATATATAACTATGTTGGAAGATTGTAATTTAAATATTAACCCTTTAAAATAAGTCGATTTGGGGTAGGTTGCTATCAAAACGTTTAATCATAACAACTCTCCACAACTCCGTACAACTTATTTACTTGTACTTGTGTTGGTGTTCACCCGGGATGTATTGAGCCGGCTCCATCGAAGGAATGGTGTAAGTTCATTTCAGCGAAGTTTCTTCGGGCGATTGGTTTCATAAGCGGTGCCCAGCCGCAAGTATATGCAATTCAAGCATTGCATCGGTTATAGCGCTGACCTCTTGCTTTCACACCCAACGCAATTTGATGGAGCAAGTGCTGCGACGGAGACGCATGAGAGGAAGTTTGGTTGGTAAATGTGATGTTAGACACAACCTATTTGAACCATTTTTTAGGCCAGCAGGAGATCACCCCACTGCCCAGCTCGGGGCAACCTACCCTCGGCACCATATTAAGTAATTGGATTTGAAGTTCTATTTAGGTAGAAAAAAAGTGGAACGATTGCATTTAATTCATGTGATTGTAGATGTAAGTGTATGAGAAGGCTCTAGGCTCAAAGTATTGACGATTTTTCTATCTATCCATCTATATATCATGAAGATAAACTGGCCAGTCTGTTCGGTAGGACCTTCCGCCCGGGACCGATGGACAACTTCCAAAAGTCCCTGGCCTGGCAGTGCTACCGAGGAGCTCTACCAGTTCGAGACAAACTCTACAGACATGGGCGTCCGAGGTGCGTGCGAGACGAAGAAACCGTCGCGCACGCATTCATACACTGCCCGGGCGTCACCGATCTGTGGGGCTATGTAGAACGATTATTGTCGCGGGTGGGACCAATCCGGTTGACCACCGAGTCCATTGTCATGATCAAACCGCCACCCTCCTTCAAAAACGAAGGAGAGGCGGTTTTGCTTTGTGTGATAGCTATGGCGAAAGAGGTTGTATGGTGGACAAGGTTGAAAGGGCTGAGGTCAGACACCTTTCTCTCAGGCCAACAACTGATTCTTTTTTTCAAATACCACTTTGGAAGAAGAATCAGGATGGAGAGAGAGGTGCTGTACCCCAGCAAGTTTTATGAAAGGTGGGTGAAAGTGACGAGAATGGCCCGAGTGAATGGGCCTTCTCTCTATATCAGCCTGTAGGTTGAGGAAAAGGAGGAGGAGAGGAAAGGAGTACAAACTCTTCGTACTCCTGGAGATGAGGGTTGCACATTTTTTCGGGGGTATGTGTTACCCATATGAACTGTCTCCTCCAATTGGGGAAAAAATCGACTAATTTTTAAATTGCATTTGTGATAATATTTTACGCGTTTTTATTGTATGTAAACTTCCCCTCTTTGTATTTGTCCCCTTCTTTTGTGCCCCTGTGGCTAATAAAGAAACATATCTATCATAAAGAAATTTATCTATCTTCAGCTCCCCCTCTCTCTCTCTAGCTCCACCCCTCTCTCTCTCTCTCTCTCTCTCTCTCTCTCTCTCTCTCTCTCTCTCTCTCTCTCTCTAGCTAGCTCTCCCTCTCTCTTTAGCTCCACCACTCTCTCTCTCTCTCTCTCTCTCGCACGTTTGTCGTTGAGCCTAGCATACTTGGTGTAATAAACAAGAAATTTTAATTAATTTAAAATAAGGATCACAATCATACCCCATGTCACTGCATTCCACATTTAATTAATTCTGTTTAATGAAGAATCAGCGATGACTACTCTATACGATCGTTCGTCTTTCTAGAAATAGCAGTCAAATCAAATTCAAACTACCCCTACTTACTGAACATTGAATAAAATATTTGAAATTACAATCCTAAAACGATATATAAGAAAATTGTTTGGGATAGTCATGACTGGAACATCATAACAATAGAAATTATGCAGATAAAATGTTGAATCAGTAATAAGTGTGGGTAAAATAAAATACAAGGGTGTTGCTATTGTTGCTATTTAGCTCCAGGTTAATTCAGATTTAGCCGTCTTATGGTCAATGGTGTTTCAGCCATGACTTATCTTATATTTGAAGTGTATATAGGATCACATTACCTGTCCTTCGGTTTTTAAGATTTGGTTCGGGGAAGATTTGGTTGCTATTTCTAGGAGGTTGAGCAACAACGTAGAGGGTCCCTGATTGATATGGATGTTATTTTATATGGGAGTGAGGTGTGTCAGGTCAATGAGTACAGAACAGGACTCTTCCTATAATTTAACTCCACATGATCTGTCTCACTATAATTAACTATATTTTCTGGGCTTATTTCCTGGTCCTTTACATCTACAATGTAACAATCCTCTGTAACTACCCCTCACACATACACAAGTAGAAAAGACCAACAACACTCAGTCCTTTCACACATCACTAGATTGCACTATATTATGTCTTTGTGTTGTGACTAAAAAACATATAATCTTGCTTACTTACACTACTAGCACTCTACAACACCTCAGTGTTCTCACTTCACTTTATACTACATTCTTTTAATTGTAAATACACACACAATACATTACATCCACACTACTAGTCAAGCACATACACACAGGCACGTTCATTATCAACATGCAAGGTAACCTATCTAGGTCATAGGGGTTCTTATCAGGGAAAAAAAAGAGTAAAGTCCGTCACAATTTCGGAGCTTATCCCGGCGTTAGACGATGACAGTACACAGCACCACCAATGGCTGTTAGTATTCATTTTCACCTAAGTTGACTAGTTCAAGAATACAACGTGCCTGTCGGTCCAAGAATTGAACCCATGATATTGCAGCCGTAAGCCCACTTACCATTGTGTTGCAATCCTTCAACTAGGACACACGCATTATCAGCTTGCAAATTAGCCTTTCTAGGTCACATGTATCCACTTCGTAACTGTCCGATATAACATAGATATTTGTATAATGCGGTAACCTTCTGTGGGGTAATTTAAAAAATATATATACAATATACAAGTGGAAACCGTTTCTTCTACAACAACTACAACGGTACGCGATGGGGCCCACCCACAGCCCTGGTGGACAGAATGGGGAAGGCGTTTCCCCGAAGGACGGCGAGGGAGACGCGCTGGAAGAGCCACTCCAACTCGGGGGGCTCACACCTGCGGCTGGCCAGCTCAGCACCTATGGTGGTGAGTAAGGAGGTAGCACTGGGGCCGAGGACACCAGAAGTCTCCACTGCAAACCTGTCGGAGAGCGACCGGTATTTGAGGAGTTTGGCCCCCTCAGCCCGACGTGCAGCAGAACATACGTCAGTCGCAGACTGCACCAGGTTGCAGCTGCAGAAAGTGTCGGTGCAAGTGGCATCCCAGACGAGGGGTTGGCCACCGCGGAACGGGAAGATGGTCATGTCATCTGGCCTTTTGCCGTCCCCTCGATCCAGCCCCACCGGCTCGAGCTGGGAAGGGAAGCCTGCAGCGTCCAAGCCACGCTTAATGACCTCGTTGAGGGCAGCATGGCGTGGAATGCGGCCGGCACTGTGGCGACAAGAAAGCGGGTGGAGGCTGAAAGAGTCCACGGTGGAACCGCAGCGACATTGGTGTGGCTGGCAGATCCGGAGGCCGAGCCTCAGGGAAACGCCGATATGCACATGTTGTGGCTATGACTAACTGTGTTTTACCGGTCATTTTTTTTTCTTTTGTTATTTTGTTTCTTTTACCGATATGACCCTTTTCAGTGCATTCAATATTGATAAGAGCAGAGGAAAGCTTAATGAAACCGGAGACCTGATTCAAATTCTTCTAAAAAGGTGGATCTTGCTAAAGGCACACAAGGACCAAGTAGAGGTGTTAAACTGGGCGACGGATTAAGTCTATCATTCAAGAATTAGGACCAAATACCATAAGGCATTTCATCAATTCACATCTCCAAATTGGTAGAGTTGTTATGTCGGCGTGGTCAAGAC
>OZ024743.1:61967807-61970307 GCA_964016885.1 Eledone cirrhosa
GAATGATAGTAAAGAGAAGCAAAGATAACTATAAACATTGCTTCAAAGTCTTACATACATACAAGACAACAAAGATATTTCGTAGTTCGTCTCCCTCGTCCGGAAATATAATCACTCTGTGAAAATAGGGGGCGCTAGGGTCGTTGTTATATTTAGGTAGGTGGCAACGTGTTCGGAAATACTCTCGAAAACAAAACATTCTTCTTCAGCCCAAACTAACAAACAAAATAATGAGGTGAGAGAGAGATAGAGGGCGGGAGAGATTGTCTGTGTGAGAGAGAGAGGGGGGAGAGAGAGGGGGGAGAGATTGTGTGTTTGAGAGATAGAGGGAGAGAGAGAGAGATGGAGAGATTATGTGTGAGAAAGAGAGAAAATGGGAGAGAGGGAGTATATGTGTGTGTGAGAGAGAGAGGGGGTAGAGAGGGAGATAGGGGGAGAGAGAGGGGGAGAGATTGTGTTTATGTTTGTATGTTTGTTTGTGTGAGAGAGAGAGAGAGAGAGAGAGAGAGAGAGAGAGAATATAAAATCTAATCTCAACGAAGAATGTAACAAAGCAAGCAGAAACGATTCTTGGTTATTTATTTTGTTTCAGCCACCACCGCTAAGGCCATGGCGGGGCATCACCTGTGTATATAGCAGCTTGCCCAGCTGTGCTGTAGGTATTTCACTGCCATTGTTCCCATAAATCTTGATGGAATCGGAGAGAGTGTTGTCGTGACATACGGTTTATTTTAGGCATTTTAAAATATGGTGACCTCCAAAGTCGATTTCTTCCAGAGTCAGACACAAAGAACGACAGAGAGATATGCAGACAGGAAAGATGTTTCGACACCAGTACTGGAATGGGATAATAATTATCAACCGCGACAAAAAAGGATAGGTTGACCGTGGAATTTGATCTCAAAGCACAGAGAGTTGATATGAACACTGAAAAGCATTCTGTCTGTTGCTCTGCCCATTCACTACCTTTGTAGGCATTTACTGTAAACTATCGTACAGCTTCAAGATGTCAACAATCCAGTTGGATCTAAGATTTGAATATTTTCCCAATTAATATTAAATAGTTTTTTCCTTTTCCTTTATTTGTTTTTGAAGTCATGGTTTCTGTGCTGTGGAATAGCATAATCACTTTTTTTTGTGAGCAAATTACTGTTACTGTCTTGCGAATAATATTTTGTAGCTGTTTAGTTGCTCATTTTGAGACCATACGTATTTAAACAAGTTAGTGTATGCCCTTCTATTGGTGTTGCTGATATAATTATTATGCTGGTATTATCCATATTTCAAAATGTTCTCAGTGAATATATCTGCATGGTTCACGGCAGATTTTTTATAGGGATGTAATATAAATCTACGAAGTACACTCAAGAGGTTTTGAAACTTTTACGAGAGCGAAAACTTTATTGGCGAGGTTTGTGTTCACATTGAGATTGGGTATTAATTTTAATACTTTTCTAAGACATTATAATTTCATTCTGAATAGAGCATTCTTCAATTGGATTTTATTACACGAAAATTTTTCCAGGGTCTTAAGAGTTCATTCAAAATCAATATGGATTTCATAATAGCAAATTTTTCAACTTTTATTTCTTAATACTTAATACATTTTGAAATTTATGTTATGTAGAAATTACAATATTAAAACATTCTTACAGATATGAATAACAAAGAAAAGTGCTGACCCTATTTATTAGAGAGAATGTGACGTCATATTTCGGTTAAAGTATATATTCTACTGTGCTTTCCATAATTGTATGGTCGATAAAGAAATACCATTCCAGTACTGGTGTCGATTTTCCCTCTATATCTCTTTCTCCTTAACTGGAAGACATCAGCTGAGTTTAGACATGGAGAGGGATGAGCTCCAAAATATAAAGTCAGTCTTGAGCCCGGGGGCTCAACAAACATGAGCTTATCTCTGTTTCCGTGATGTGAAACGACTGAGAGTACAAGACTTCCCTGGACAGGGCGCCTGTCCATAACAGGGTTAAATCCCCAGCTACTGCTGGTACACATTTTCTGATGAATATAATGGAGCAATATGATATGAAGTGCTTTACACAAGAACACAGCACACAACCCAGTCCAGGAATGAAGCCCACGACAATATGATCGCAAATCCAACACCCTTACCACCAGGCCACATTCCTCCAGGTTTTCAATATCACTGCGACGCTTCCACGATTCTACCAGGAATAACGGGTCCATACATACATGTATATAGGCGGCAAATTGGCAGAGTCGTTAGAACGTTGGATAGAATGCTCTATGGTATTGGTTTCGGCTCCCTGCTCTCTGAGTTCAATTCCTGCCGAGGTCAACTTTGCCTTTTGAGGTCGATAAAATAAAGTACCAGTCTAGTATTGGGGTCGATTCTTCCTCTATATTTCTTTCTCATTTTCCTTTCACTTACTTTCTAACTTGCTCTGGAAGAAATCAGCTATACTCAGGCCTGGCGTGGGAAGGGCTCCGCGAGGCTTAAAAATGGCCAAGAAACGTC
>OZ024743.1:61975307-61987807 GCA_964016885.1 Eledone cirrhosa
ATCATCACCATCGCTCCCGTCGTCACCATCACCATCATCACCATCGCTCCCGTCGTCACCATCACCATCATCACCATCATCACCATCACTCCCGTCGTCACCATCACCATCATCACCACCATCACCATCACTCTCGTCGTCATCATCACCATCACTCCCGTCGTCACCATCACCATCATCACCATCATCACCATCACTCCCGTCGTCACCATCACCATCATCACCATCATCACCATCACTCCCGTCGTCACCATCATCACCATCATCACCATCGCTCCCGTCGTCACCATCACCATCATCACCATCATCACCATCACTCCCGTCGTCACCATCACCATCATCACCACCATCACCATCACTCTCGTCGTCATCATCACCATCACTCCCGTCGTCACCATCACCATCATCACCATCATCACCATCACTCCCGTCGTCACCATCACCATCATCACCATCATCACCATCACTCCCGTCGTCACCATCATCACCATCATCACCATCGCTCCCGTCGTCACCATCACCATCATCACCATCGCTCCCGTCGTCACCATCACCATCATCACCACCATCACCATCACTCTCGTCGTCATCATCACCATCATCACCATCACTCCCGTCGTCACCATCACCATCATCACCACCATCACCATCACTCTCGTCGTCATCATCACCATCATCACCATCACTCCCGTCGTCACCATCACCATCATCACCATCATCAACATCGCTCCCGTCGTCACCATCACCATCATCACCATCACTCCCGTCGTCACCATCACCATCATCAACATCGCTCCCGCCGTCACCATCACCATCATCACCATCACTCCCGTCGTCACCATCACCACCATCACCATCATCACCATCACTCCCGTCGTCACTATCAAAATCATCACCATCATCACCATCATCACCATCACTCCCGTCGTCACCATCACCATCATCACCATCATCACCATCACTCCCGTCGTCACCATCATCACCATCAAAATCATCACCATCATCACCATCATCACCATCGCTCCCGTCGTCACCATCACCATCATCACCATCATCACCATCACTCCCGCCGTCACCATCACCATCATCACCATCACTCCCGTCGTCACCATCACCACCATCACCATCACTCCCGTCGTCACCATCACCATCATCACCATCATCACCATCATCACCATCGCCCTTGTCGTCACCATGACCATCACCATCACTCCCGTCGTCACCATCACCATCATCACCATCATCACCATCGCCCTCGTCGTCACCATCACCACCATCACCATCACTCCCGTCGTCACCATCACCATCATCACCATCATCACCATCATCACCATCATCACCATCGCCCTCGTCGTCACCATCACCATCACTCCCGTCGTCACCATCACCATCATCACCATCATCACCATCGCCCTCGTCGTCGCCGTCGCCGTCTATGTTGTCTTCGTCGTTATCATCATGATTATTCTTATACTTTCTTATGTTCACTCTGAAGTATAAGAGAGAAAGAGGGAGAGAGAGAGAAAGGGAGAGAGAGAGAAAGGGGGAGAGAGAGAGAAAGGGGGAGAGAGAGAAATGGAGAGAGAGAGAGCGTGTGTGAAAGCGAGAGAGGGTGAAAGAGAAAAAGAGATAGAGAATAAGTGGGAAAGAGAGAGGGAGAATAAATGAGAGTGAATGAGTGAAAGAGAGAGAGAAAGAGAGAAAGAGAGGGTGAGGAAGGGGGAGGCATGGAGGGAGAGAGAGAGAGAGAGAATATATCCTTGATGTTCTCCATGACGAAATCCACCTGTACTTCATCACTGATATAAGTCTACCTATCCCACTGGGACATTGGGTGATGAGATATGTTTCTAGCTCTACCTGTCACTTACATGTAGCCTGAAGCTGACAGGATCTTAAAACCGGGTAGCACTGACTAATTGACTGTTGAGGGCCAGAAGTATATTTTACTGGTCAATTAAGGCGACACTGACTAACAGGCTACATACTATGGAGGGCCAGATGTATGTTTTCACTGGTCAGCTTGGGTAACACCGACTAACAGACTGATGAGGGTCAGAGGTATATTTCCACTGGTCAGTTAAAGTATTTTGTATTTCGATTTGAGTATTACCCAATTGGCCAGTCAACTTCTGCATACTGTTAGTGAATGGCCAACCTTGTTCCACCGTTAGTGAATGTTGTTGATTTTAGAGTTTGGGGCTGTTGAGCCAATACCCAACTATTGGGAGTATAACATATAAATGGGGCCTCATTTCTGAGTATCAGAGAGTGTCCATACGCCGATAAGTCATGCATGCTGCAATAATTGTTTCAACTTTTGGCACAAGGCAAGCAATTATCCCAGTGCATTACCGGTACTTTATTTTATCGACCCCGTAAGGATGCACGGCAAAGTTAACATCGGTGGGATTTGAACTCAGGACGTAACTCTATGCTAGAAAGCATGGCGTCCGACCCTCTACCGATACTGCCAATCCGAGCCCATATCGCAAATGGGGTATACTATGTGGTTTAATATAGCCGCTGGTTTAAGGAAAGAAATCTTATCCACAATCAACGGAGGCACATGTCTAGAGTGCTGGTTACCAGCTCTTTATCAGAGCATTGTCTGCTCTAAAAGAAAGCACATTGGAAAATAGGTTTCCCTTGTAAGACTAAAGCTATATAGTAGGATTTTGTGCACTTTTCACATGCACAAGTCATTGTCCGACGTTCTAACGACTCAGCCAATTTACCGTCTCTAAACAGCTGACTTGGTGTGTATACATATATTTATATATATATATATATATATATATATATATATATATATGCGTGTGTATGTGTGTGTGTGTAAGAGTACAGAGAGTGAGACGTGAAAACAAATAAAGTTGAAGATTAAGTCAGCGATGCAATGTTTGAGTCATCAGTTAGGAAGTGAGGTGAAATAAATGAAGGCAGTACTAGTAGTGCTAGTAGTGGTGGTGGTGGTAGTGGTGGTAGTTAGCGATGATGATCATTCTGGTGGTGACAATGGTGGTGGTAGTGGTGTTGGAAGGGTGGTCGTGCTAATGCTGCTGGTGACTACAACAAAGTATTGTTTGTGTATGTATGTGTACGTATGTATGTGTGTGTATATGTGTGTGTATATGTATGTATGGGAGTATGCATGTATGTGTGTGTATGTGCATGCATGTGTGTATGTGTTTGTATGTGTGTACACATAGTTAACCACTAATTGGATGTTACATGTCAGAAATGTGGCTACACATTTTGTATGTTTTCTGTCATTTCAATGAAAATTTCTTCTTCATATCTATGATTAGTGTTTTTCTTTGTGTTAAGATTTTTTTTGCTATTTTTCACTGTGACATATGTTATGGTGTGTGTTTGTGTTTGTGTGTGTGTGTGTGTGTGTATGTGTGTGTGTGTGTGTGTGTGTGTGTGTGTGTGTGTGTGTGTGTGTGTAATGTTGTGAAGGTTGTGTGTTGTGCTTACGTAGGTTGTTGTGTTGTTTGTGTGTAGGATGTGCCGTGTTCTATACATGGTGTTATGTGTATAGTATTGTGAAGGTTGTGTGGTGTGTTGTTGTCGTTGTTGTTGTTTTCCCTAGTTTGTTGTCTGTGTGTGTGTTGTGGCATGTATAATATTGTGTGCTGTGATGTGAAGGTTATATACCGTATTTTTTGTAGCAAAGAACAGCGTTCTGTTTAGAGAATTGACCAATCAGAAGATAACTTACCAACTATTGTAAACCAAACATGTTTCATATAATACATTAACAAATAAGCAGAAATGTTACACACATACATACATATACACATACATACATACACACATATATGCATACACACATACACACACACATACATACATACATACATACATACATACATACATACATACATACATGATGGCTGCCCCTCGTTATCGAGTATGGCCATTGCACGAGGAGAAAGAAAAAAAAAATAATAATAATAAATAAATAAAAATAAAAAAAAAATAAAAAAATAAAAAAAAGATATATATATATATATATATATATATATACATATACATACATATACACACACACACACACATACTCACACACACATATACACACACATACATTAATAACAATAATAATAATAATAATAACAACAACAACAATAATAACGACAACAACAATAATAATATACATATACATATATATATACACACACACGCACACACATAAGCATATCCACACACACACACACACACACACACACACACACACACACACACACACACACACACACACACACACACACACACACACACACACGCGCGCACACGATAGCAACTAACAGCGCTGCGATCGAATGTGGCTTTTTAGCCCAGCCAATGATCTAAAATGTCTTGCACAGAGTCGGCAACCAAAACATTTACTGGGAATAGTCGGCTGTGGTTGGAGTTCGTGTACTTTTGCATGTCGCTTGAGCCCTCCTGCTGATTTACATTCTCTACCACATGTTTGGCAAGCATGATGAGTAGCATCTCCAACAGCAGCCTGGTAGTCAACCACTGGTCTTACTTTATGACTGCGAAGATGACTTTGAGTCCAGCTTTGCTTAGGCAGAGTCTCGCACATACGCTGCATGTCAGCACCATAGGAGGACCCTACATACATGGTGGCTGCCAACTCGTTTTCGAGTACGGCCACTACTTTATATCCATGTAGGAGAACCCCTACCGATGCGCTGAACGAGTGTGACTTTTTAGTCCAGCCAGCGACTTGAAAACTCTGGTACAAACACTACACTTGTGACAATTACTGACACATAGTGCTGGGCCCATGGTACCATGTGACGACAAGTGCAGAGAGATCTCCAGATATAAAGCAATCCATACATACATACATACATACATACATACATACATACATACATACATACATACATACAAAACTGCGATGTCGGAGGTGCGACAACTTAGGAGGAATATGGCTACAGTCTGGATGGACAACAGGAAAGCTTTCAATTCTGTTCCCCACTCTTGGATGATAGAGGCCCTCCGACTTGCTAAAGTCCCAGACATTATTATCAGAGCCATAGAGAAGCTGTCTTCTTCTTGGGCTACTATCCTAAAGTTAAAGACAGAGAAAGAGGACTCTATTTTCACTGATAAAATAAAATATCGCAGGGGTATATTTCAGGGGGACAGTCTCTCTCTGTGATATTATTCACCCAGTCCTTAAGCCCCTTGTCCTTTCTGCTTAGAGGCCTAACATCAGTCAAGACAGCATTTAATGTCGCATCATATCCCTCCGACAACATCTACGAACCTCAAAGCGTAGGAGCCCGTCTCTCGAGCAAGTCTATCTGCATGAAACAGATAAGATCATGAGAGTTTGGAAAGAATTCCTTGAGAGATATTCCCTGTGTGATAATCAAAAACTCACACCCTGTTCAGCAGTATCGCAGTGAATCCATGAATAAAAAGCTGCATGCTTATCAGCAAAAAATCATGCATGAATATGTTGCCAGGAAGCTCCAGAGTGAGAATAATATAGATAAACAAAGTAGTCTATCTTTGACCAACAACCGCTATATTGGCTCCCACATTGAAGGATACGCTTTTGCAATCCAAGAACAGGAAATCAACACGAAATACCTGATTCACAAAAGATATAGGGATATGCAGGCAAAACACAGGTTTCGTCCACCAAATTTCACACACAATACATTGATTGATCTGAGGCTATAGAAGAGGGGTCTTTTCTTTTCACCTCTAAGATATTTAACTTAACATGTTAATCGGTTTAACATCGCCATTTCTTTCTGGGGTGCTTTTAGCAAAGTCGGCTCTGTAGCAAAACATTGAGACAAGGTCTGGTCTAAGGATCACCTGAACCAAATACTGACGGTCGTGTTGGAATAGGCGTCATGTCTAATGTCAATTCTCCTCTGAATAAATTATTAGAAATATACACATGTCGGTATAGACAGCAATATATATTTGCTGTTTGATGCAGTCTAAAGAATATAATTTTAAAGAATATGAAACTACAAACACACACATGCACACACATGTATGTATGTATATATATATATATATATATACGTGTCCCAACGACTTTTTTTAGCCGTTGCTCTCACCAACCGGAGGTATATGGTCTTTAAAGCGATGAAATGCCTATGATAGTTGGAAGATCACTGATGAAGGACAAACTTTTTTCATATGTAGCCCATTTGCAACTCCGCAGCGCCTTTATTATCATATTTACACATATGTTTTCCACTGCTGCTACACCGTCTTTTTCGTTCTATGTATCTTTACCCTTTCTAGCAGTCTCCCCCTCTGTTAGCCTCTTCCTCACCCTTCACTCACTCATTCTCTGTCACTACCTCTCCTCCTCCTCTTTCTTCCCGTTTGACCTGTGAGTAATTCTTTTCTCTCACATTCTCGGCCAAGCTGGTCGGAATTTTTTCTCTCTCGTCTACGATTTCACAGAACTTATGTTTACCGAATTCGCAGACCAGACCCCTTCTTCCTCCCGTTAGACCTGTGCGAAATTCCTTCCTTGCTCACATTTCAACCAGGTTTGATGGTCTTTATTCTCTCGTTCACGATTTCACCGAACTTAAATTCATAAAAATCTGGGACTTGTCTCCTTCTTCCTCACTTTCTGTTGCCTCACCATTTTGTTTGTTTACCCTCGTGTCCCCTTTATTTACGTGTCCCAACGACTTTTTTTAGCCGTTGCTCGCACCAACCGGAGGTATATGGTCTTTAAAGCGATGAAATGCCTATGGTAGTTGGAAGATCACTGATGAAGGACAAACTTTTTTCATATGTAACCCATTTGCAACTCCGCAGCGCCCTTATTATCATCATATTTACACATATTTTTTCCACTGCTGCTACACCGTCTTTTTCGTTCTATGTATCTTTACCCTTTCTAGCAGTCTCTCTCTCTGTTAGCCTCTTCCTCACCCTTCACTCACTCATTCTCTGTCACTACCTCTCCTCCTCCTCTTTCTTCCCGTTTGACCTGTGAGTAATTCTTTTCTCTCACATTCTCGGCCAAGCTGGTCGGAATTTTTTTCTCTCGTCTGCGATTTCACAGAACTTATGTTTACCGAATTCGCAGACCAGACCCCTTCTTCCTCCCGTTAGACCTGTGCGAAATTCCTTCCTTGCTCACATTTCAACCAGGTTTGATGGTCTTTATTCTCTCGTTCACGATTTCACCGAACTTAAATTCATAGAAATCTGGGACTTGTCTCCTTCTTCCTCACTTTCTGTTGCCTCACCATTTTGTTTGTTTACCCTCGTGTCCCCTTTATTTACGTGTCCCAACGACTTTTTTTAGCCGTTGCTCGCACCAACCGGAGGTATATGGTCTTTAAAGCGATGAAATGCCTATGATAGTTGGAAGATCACTGATGAAGGACAAACTTTTTTCATATGTAACCCATTTGCAACTCCGCAGCGCCCTTATTATCATATATATATATATATATATATACACTTTATTAATGGCTGAAATTTCCCAGTGATCCAGTGAATACAGTAAATAGATAAAATATTACTCTCAACGATGGTATTGAGTACTCATTCTCGCGACAGACAATACTAAGCGTCTAAGCGTGTATATATATATATATATATATATATATATATATATATATATATATATATATATAATGTACGAAGCTGCGTTTTCGGTATTTAAGCGTTAATATATATATTTATATGCACACATACATGCACGCATATTTGCACACATACACATACACACATACATAGCTACTCGAAACAAACATCTTGAACTATGATGTTGAAATACTTCCACCAGTATCATCATTACCACTAGTCGTATTGTGAAAATGTTCTTGATAGTTTTGCTGCTATAATTATTGTTTTCTGGTGTTTTCGCTGTTATTGTTGCTATTTTGTTACTGCTGTTGTTGGGGTGTTGCCATTGCTACTTTTGTTTGTTGTTGTTCTGGTAACGGTTGTTTTTACTGATGTTGTTTCTGCTGGTGTTGTTATACTATTGTTTTTACCGCTCTTAGTGTTGTTATTAGTGCTGTTCTTTTTGCTGTTAGTGTTGTCTTTGCTGTTGTTGTTATTGTTACAATTGATACTGCTGTCGTTATTGTTGATGGTAGTAATGGAGGCGATGCTATTGGTGTTGTTACTGTAGGTGCTGGTAGTGGAGGTGGTGCTACTGGTGTTATTACGTTCTTGTTTGTGGTGTTGTTGTTGTCGCTGGTTGTAATGACCGTTCCCATTATAACCATCACCCCACTTGCCTTAAACCGTCATGCAATGTCTCTTCTGTGTAATTAGTCCCAGAACTCCTACCAATTAAAACTGGCGCCACACTGTTACTGAATTAAATACTGATGCTTATTATCTTCGGAAGATCATGACATCTGGATTAGAGCGGTCTTTTAATGAATCAATTCGAATTTAGAGGAAACGCCGTAAATGCAGTGGAAACACACATCAAGCAACAACAGTTGGTTTAAACTATCTCTTACGAAAATTGATGAATTTGTCCAGTGGCTGTTGCAACGAGTGTCGCTGGCCATTGTCTGCGGTAATGCCTTTGCAGTCTTGTCCACGAGGTGCAGTCCAATCATCGCCCTGCCCTAGGCATAGAGCCATCACCTTCTCTCCTTTCCTTTCTTCCGTGGCCACATAGTCCTTGCTTTTTCCCTCCTGTTCCTCTCATTTATGGCAGTTATAGCCCTTTCTCCTATTTTCCTATACAGTCAGATCTGTCCTTCTTTACCCCTCCCCTTCTTTTCGTTGCTTGGTTTTGTTTTTATCCCTTTTTTTCTTTTTTCTTTCATATTTCAATCAATATTTGTATATGTATATCAATATTTGTATATGTTATTTATACAACTGTGAACTGATTTATTGTCTGTAATTTAATTTTATAACATGAAATAAATGTGATGACATATATTGAGTGAACAAAATACCCGAAAAGATATGCTATTGTTGTTGAAACTCCGTCGATTTCGATGACAAGTGTTCCAGTTGTTCGGTAAACGGAACAGCCTGCTTATGAAATTAATGTGTAAGTGACTGAGCATCCCACAGAAATGTACACTGCCTAACGTAGTTTTCGGGACCATTCAATACAGGCACAGTTCATTTTCTTTTCCATCTGAGTAGAGAAGAGAAACGTGAAAATACTGTCTTGGACAAGGATACATCGCGCCGCCGAGTATCGAATCCGTGACGTTACGATTGTGAGTCGGCCACCCTATTCTTTATAATAATATTATTCACTTATTTTACTTAGACTGGAACGCTTAAATGATTTTCCATAAATATATTTTACGCACAATCCCCACTATCCCAAATTTATTAAGATATTAAATTCAACGAAAAATGTCTTGGAAAGATTATTAAATCATATATATCTTTTCAATAATCTTTATTAAACTCCATCATGTCCCTTGGAATCTCAGAATTATATCACGAAATTCCGTGGTTCATAGGAACTGATATAGAGAAACACTTTTAGGGTTATACAATTTGGTAAGTACTGTCGTTGGGTTTCCATCTAATTTCAGACCTCTTCATCTTAAATGAAGACCGCGAGTTGTCAGAGTCGTTAGGATCAAATGCATCATTGTCGCCATCATCGTTACCATCACCCCCACTACCATGAATACCATTGTCATCATCATCATTATCACAATCACCACTGCCATTATCGTCATCATCGTCACTACCATCACAAGCACCACCATCACCATCACCATTATCATCATCACTATCACCACCGTAAACATCACCACCACCATCATAATAGTAATACTTTCTATATTTCTTATTGCTGAATTAATTTTTCTTTATTGTTTTATGTATTTTTTATTTAATTTCGTTAATTTATTTGAAAGAATGGTTTGAATAAATTATACATAAACAATTGTCAGTAACATTTTTGTCATATAGACATAAGCTCAAGCTATTGCCATTGTTAATGTAGTTATGTCACCGGTTCAGCTTTCATCAAGACGAACTATGATCAAACTGATCCAATCGCGACTATCAAGTCTTTTATTTTCTTTTTAAATATTATCTATTCAACTAAATGATTCAAGTTAGAATGATAAGGAGGTCATGGTTGTACCAGTATTATATTAGTGTATTCTTAGGGAAGTATGTAAAATTACCATGATTAATTCGCTATTTATTCAATGTGCATATTTGTATTTGTATGTAAGATGAGGTGCGAGAAATAAATATATACATATACGCCAGGTCCGAACACAAAGGATCAAACTTCGACTGTCACTACATCCGTCTCTCCCACTCTCTCCATCTCTCACTATCACTATTATAAGCAAGTGGGAGCCCACACTAGGGCCGCCCCGCGTACTCGGCGGACAGTATAGACAAGGTGAGGGAGACACGCTGGAAGAGCCATTCCAGCTCTCGAAGCTCACACCTGCGGTTATCCAACTACAGAATCGCACAGTGCCGCTTAATTTTTTACTATCTCTCGCTCTCTCTCTCTCTCTCTCTCTCTCTCTCTCTCTCTCTATATATATATATATATATATATATATATATATATATATATATATATATATTTATATTTATTTATATATATATATATATTTATATTTATATATATATATATATATATATATATATATGTTTATATATATATATGTTTATATATATATATATATATATATATATATATATATATATATATATATATATGTTTATATATATATATATGTTTATATATATATATATGTTTATATATATATATATATATGTTTATATATATATATATATATGTTTATATATATATATATATTTATATTTATATATATATATATATATATATATATATATATATATATATGTTTATATATATGTTTATATATATATATATATATATATATATATGTTTATATATATATATATATATGTTTATATATATATATATATGTTTATATATATATATTTATATATATATATATATATATGTTTATATATATATATATATATATATATATATATATATATATATATATATGTTTATAACGGCCAGTCTGTGGAGCTAACATTGCTAGTAACTACAGACTGTCCTACTTCCTCTCCCTGATCATACGCCCCATCATTGAAATGTCCCCAGATGTATGTGACAGCACGGAGGACCTCCTCAGCAGAATCGGCGAGGGTACCGATCTATGGACCTAACAAACTGCATAATAGGTAGTATGGATGTTGTGTCCCTGTATCCATCTATTGACGTGGATTTTGCTGTGGAGAAATGCGTAGAAATGATCAGTGAGAGCAATGTTGTGTTCCGTGGGATTGATACCAGTGAGCTGGGACTCCTACTTAAACTTACCTATAGTAATAATTACCTAGACACATATGACCTTAGCAACCTGTTCCCTACAAGACCATTACCTCAATGGCCAAGAAAACCCACACAGATAGATGGAACGGGTGGACCAGAGCCATACGGACACCCGAAAACCACGATGAACTGAAGAAAATGATTGCACATGCGGTAGGGGCCAGCATAAAACTAACCCTTAAGGAACATATATTCAAATTTAATGGAAAAACATATGCCCAAGAGGAAGGAGCAGCCATTGGTGTTAGCATTGCAGGCGACATAGCTAACTTATTCATGGTATGGTGGGACAGTAGACTTAAACTTAAACTTAAAGAACAATTAGAAGACCCCTTAACCCTGATAATGTACTCCCGCTACGTTGATGATATAAACATCGTAGTTAAGACACCCCCACTAGAGAACAGTCAGGAACTAGAGAAAAACACAATGGAAAGCATCCAGCAAATAGCTAACTCCATCCACCAGAGTATTAGAGTTACTATAGACTACCCAAGTAAACACCCCAACCATCGATTACCTGTACTAGACACAGAGCTCTGGTTAGATACCATTAATAACAAAAAACAAATCCTCCATTCCCATTATGCCAAACCCATGACTTCCAAACATCTGATCCACCGAAACTCGGCTGTTTCGGACCATACCAAAATCAACATACTGATTGCGGATTTGGTACGGGTGATGAGAAACGTGTCCCGCATGTGCAACCCCGAGGAACTAGAGAGACACATACAACACTTCATCCACCGTATGCAGTTCTCTGGTTACAATCAGAGAGATAAAATCAGAGTGTATAGAGGAGCCAGAACCAAATGGGAAAAAATGGTAAATAATGACACAAATGGGACCTGCCCCTTGTATAGGAGCAAATTTTGGAATAGAATAGAAAGAACTAGGAATAAAGCTAATAGAATAAACTCATGGTTTTGATAGCAATAAATACCAGAGGGTAATGTTCATCGATACAACCCTTAGAGGTGAATTAGCTTACAAATTTAGAAGGGCCCTAGATAAACATAAACTCAATATTAAGATAGTAGAAAGACCAGGTACCTCCGTAAAAACACTTATTAGCAAGACATATCCTTTTCAAAGAGCCCCTGTATAGATAAGAAATGTATAACCTGTAAAATAA
>OZ024743.1:61995307-62020307 GCA_964016885.1 Eledone cirrhosa
GAGAATTACATCCTCTGGCGTGTTCAGCCACTTGCATGTTAATTTCATGTGCAGGCGAATCAACTGGAATGCTCATCGTTAAACCGACGGAGGGCCATTCTATTCCGTGTGTACACATATAAAAATATCATACAAACGCAAGAATTAAATATTACCCATATATAGGTACTATCACACATACCCAAACAGACATACAGAGATACACACACACATTCTTATGTAACAAGGATCTTAAACCTGTTTCTGTTCAAACTGTTTCATGTCTCTCCGACTGTCAAAGCCAACTAAAAGAGGTTTAATCATTACTCTCACCTATCAGCATATTTCAAAACAAGTTTATCATCGTTACACCAATCACTCCCTATTCGTATATTTTCATTCTGTGTATTTCGCTGAGCTCATTAATTAATGCAATTGTTAGAGGGCACCTTAGTACTGCAATAATGTTGTTGGGAATCAAAGTGTAGACCTGCTTTTAATAGACAATTGGAATTGCATTCATGGAGAGGGATGAACTCCGCCTGGTATAGATGTCATAACAGTGCCTCTATGACATCACATTTCTCATTGCCTTTTGGAGTAACAGTTAAAGGGAGGACGGAGAAGAAACACACAGTAAAAGTTTATTCATAACTGGACCACCCATTGGATCACGTTGACTTCAAAATATTGTTTTTAAATCATGTTCACTTAAATCATTTTTAAATAATTAAATTATACACACACGTATATTTTTGCAAATGAAACTGGAAGGCCCATATATATACGTGTGTGTATGTATATATATATAAATGTGTGTGTGCGTGTAAATATAAATATATATATATGTATGTGTATGTGTATGTGTGTGTATGTGATCTATATACACTGGCCATAGACACACACACACTCATATATATATACACACAACAACACCACCATCTCTCTCTCTCTCTCTCTCTTTTCCATTCTCCTCTGTTTCCTTTCCCTCTCTCTATGTCCCTCTTTCAATCCACACTCTCACAACCACTATCTCTTTCTCTCTATCCTTCTCTCTCTCTCTATTTATGGAGGTACCCGGAAAAACCCATATCTCGGGAACCCGTCCTCCGATTTACGCGAAACCTGTTTTATTCCATTTGTATTCGCATTTCAGGGTCAACTTCCTTTCAAAGTATTTTCCCATTATGCACCCTTTTGGCTGTATTACATTACAGGCAAGCAAGCAAGCAATTGTAGTAATATATAGATGTCGCAGATTGTGATGAAAGGGTTTTGACAATTAAGTAATTAATCAATTCGTTGATTAATCAACTGATATATAGATTAATTACTTTAAAATTCCAAAAATGTATTATTTACGAAATTCTATATCTAAAGTATTAGTTTATCTGCATCATCAGTACCAAGAGAGTAAACGTCACTTAATATGGATAAAGAAATACTAGTATTTGCGGTTCTCACATGATTAGCGAGGCAGTTATGACATGATCACAGTTTCAAATAACCATAAATATGTTTATTATTTTTTAGACATCCTTCGCTCACGAATGACCATAAGATTTGCAGCTACAAAGTTCCCATCTGAGACGCAAGTCTGAGAAAGGTTGTTTGTGGAAGACCAGCAGTCGTCTATACATACCAGTCTTCCCTCTCCACACCACCAATGTTGTCCAGGGGAAAGGCAATGACCGATACAGCTTTCCACCGGTGAAGTCACAACTCATTTCAACAGCTGAGTAAACTGGTGCAACGTGAAATAAAGTGTCTTGTTCAAGAACACAACACCCGGTCCGAGATTCCAATTCACAATCTCCCGATTGCAAGCCCAATGCTCTAACTACTAATCCTTGCACCTTCACTTATATAATGTTTATTATACATAAATATTATACAAACTTTCATATGCGCCTCCTCTATAGTATTAATATATTAAAATATAATGAAGAATATTCTGAGAAGAAAATCGATGACTAAATCCAGATTTCTATAGAAGAAAATTGAAAAGAATGCGATAAATTGACGAAGTGGTTTGGAATTGTTATTAATATCTGAAGTTTAAATATTTGTTTCTACTTTAGGCACAAGGCCAGCAAATACCCAGTGCATTACTGGTACTTTATTTTATCGACCCCGTAAGGATGAAAGGCAAAGTCAACATCGGCGGGATTTGAACTCAGATCGGAAAGGGACGTAACTATACTGGAAAGCATGGCGTCCGACTCTCTACCGATATTGCCAATCCAACGTCCATCTGAAGTTTAAATATTAAGATGATGTTGGTATTGGAATATTCTATATTTAAGGAAAGGATGACATATTTAAAAATAATTAATCATTTTACGATATAAGTTTTTTAAACTTTCAGTTATTCACCATCATCCTCATCATCATAATCATCAGCAACATCATCATTTCGCGTCCGCTTTCCACGCTGGTATGTCATGATTCAAAACCAGACGGGTTGGAGTGACTTAGTCTTGCTCTTATGTTCCTTATTTGGCATCCGTCCTAACACCAACCACCTTACAGGCTGCATTAGATGCATTTTTTTATGGCCCTACTATTTTACAGTGTGTACTGGGAGTGGGGGTATTTTTGTGTCACTATCACTAACACGTTAAATGGTTGATATGTGCATTTTATCATGGACCAGCATTAGAGAGGTTGCTACAAGCTCATCCAGACTAAAGGAGCCTCTCAAACTCTACGTCTCCGTTCAATCACCAACGCTCTAATCTCCGATCACTCACTACATTTACTTTTAATGTCGCAGTGCTTGTACGACTGGGCGGGTATTTTGTATTATGGCATATCGCCAGTCTACTGCAATTAGTTACGCTGGGATCAAATTCTCCTTTCATCCTTCCGGGGTCGATAAAATATAGTACCACTCAAGTAATGGGGTCGATTAATCGACTTTCCACTGCCCCATCACCGCCCCAAAATTGCTGTCTTTACACTTCAATTAGAAACGCTTATTGGTTATTAAAATAGTTTCAACTTCAAGTTTTGCTATCCACAAATAAATGATTATTTTACCATGCAATATATGTCTTCCTGTATTTATTTATTTTTATGGAACATTTCTTCAAATACGAAAAAGAATCGAGTAAACAAATAAAAAGAAAAAATCTTAACAGTTTTACAATCCTGTTCTAGTCTTTTACCAGAAGCTAAGCATCTGTACAAACATCCCACACACGATTAGTTTGTTGGTTATATTGCAATTTGGCAATAGTAATGAGCGATCTAATATAAAACTTCCACAACTGGTATAGACATTGTTGATAAATATGTGGTTGTTCTTCTTGTTGGCTCTAATCGAGCTGACATATGGCCAAAGGTATCCCGACCATGACCATCCTATCTTGTTTTTTTATAGAACGCACCCAGTACACTCTGTAAAGTGGTTGGTGATAGGAAGAGCATCCAACTGTAGAAATCTTGTCAAAAAATGTGTAGGGATGACTTTTTATGACGACCTCCCTAGTGCTGGTGTCACGATAAAATGCACTCGGCGGACTCGTGTAAAAATGTGGGAACCTATGTAAGCGAGATGCGACCCATGCCTCATTTGAGAAGTCAGTGTCCCCACTTAAATACTGGCGTGGGTCTGTGACAACATATTCAATCCTTGCTTGCAGGGAAAACGGATGTTAAATGATAATGATGATTATGAAGAAGATGATGATGGGGGATTTCCGTGATATCTAATATAAAAGAACTGTTACAATCACTGTAGATCTCCGGAAGGTTGAAAGGCAAAGTTGACCTCGGTGGGATTTAATCTTGGGCATAAATATTCTAAGATCAACAAATGTTTATCGACTCCAGAAAAATCAAAGGCAACCTCGGCAATATGTGAACGCAGAATATAAAGGACTCTAACATATTTTGTTCGACGCACTAACGATTCTGCCGTTTTAATGCAACTATAGAACTGAAGTGGCATCTAAAAATAAACAAACATTGTTATATTTATTTCTTGAAGTGGCGAAATGTTCGCCTATGGTATTGATTTGGCGTGAGTGAGTGTGGACTGTGTAGTGAAAAATGTAAAGTTATTAACTTTCGTAGTGTTATCAAAGAAATTTTAAAACCAACTTTATTAGCTCAGCAGACTGGAAAATTATTTTATTTGGGAAAATGTGAGGCATAACTGCGAAAAGGGGTTGCACCTTGTAAAATTAGCTACGTCCTTTAAATACTGTAGTGTCATATAGATCTCAAAATAAAGTGTGAATTCTAATGAATTGTTTTTCCAATATCCATCATAATTTACGAAGTAGTTTGTTTTTTTAAATTATTTTTGTTGTCAATCAAAATTGTTTCTATTTGGGGCACAAGGCCAGCGATTATCCCAGTGCATTACTGATGTTTTATTTTATCAACCCCGTAAGAATGAAAGGCAAAGTTAACTTCGGCGGGATTTGAACCGAGACCGTAAGGGGGCGTAACTCTATACTGAAAAGCATGGCGTCCAACCCTCTACCGATACTGCGAAACCCCACACGGTGTTGTTAATCATAATGAGCGTCACTTGCCATAGCCTCGAGTCGATCCATGACTCTTCAATGAAACTGAATCCCAATTATAACGCAGTTGGAGCAAAAGTGATCCATGTGCATATTTCCAACAGAAAAATGCACATAAAAATATAGTACTAGCTGGCCCGTCCGGCTGGCGCTCGGCTAGGTATACCTTCCCCCACCACTCCACTGCAAAGATACCACACACCCTCCCGTGTCACATTGTCCTTCCGACATCGTAACAAAAGGGAGGAGCTACCATAGAAATGAGTTTAAAAAGAAAGAGTTAAGCTGTGTTATTAAAAACTGTTATTAATTCTTAAATGAATATTGAAATACCCAACTGGTGACTCTAACTGTATTAGTGGCGGTACTAAGCGGGTTGTTTGAAGTGATTTTGTTTTTTATGGCATGTTGAGAGAAGTGAAACGAAATGAACTGGACCTCCATCAGTTTCAATGGTTGATGTTTTAGTTATTCCATAAACAAAACAGCCTCCTCGTGAAATGTACGTGTTAATAGCTAAGCATTTCATAAACACATGTACCCTTAATGATGTTTCCAAGGAGTTTCAGCGTGATACAGTGTGTGTGAAGGTTGGCCCTTCGAATTATAATGACAGTCCATCCGACGGGTTTTCAAAGTACCCTTCTACCCAGTTTTACTCACAAGACATGAGAGTACCTGAGGCTATTGAAAACCACTTGCCCAATATGACAGGAAGAGGTGATCAAACATTAGACCGAGTGATTGCGAGGCGAACTCCTAAATCATTTGGCCATTTTGAGTCCTAAAGGAGTAAAATAGGTGAGGATTTTTAACACCAAAAGTCACTGTATCTTCTGGCTAATTGAAGAAACTCTGTCAATTGTAAAGAGTGTCACTAGCTGGAAACATAACACCGTGAACCCACTACAACAATGAGTATTGTCAGTGAAATAGAGGTCGTAATGTTCGGGAACATCCGCTGTTTTAGATACGTTGATATCAGCTAAGGATAGCATTGTCAAATAAAAGATTCCTAATAAATCTTAACGTGTTCTTCTATACATACATATATGTGTATGTGTGTGTGTGTCTTTTCTATACACACACACACATATATATATATACGTGTGTCTGTCGCGTGTGTTATGACTGTGTGTATATGTTGTATGTTTTGTGTGAGTACCTATTGTGTGTGTGTCTACACTTATATATATATATATATATAGAGAGAGAGAGAGAGGGGTGGTGGGCGACACAGACAGTCAACTACAAATGTTTGTGTATTTATATATGCGTATCTGTGTGTGAGGAGAGAAATGGGGAGAGAGACACAGAGAACTACATGCGTTTGTGTTGGGGGAGGGATAATGGTTCCTAGCAGCAGTAACAATAGAAATATTGTATTACATACTCAGCAGTGAGTATGTAAACCCAATACATGCCTAACGTAGATTAACAGTTAGTTGTACCAATTTAATTAGTGTCTACCTTTCACTCATGTAAATTATCGCGAAGACCTGCTAACCACTGTGAAGAAAAGAAAAGGAGATGGTACAGTGGTGTGACAAGATCTGATGGATTGACTAAGACCATCCTCCAAGGAACAGTTCAGGAGAAAAGAAAACAAGGACGTTAGAAGAAAAGAATGGGCAGATAGCATCATGAAATAGACCGATAAAGACTTCGCAACAATTCGAGTCCTGACTTACGACAAGGATAAATGAAGGGAAGTGTTACACTACTCCACCACCCTTCTGTGCCACCTCCACAACCCGGGAGGGTCACAGGATCGGTAATTTTATCAGTAAGATTAGCAGAAGTAGAATTTGTTTGTTTGTTTGTTTGTTTGTTACTGTAGACCATGATAATTTGAGACCCACACTCGATATCTAGGAGCTGCATGTTCCAGTGCTGAAGGAAACGGCAAAAGATATTTCAGGTCAAATGAAAATAATTGTTTCTATTTTAGGCACAAGGCCAGCAATTACCCAGTACATTACTGGTACTTTATTTTATCGACCCCGTAAGGATGAAAGGCAAAGTTAACCTCGGCGGGATTTGAACTCAGATCATAAAGGGACGTAACTCTATGCTTCAAAGCATGGTCAAATGAAAATAATGTTCGTATAGTTGTGAGAGTAGAAAACTGATTTACCTTCTAATGTTATGTATGGGTCGGAGACGGAGCCTCTAGTTGGATATTCTACTTGCTGGAAATTAGTTACACCCCTTTAAGTTGCACCCAGCCAACTTTGTTTTATTATTGTGCGGTTAACATTGGATTTGAAAAAAATGGAAGTTTCCGATTGCAGGAACACATGTGCAAGGATCGGGGTCTCGAATGACGATCTTCTAGTGAAGAAGGAATTGGTGCAGACGTTAGCGCAAAAGATGGAGGGTGGAATGCAAATGAGTAACGAGATGAGGAGAAACGAGGGAATCAAGAATGTCTGAGTGGAAGTAACATGAGACCAGCCTGATCTGGAGAGTAATAATCATTCTATTAAAGGTAGGACAAAGAGAGGAGAACAATTTTGGCTAGGAATCTGACTCCATCAGAGCTGACCTGGCGAGTCTAAATGACAAGAACTTAAGTGTTGTAACACCCGGTTTTTCTATTCAGCACTTTTCTCAATTCTTCTTAGTTAGAACTACCTCATGTAGCATTTATATATTCTCTTTAACTGATAACGTTCAAGCTTAAGTTAGATATATACAACGCATCAGTATACTCTAAATATTCCATTTCCCAATGTAAAGAAGTGCTTGAAATCTGACCCAAGTACTCAAAATAATGAAGAACCAAAAGACATTCATTTCAGGTTCGATATGTCTTCTACTAAAGCATCGGGTTGACCCAACCCTTGTTACAGAAATTTTTTTCAATGACCAAGCAGAGAGCTCTTTCGATGGTATATTATAAGGGTAGTATTGTTCCACAAAGTAACTTGTTGTTTTCTAAATGATATACTGTGCGAATGTTCGTATGGCTTTCTGGCATCAGCAAACAAAAATATCAAAGTAAAATACTGCAAAGTCAAATGTAACGTTGCAAGTTCGTATCGTTCCCGCGTTTTGCCTCTTAATTATAAGCTATACTGCGTGTTCGAAGAAAAAAAGGCTTTGTGGTATCTGAAAGTTGACAAAAAAGATATTTTGTTAAAGAATCCGTACATGTTACAATATCATCGAAGAGCTATTCTGGGAAGTTTCATAACTCTGCACACTACTGCACACTCATCTTTCTTTAAGAGTGTGTGGGGCGGCGGACATTACCATTTTGTTGAGAATGAATGTCTTGGTACTGAATTAAATAACCCGCAAGACAAAATATATAGGTGAGTGCTCATGCTGTTTTCCATTTGCATACATTTGTTTAGTGGACGCCAGCTTGACCGAAAGTTTAAATAGTTTCATCCACAATGATTAGGTCGTGGGTTTGATCCCACTGGCTGACATCTTGGACAAGTGTCATTCGTTATAATCTCGTATTGACTCTTGCATTATGAGTGAAATTGTACAGACGGAAACCGTTTGAAGCCCGTCAGATGCACTGTATCTGTAATTTAGAAAGCCCAGCCTTGTCATGCTGAATCTTACTCAACCACTGATAAAATGCCATTGCGCTATTTGCTTTGGCGATTTACATTTCGGATCTAATTCCTGCTAAGTTCACGAGCTGCCAGTTAGGTTAATAAAACAACAGGAACACTTACCGTCGAAACCGACAGAGATTTATATCACATTTATATACATTAATAGATATATTGCCAAACACGCCTTCAAGCATATAGTAACAGAAATAATGTCCAGTGGTGAGGGAGGGCTATTTCTGATTATCGTATTGTGTGATCATGTTTTTATTATCACATACGTACACCTCACCATAACTCCCCTCGCCATTCTGTTCTATTCCAGTGGTTTGGTGGTTAAACTCCTCGACGTCAAGCTGACGGCGAGATCGTGTGTTGTTGATTGCTATTCCAGAAGGCATTTTAATTCTGTAATTTCCGCATAAAATAAACAATTCGGAAGTTGTGTGACAGTGTGTGTGGACGCGTATTATCTGCTATATATATATATATATATATATATATATATATATATATACATATATAAGTACAAAGAAAGTGCCCAAGCGCAGAAATGCTATAAAAATAGGGTGAACACAATTAAAAAACGGAAAGAGATGTTGCCATCGGCCACATCTGGAAGATATGGAGTTCACGTCCTTATAGCGGCTGTTGGTAACTTCTTTTTCTGTCTTTTAAGGGTCTATATTCTATTGTACGATCTATTTTTATAGCATTCCTGCGCTTGAGCACTTTCTTTATATTATACATATATTCGCAACGCTTCAAAATCCTTAAATTCGGCTTCGTATATTGTTTATATATATATATATATATATATAAAAGGGTAAACAGAAATAACAAAGCAAACAACACAGTACAATGAAGAAATATATTGGTTTAACGCTTGATATTCCAACAAATTCATGAGGGCATCCAAGTATCCACAATATTACCCACAATGCACTACGATTAACAGTGTCGAAAGCTTTAGTAAGGTCCACAAATACTTGGTACAGTGTCACTCGCTGCTCAACACACTTCTCCATAAGCTGACAGGCTGAAGAAATCACCACCCAGCTCTGAATCGTCACTGAATCTCAGGGATGGCACCAGGGCAGATCCATTTTATTAGATGGTTCAACAAGGCCTTGAATAAGACTTTCTACCGATTCGAACATTTCAGGCGTGAAGATAAGTTGCACAGAAACGGTATCGTCCAAGGGATAAGAATTTCACCTTTCTCTCTACCTAAACACCACCACCACATCTGTTAAAACTAAATCTGTGCACTCCATCACTGCAATTCAGCAAATTCATTGAGTGAGCTAGACGGTGGCCGGGGACCGTGAATTAATACCAGCGATCTTCGTTAATTTTATATTGTCTCTCTCTCTCTCTCTCACTATATATATATTAGAAAGTGAGGTTTTTTTTACAAAATGAAAAGTAACCGAGGTGTCCTACACGAGTGAAAGTATAAAGAAAAAGAGATGAAATCGAAAATGCAACTGGAGTCTTATTTTTTTTTTAAATATATATATTTATTTGGTTCCTTTACCGGTTTCGCAGTTCTTCTCCTTTTCAAAAGGTGAGTTGAGATGGAGGGTCTGTGGTTTTTCTCACATCTGGTTGGTCTCTGAATGTTACTTGTTTTATATGGAAAAAGTGGCTCGAAATGCCAGGTTTTTCGAGAAGTAATTTGATTGGTTTGTCAATAATTATAATAAATTTCGCGCCAGTTCGCGTTACAATAGTTCTTCAAATAAGAGGGGGGGGGGTTGTCACAGGTTGTTTTTTCATATATGAGTGTTTGAATTTCTTTTTACTTGAAAAAAGGGGCTCACGAAGGCTTGTTTTTGGTTGGTTATAAATGAAATTATGGCTGTCACGTGAACAAGTTTTCATTAAATTTTAGTGCCCTTATTTGGAAATCCATTCTGTAGTCTTTTTAGAGAATTTTATGATAAGTGAAAGATAATGGTCAAGAGAAAGGGATGGGAGAATTGTTCTGGTTCAGTGAATATGGTTAGTTCGCTGGGGTGTCAGAATTCAGATTTTCTATTGAATAAAGAAAGTAAAGATATGTATGTTTATTTGTGTGCTTGTGTGTGTGTGCGTGTGTGTGTGTTGTGTGTGTGTGTGTTTGAATTTCTTTACTTTAAAAAAAGGTGGCTCACGAAGGCTTTTTTTTAATAAACGTGATTTGATTGGTTGTAAATGAAATTTGGCTGTCACGTGAACAAGTTTTCATTATATTTTTGCGCCCTTATTTGGAAATCTATTCTGTAGCCTTTATAGAGAATGTTATGACAAGGGAAAGATAGTGGTCAAGAGAAATGGGATTGGGAGAATTGTTCTGGTTCAGTGAATATGGTTAGCTCGCTGGGGTGTCAGAGTTCAGATTTTCTATTGAAGTAAAGATATGTATGTTTATTTGTGTGCTTGTGTGCTTGTGTGTGTGTGTGTGTGTGTGTGTGTGTGTGTGTGTGTGTGTGTGTGTGTGTGTGTGTGTGTGTGTGTGTGTGTGTGTGTGTGTGTGTGTGTGTGTGTGTGTGTGTGTGTGTGTGTTGGAAGATGATTCTATTAGTAGAAATGGGGGAGGGAGTTGTGTGTGTGTGTGTATATATATATATATATATATATATATATATATATTATGTATATGTTAATATAAATATTTGTATGTATGTATGTTTGAATGTACATTACTTGAGTGCTTCTGGTAACATATAACCCAGTACAACCTGTCGCATGGTCAAGTCGTCGGCGACTAAACCGGCAACCCCACCAAGTTTACTTGGTGAGGAGTGTGATTTTGGACACCCTGAAGGACAAAAAAACAAAACCTGGCAAAGGGTGGAAGAACTCATAAGAGTCAACGGCTATCCAAAAATGTGTAAATATGTATGTACATATGTATATATGTATGTATATATATGTATCTATATATATATATGTATATACATGTATGCATGTGTATGTATATACAGGTATGCATGTGTATGTATATGCGCGGGGACATAGAAACAATCGGGCTGGATACCCGGTCGCGTGGTTAAACCACTGGGAGTGAAGGACCCCTAGCATTTGTCAGGGCATTCTTCTAGGAGAAGACAACTCAGGAAACTTGGATAACTCCGACATAAAACCAGTGGCTCAGTAGTTACCGATGATGTTGATCTTTTCTTCCTTTCGGGTTATATCTACTGTCGCTCAGAGAGTGGGATTGGCTCAGTGCACAATCTTTCCTCACTTACAAAAAAAAAGTTTCACGCACAGGCATTGCATGATAGCATTAATTGATAATTATTAATAATGATATATCGTGGATTGGCCCTACTCGATATCGAGGGGGCAGCCATCATGTATGTATGTTTGTCAAAGAGCGGGGTAACTTGGGAGAGTTAATGGCCATCCAATACAGATTTTTTTGTTTTTTTCTTTGTTTTTGAGCGAGAGGCTCCTAGTCTTCATTAAGACTAAAATCTAGGTCTAGGTTTGCGAACAGTTCTTCTTTTTGGGTAAATGCATTCGATTTTCAGAGGGTGAGATTGAAGCCGTGCAAAGCCTTTCCACACATAAAAAGGTTCAAGCACAGACATCGCTTGATATGTGACATTTTTGCCGATGCAAGGTATTGCTGGCCATAGGCAAGTCCGTAGTAGGACTAAAAAGCGACGTCCGGTGATACTCATGTTTAAGTATCAAGCGATGGCATGACTCGAAATCGAGGTGCAGCCATCATTATATATATATATATATATATATATATATATATATATATATATATATAAATATATATATATATATAAATATATATACATATGAATATATATATATGTGTATATATGTATGTATAAATGTATATATGTGTGTATATATATGTATGTGTATATATATATATATATATATATATGTATATATATATATATATATATATATGTATATATATATATATATATATGTATATATATATATGTATATATGCATACATATATATATATGTGTGTGTGTGTGTGTGTGTGTGTGTGTGTGTGTGTGTGTGTGTGTGTGTGTGTGCGTGTGTGTGCGTGTGTGTGTGTACGTATATATGAGAGAGGGAGACATAAGCACCATAATAGAGGGGGGAGAAAGTTGAGACTCATATATGAGTATACACAGAAAGTGAGCAAGACCTTTAAGAGAGAAAGAGGGAGAGAGGGGACAGAAAGATATTATAATAGCCTATGAAATAGAGAAAGGGTTTCGTGATTTTAGTAAGACAAATATATAAAAGGGAGTCAGATAAAGAGAGGGAAGAGAGGAGAGAGAGAATGAAGGTGAAAGTTTGAAAAAAGATTACATGTAGAGGAAGAGGAAATGAGAATGATGAAGTGTAAAGATGTTAGGATTTCCTTGAATGAGTTGTAACAGACTGGAACTGGAGGAGAAAAAGTTCCATCAACAAAGCCGGCGCCCTCGGCTAACTCTAAAATGTGCACTCCCTTCTCCCAGTTACGCGTCCCATTTTCTATCTCTCCAGTAAGTGTGTTTCTGTGTGTACTATCTATGTATATATATATATATATATATATATATATGTGTGTGTGTGTGTGTGTGTGTGTGTGTGTGTGTGTGTGTGTGTGTGTGTGTGTGTGCTGCGTGTAGCTAATTATTATCCGTGAAAGTTACGCGGTGTCGTCACGAATATGTATATATCAGGGGCGAGGGGTCCGTGCATGCAACGCATGCAGTGCATACGTTATAGAATCTTGAGTTGATCAATTGCGTCGGCTGAAGCAAGCAGAATTTTGACTGCTTACTATACTACGTATAGACACAAAAAAGATAACGCACACACACACACACACAAACACATACACACAAACACATACACATAAACACACGACAGCTTTGGAGCAAGCAGAAATAAGACTGCTTCCTAATTCGGAGACCAATAAAAAGATAACACACCCACACACCCACACTAGATAACACTACATGCGGCTTTGACCGTAAGGGTCATTTAGAGGGAATTGGGGGGGGGGGATAAGGCAGCACAGCCCCACTTTCCGCCATGGCGATTGGACTGCGTGCCCTGCTTTCCAGGTTACCCTTCGCCAATGATATATATGTGTGTTTGTTTATCTATATGTGTATATATATATATATATATATATATATATATACCTACCTATGTTGTGTATATAGGGCAGGTGTCTGGGTATTTTGTGTCGAACCTTAGCCCTACTACGTTTGCCCCTCTCTTCCACAAAATAATTTCAACCTACAATATGCTAAGTCGGCAAATCTAGATATTGGTACTGCTTTCTCTGGCTAGACTATATAGAAAAGAATTACTAACTTGCATGTACTACTACACAGTCTACACTCACCTACGCCAAATCATACAAAGCTCCCCCATTATTTTAATACTTCGACAATGTTGCTACGCGATAAAGATGTTTAGGGTCATATTAATTGGAGGAAATATTTTCAATATAATTATATAAATATATATAAAACTGTAATCCATTAAGTTTCAGTAATACACCTTTCCGAGCGGTGTGCGCCCTAGATAGCTGCCCCGCTTACCTTAATGGCGGCGCTAGCCCTGTCCATCACACAGTGTTTATTTAAGAGACGTGTCGAAAACCTCCATGTTGTTTACATACTTGGGGAATTTGGATTGGCGGCGTCTGGACAGCTGCAAAGGGGTTTTCCGGCTTACTTCTCTCCACATCACTATCATCACCAACACTACCTATATTTATATTTATCAAATGCCTCCCTCGCCTCCTATGACACAAACTATATCTCTTTTTTAAAGGAATCAAATGGCTACATTGGCACCATTATAACCTACCAGGCCTGTATAATTATTCCGAACACTACATATATATATATATATATATATATATATATATATATATATATATATATATATATATATATATATATATGTATATATATATATAAATATATATATTTATATATATAAATATATATATTTATATATATATATATATATATATATATATATATATATATATATATATATATATATATATATATATATATGTATATATAAATATATATATTTATATATATATATATAAATATATATATTTATATATATATATATATATATATATATATATATATATATATATATATATATATATATATATATATAAGCATACATATACATATTTATGTACATATATTATGGTCTTTATCTTTGAAAGTTACGTTGTGTCGTCAGGAATATGTGTGTATGTACATGTGTGTATGTGTGTGTATGTGTATCTGCGTGTGCATTTGTGTGTGTGTGTGTGTGTTGATAGGACTCATAATCTTGAATAAAACCATGTTCAGCTTTTAAATAACCTCTAAATTAGATTTTATCACAATGCTTTTAAAAACTGCTCCAAACCAATTCACACACACGCACACACGCACCATACATACATACATAAATACATACATACGTGCGTGAGTGTATGCATACATACACACACATGCATGAATACATACATACATAGACAATAGAGGGGATCATCATCATCATCATCATCATCATCGTTTAACGTCCATCTTCCACGCTAGCATGGGTTAGACGGTTTTGTATCATTTGATGCGGGAATGGTCTCGCTCGTACGGAAGTGTCTCTGGTAGGTTTTTTTACAGCTGAATGCCCTTCCTAACACCAATCACATTTACAGTGTTGACTGGGAGCCTTTTTAACGTGTCTCCTACACGGCCACCTTACAGTGTGCACTGTTGTGTCATCGACACAGTGGATGGAACGGGAAAGGGAGGGTGGGGTAGGGAGTGGCGGTAGGGTGTATATGGGGTTAAGAGGTGCCTACTGACAGGAGGTGTGTATGCAATGGTAGTCGGGTCTTCTGTACAACTGAATGGCACTAAAGGTCTCGATCCAGTGTCATTGTCTTAGAGAGGTGTAGGTGGGCAAGGTCAGTTTTTATCAACTCGTCCCAGGTTTTTCTTGGTCTACCCACTTCATCAATTTTCATTGCCCTGCACTTTTTTATGCAGCTGTCGTCCTTCATGCGCATCACATGTCCATACCATAAATCATTAAAATAGCCTGGCATGGAGTTCCGACAAGTTTATGACATCCCACCTTGAAGAATATCTCTATGCAATACAGGAACAAGAAATCCCTACCAAGTAACTGCTACTCAAAAGAGGCGGGCTATCAATCGACAATAAATGTAGGCTATGTAAAACAAAGATCGAAGATGTTAGACGCATTGTTGCCAACTGCGAAAGAATGTCGTCTCGTTATTACCTCCCTATGAGACACGATGTGTGTGTACATACATACATACATACATACATACAAACAAACAAACAATGTTTTTCCGTTCAGAACAGAAGAGGTTGACAATTAAAGTAAGATACTAAATACACGAGACAGGAAGAGTACTTAGTAATATTTCTTTTATTTCAGGTTGCTTCCCTCCATTCATCTGGGAAAAGGGAGTTGTACCTGTATTTCAAAACGGCCAGGCTTGTCTTACATTGTGTTATGGGGAATCTCCTTGAGATCTATGTGATTGGTAGCGTATCCGTAAAATACCCAACTATTTGCACGTTAATTTCATGACCAGGCTGTTCCATTGATTGACTCATCTGGAAGACTCGTCGAAAGAACCGAAGGAGATCTAATACACATACACACACACACACACACACACACACACACACACACAAACACAAGGCAACAAGGAGACTTTCGGTGTTCTTGACTCCCGGACCACACCCCTACTCACTGCTATCAGAGCGGAGTTGGCCGCTCGCAGGTGTGAGCCCTGTGAGGTGGAGTGGCTGTTCCAACGTGTCATCCTCGCTATCCTTCAGAGCATTGTATTCTCCAGCGTGTCGGCCGGGACCCAGAGATAAAGAGTAAGTTTGTTGGAAGTGGAGAATACTCGTTCGGACCTCATTTTCTCTCTATTGCTTTAAAAATCTCTTCAAAGCCCACAAGGAGGCTTCTAGTCGGTCACTCAGCGGGTAGAAATAGCAGCTAAATTTCCTCACACAATATTCTAACGGCTTGCGAAAAGCAAGACTAAATGAGATGACATTATTCTAAATATACAAGGGCGGTGGATTGGCAGTATCGGTAGAGTTACGGCCCTTTATGGTCTGAGTTCAAATCTCGCCGAGGTTAACTTTGCCTTTCATCCTTACGGGGTCGATAAAATAAAGTACCAGTAATACACTAGGTAATTGTTGGCCTTGTGCCAAAAGTAGAAACAATTATTCTAAATAAGGAAGCTGGGTAGCTTTGATCAAAATTATGCTGGTGCTAAACACACGACACTACTAACTTCTACTCAATAACTATATTTACGACATGTCTAAGGTTAACTTTTAATTTAAAATGTAGAAACAGAATAGTTTTGAAATCATAAAAATGTTGCAAGCAACTTAACGACTCTGCAGTTAACAATATATGTTTCAAATGTATGATTACTTGCTGTTAGGATGACAAAGTTTTAGTACCGTAACTAAATCTGGTCAATTGACAACTTTAAAAATAGCGAAAGTGACCGATTATCACATCGGGATGTGGAAATTATGTTTCCCTAGTTCTTTCATTGGTAATGCTATCTGCCTGTCGAAACTTCTGGCAGATGATGGTGTTTGAACTCAGAACACGCAGAGCCAGATCAGACGCCGGAAAGTATCCTGTTCGGCTCTTTAAGAATTCTGTTGAACCCCCTCCTTTGGAATGGTAATTTATTTATCTATCCTGGAAGGATGAAAGATAAAATGGACCTTGGGGTATCGAAGTGAGGCGAAACAAATACTGTTGCATTTAATCTGACGCTCTCACGACTCTGCCAATTTGCCTTTATACAGGTACTCTCACTGGTTCTTTGTGTTTTCTAGGGTAGCGAGAATTACGTTAAGGATACACATGTCTTGGGAATCCGTTGATGGCCTATTCCATTCCCTCTCTTCTTTTATTTTATGTTTTTGGTGTTTAGTCAAGGTGGTCAATTTGGCAGAGTATTCAGAGTTTTGAATATTTGTTCAGGGTCTCCGTGTTTTCAGTTCACATCTCACCGGTAAAGAAAGTAGCGGTCCAGTGCAAGTACATCCTTCTCTCCTTCCAGCTGTCACATTTTGGATGCTTCTCTTGATCTAGGAAAGAAGGGTTGAGAGAGTGACTGCCTCTGCTCACGACTACATGAGCACCTATAACCCTTAAGGAAAGCATGGTACATACTACCAAATATTACTCGATTGAGAATGACGGCTTTTGTTAGTTTTGTTATTTGGTCCTCAGTTTGGTCTGGCCGTGGTAATATGATGAAAGGTTATGCAAGCAAAACCATTTCGTGTTTTGTGGAGGGGGGGGGGGGTTAAGAATAATTCCGTCGGGTCTTGTTTGATGGAAATTTAGCTGCTATTTTTAGCAGTTCAAATGACCACATATTGGCTCATTAATAATGGTTTCTGATTTATGCACAATGCCAACAATGTTTTGGGGAAGAAAGTGTGTTACTATTTTATTGACCACGTAAAGATGAAAGGCAAAGGTACTCGTAACTTGGCCGGGATTTTAATTCAGAACAAGGCTCAATAATAATGTTTCTACTTTTTGCACAAGGCCAGCAATTGATCAGTGCATCACTGGTACTTTATGTTATCGACCCGTAAGGATGAAAGGCAAAGTTAACCTCGGCGGATTTAAACTCAGACCGTAAAGGGACATAACTCTATGCTGCAAAGCATGGCGTCCGACTCTCTGCTGATACGGAATCGGAGCCATTACCTTATGTTCAAGTCTATAATTCATAGTTACTTTACAATACAGGCAGGTTATTTTTGTCTTATATATACATATATATACATATATATATATATATATATATGAAATAATTGTTTCCTCTTTTTGGCACAAGGCCATCAATTATCCCAGTGCATTACTGGTACTTTATTTTATCGACCCCATAAGGATGAAAGGCAAAGTTAACCTCGGTGGGATTTGAACTCAGAATGACAAGGGCCGTAACTCTATGCATCAAAGTATGGCGTCCGACCCTCTACCGATACTGCCAATCCACCGAAACAGGATACTTCCCTTAATGCAGACACAAAATAATATCCAATAATTATGTATATATATATATATATATATATGTGGGTGGGGGGAACTAATTTTAGCTTAGTTTAATATAATTTTCTTTCATCCTAAACGCTCCATGTATTTGCCGGAAATCGGCGCCATTAACCATAGTGAAAAATCTGTGAAATATCTGCTAACGATCTAAACTCATTAGACCATCTCCCTTCGGGGTCTCTCTTAGTACTATCATAACTAGCAGCTGGTCTGGTTATACACAAAGACATGTCTATTAGCGTCAGTTAACATATTTCAACTACCTTTATGTCGGCTCAACATTTCCCCCATCAATGAAACTTCGGATTCATTGGTGAAAAATAATGATTTGTGGCATGCATGCCAATCCCAAGAATATGTCGAAAGTGCCGAAAGTAGGTCACGGAGTCATCAATAACTTATTGTGGTAGAATGGAATGGACATTCGTCGGTTTAAAACAAGGAGTATTCCAGTTGTTCGGTCAGTTACAACTTAGCTTTAATTCAAAGTTCGTAATTCGCTCAATATATATATATATAAGTGTTATGATGGTGTGACACACCTGTTCTGTATATCTGTACAGGTATTCACCAGGCGTAATTCCGAACTACCAACGAGAGACTACAACGAGACTCTGTACACACATTTCCCCTGACAGTCCACATCAGTGCTTATTTATAGAGTTTCGCCTAGTCCACATTTAGTTAAACGGTGGTATTCAGGGATTTACCGCACAACAATAAACAAAAGGCAAATAGAAATACCAAAGCAAACGACACAGTACAATGTAAAAAATATATTAGTTTTAAGCTTCATATAGTAGGAACGTTTCGGAAGCTAATCCTTCATCAGAAAATCGAATATGAAATTAAAGAAGAAATACAAAGATAGAGGAAAGAGGGTAGTGGATTAAACGAAATAAATTTCTTTGAGAAAAAGTAAGTCTATTCAAGTCACCACCTCGTGGAAAATTGTTGACACTGGCGTTATTGTATAAGAAAATCAGTTGGTCATGTTTTAAAAGCGGTGATCGACCGCGTCTACCTTAAAAGGAAAAGATAATTTTGCACATAGAGCATGCGTATGTGCGTATAATATATATATATAATATATATTAATAAAGCTGACGGTCGTATATATGTATGTATCTATGTACGTAACAAAATTTTGGCCAAACGGCTGCACCATAGATGTAACTTTTTCCAAGGAAGAAAGTGAGCTTCCGAGAGACGAGCAACAACTCAATTTATGAAAAAACCACGGCAATAAAGTATATTCGAAATGAGGAAGCAATTCGAATAGCGGAGTTGTCTCTCTGCATTATGCCAGTGCAACTGTTTCAACATACAGACACACTCGCACAGCAGAATCGAAACAGGTTTGTAATACTTACACTTCCAAGTACATATATATTTTTTCTTTACCTGTCTTCTCTTATCGTCTGTTTATCCAAGCGAAGTTAGGTACGTCAGCTATATATATATATATATATATATATATATATATATATATATATATATGTATATGTATATATATATATATATATATATATATATATATATATATATATATATATATATATATATGTATATATATATATATATATATATATATATATATATATATATGTATATATATATATATGTATATATATATATATATGTATATATATATATATATGTATATATATATATATATGTATGTATATATATATATATACGTATATATATATATATATGTATGTATATATATATATATATATGTATATATATATATATATATATATATATGTATATATATATATATATGTATATATATATATATATATGTATATATATATATATGTATGTATATATATATATATATATATGTATATATATATATATATGTATGTATATATATATATATATATGTATATATATATATATATATATATATATATATATATATACATATATATATATATATGTATATATATATATATATATATATACATATATATATATATATGTGTATATATATATATATATATATTTATATATACTACCTGGTCCGTCCGGCTGGCGATCGGCTATATATACTGGCATTTTGTCTTTTCAGGAAGCCTCCCTCAACTCCAGTGCAAAGATACCGCACGCCCTCTCAAGTCACATTGTCGTTCTGAGTAGGTATCAAGAGGGGAGCTATTGTGGTGACTCATTCCTGACGCGTGAAAAATACCACCACCACCACTAGAATGTTCAACGACCATAATCACTCGATTCCGTGGTAAAAGTTACAACGGTGGTGTTGGACCATCAGTTTTGCCACAATCCTGCTAACCGACTGGTATGTATATATTTACGACACTTATACACATTTAAATAAACTTTCCTAAATTACAGATGTGAGTAAGCAAATTTTTCATTCATTCATAAACCAATGGTACATTTATTATTTTATTTTATTTTATTTGTGCTTTTTAAAATAGCCTTCACATTTTGTTTGAATTTCAGAGGTTCTGATTGTGAAAAAAATAAAAAAGGATAAATAAAATCTAAATTTAGTGTTTTGGTCATGCCGTTTTCACTGACAACATACCTAATGATTCTTCCAAGTGCAAAGCATTATATATGCTTACTGTAATAGGGAGCAATATTTAAAAATCCACCACTAGATAAAACTAATAATATTTTTATGTACATGATTTGCTTTAAACAAACGACAATAAATATTCTGCTATAATTCCTACTTTAGTTAAAATTCAGCAATCATATTTCAATGGTCAAATATTGAAACTTTAATAAAATAGCCGGGAATTACTGGGTGGCTCAGCTAGTATATATATATAGAAATAGATCCACGACAGTAAATTCACCATTTCCGAGAACAATTGTTTTATCTTAGTACGGAAAAGGAAGAACAATTTATTTCCTTTTCCGTACCATCTCATTAAAAACCGAGCTGATGATCCGTCTAAGATGAAACAATTGTCCCATGGACTGAGTGCTCTACTACTACGGATATGACACACCAGTGTTCTACTATATCTTATCTAAAGACATTTTTTCCAAATCCAACCCGCCCATCCCCTCAATCTATCTTATTTCTCATTCTTTCTGATGAAGGATTAGCGTCCGAAACGTTAACACCCTCTTCCTGCTATATCAAGCGTTAACCTAATATATCCCTTCCATATACTGTACCGATTATGTTGTTATTTCTGTTTACCTTTTACATACATATATATATATATATAAATTTTGAGTATATGTTGGTTGTATACCAAAACTTCAGTATGCAGATTGGAGCACTCGACAAAGTGCGCAGGTTGGTTTGGTTACTCCGGAGTAATGTAAAATAAAATAAAATAAATAAGTCAAATGTTTAAAATTTGGCTTCGTTTATATGATTCCAGTTCCTCAGTGAAATAACAACCCAACCAGGAACTGGGCATATCAGAGTATTGACAAAGTTATACACCTCAACAACATGTGTACTCGTCTCTATCACACTAATTCGAACTGCCTGAAGAGGTCACAGCCAAAGATGGCTGTCACCGAAATATATATAGCAGTAATAAACGAAGCCAAATTTTAAACATTTGGCTTATTTATTTTATTTTATTTTATATATATATATATATATATATATATATATATATATATATATATATAAACGGAAAAAATGAAACAAAATTTCATTTCCCACTCTTAGTTCGGCTGTTACTTAAATATAAGTACGTATACGTACATACATATATGTATACAGACGTACAGTAGTATGTATATATATATACATACATGCACACATATATATATATGTACGTATGGATTCACCAAACATTTATTATAATGCTCGGTGTGTTTGTAAACAAACATCCCGTATAAAGCCGCAGTCTCTAGCAACCACCGTTGCTCGTTTGTTCAACACTGACAAAGGAACGCTGTACTAGTTTCAAGCTTATTAGCTATCGTCAGCAACGTATACCTTCCTGCCAGATTGTTGAACGTCCGAAAGTATATACTTTTCTTATGCATATTAACGGCTGAGTAGCCCAATTTGCGTATCAAGTGGGTTAATCGGCAGGGTGCACCGAAAACGATGTACGTCTGTATACATATATGTATGTACGTATACATACTTATATTTAAGTAACAGCCGTACTAAGAGTGGGAAATGAAATATCGTTTCATTTTTTCCGTTTATTGTTTTCGGTGCACCCTGCCGATTAACCCACTCGATATGCAAATTGGGCTACTCAGCCGTTAATATGCATAAGGAAAGTATATACTTTCGGACGTTCAACAATCTGGCAGGAAGGTATACGTTGCTGACGATAGCTAACAAGCTTGAAACTAGTACAGCGTTCCTTTGTCAGTGTTGAACAAACGAGTAGCGGTGGTTGCTAGACACTGCGGCTTAATACGGGATGTTTGTTTACAAACACACCGAGCATTATAATAAATGTTTGGTGAATCCATACGTACATATATATATGTGTGCATGTATGTATATATATATACATACTACTGTACTTCTGTATACATATATGTATGTACGTATACATACTTATATTTATATATATATATATATATATATATATATATATATATATATTTATATACATATATATATATATATATATATATATATATATATATATATAGATTTATGTACATATATATATACATATATATATATATATATTTATATACATATATATATACATATATATATATATATATATTTATATACATATATATATACATATATATAATATATATATATATATATATATATATATATATATATTTATATACATATATATATACATATATATATATATATATATATATATATATATATACATGAATATACATATATATACACATATATATAAAAATTCATATATATATATATATATACACATATATATAAAAATTCATATATATATATATATATATATATACATATATATATATATATATATACACATATATATAAAAATTCATATATATATATATACACATATATATATATATACATATATATACATATATAAATACATATATATATCAAAAATTAAATTAGGTTTGTCATGTCTGAGAGACATGCGCCATATTCACTGCAGAATAAGCTCAGCTCAAAGATTCCAATGAATATATCCGAGCATTTTATATCAACTAGAAATAGATTGACACATATATATATATAAAATAAACTTGTAGTAAGACCCCTTACGCCCCCCCCCCCCTGTCGGATAATGGACCAGGCCTAGTTGTCTCCCCCTGGTTGAGAATACTATTTAAGTAAGCAGCAATATTACTTTCTCAGACAAGCCACGGAGACAGCAAACAGCTCATTCTCTTTGGACCGCGGACATGAACAGACGTGAAAGGATTCGCTCCTCAAAAAATATTAACCATGCTGGCTTCGTGAGGGACTAGGTGAAAATGCCCTCCTTCGGATCAAGGACGCCACGATATCTCGACTAATATGCATTCGCTTATTCCTTCGTTATTCCTGCACCGGAGAATATAATTACACTACTTCTATTAACCCACAAGGTATGTTTGAATTGACATTGTACATAATTTATTAAATGTTGCATTTAATAAAGAATCGTTGATTTTTTACTGTTCACCCCCCTTCTGGAGTCATTTATTTCTACAAAGAGAAACGATGTATTGTCCATTCATGTACAATCATTCGTTTCCTTTATTGGTGACCCCTTCGTATTTGCCTGTTGAGCGAACGCCTGTTCCTGAACCACCATCATCGCCTGTCCCTACACCACCACCATCGCCACGTTACAAGACCACGACCCGTTCAGGTCGTAGGGTCTACTGGCCCAAAACATTTTGCAGCACCGTCTATATTTAGACTGTGTTAGCTGCACCTTTTTTTGCTCTGTGTTTCTGCTTTTTTGGGGGGCTTTTTTTATGCATGCCTGTTTTTTAACATTTTTCAAATCCTTATTCTGGATTTAACGATTGGTAGAGCGAATAGCTCCCCCTTGTTGCGTTGTTCGTCGTCTTACTCCACGTGTGAGTAATAACATCGATTTTCGATGATTTGAAAATCTGGCAGGGGATACTGTAGTAAGACGCCTTACGCCCCCCTGTCGGATAATGGACCAGGCCTAGTTGTCTCCCCCTGGTTGAGAACACTATTTAAGTAAGCAGCAGTATTACTTTCTCAGACAAGCCACGGAGACAGCAAACAGCTCACTCTCTTTGGACTGCGGACATGAACAGACGTGAAAGGATTCGCTCCTCCAGAAAAATATTAACCATGCTGGCTTCGTGAGGGACTAGGTGAAAATGCTCTCCTTCGGATCAAGGACGCCACGATATCTCGACTAATATACATTCGCTTATTCCTTCGTTATTCCTGCACCGGAGAATATAATTACACTACTTCTATTAACCCACAAGGTATGTTTGAATTGACATTGTACATAATTTATTAAATGTTGCATTTAATAAAGAATCGTTGATTTTTTACTGTTCACCCCCCTTCTGGAGTCATTTATTTCTACAAAGAGAAACGATGTATTGTCCATTCATCTACAATCATTCGTTTCCTTTAAACACATGAAACAATCTCAGGGAATAATTTGTAAAGTGTGTAAGCACACATAGCTAAGTAGGTAACTAATTAAAGTTTAACTAGAACTTCAAATATAGATACCTTTTTAAAATGATTAATCTCCTATTTCTTTAAATAAAAAATATATTTCACCAATTAACCAGTAAATCACAGCGGTTAAATCCCGGATGGTTACCTATTCACGCCACTGGGACGACGCGGTGCGATGTCT
>OZ024743.1:62022807-62042807 GCA_964016885.1 Eledone cirrhosa
TTATTGCATAAAACGGTATTATATACACCTCTTTATATATATATATATATATATATATATATATATATATATATATATATATATATATATATATATATATAGAAAGTGAGGTTTTTTTTACAAAGTGAAAAATAACCGAGGTGCCCCACACGAATGAAAGTATAAAGAAAAAAAGATGAAATCGAAAATGCAACTGGAGTCTTATTTTTTTAAAAATATATATATTTATTTGGTTCCTTTACCGGTTTCGCAGTTCTTCTGCTTTTCAAAAGTAGAATTGAGATGGAGGGTCTGTGGTTTTCTCACATCTATCTATATATATATATATATATATATATATATATATATATGAGTGGGTGTCCATATATAGATATACATATATATTTTAGTTTCGTAACTGTCTCCGTCTACCCAATTCCACTCACAGATAAATCCCACTTTCCCATGAGTCTATCGTAAATTACACTTGACCAAAAGCCCACGTTGTGGGATCGAACTCGGAATCTGGTGATTGCGAAGCAAATCCATTAACCATTCGTCCATACTGCATCCACATATGTGAATAATGTTTGCCAAAAAAAAATTCCTTTTAAAACTATAGATAAATGCTTTTTTTTTATTATTTATTTTTCTGAATTATCTATACAAGCCTCAGGTTTTACAAGCGTACATAATTAGTGATGATGCGTGGCTTAATAGTTAAAGTGTTTGACGCACGTATGTATATCAACAATTTGGTTGGTGGGAAATACACCAACAGAGCGTTCAACATATTAAATGCACGCACGTTAGGGTCTTACATATGTAATAGAGATAGAAAATATGCATACGATGTACACTCACAAGGTTTTGAGACTTTTATCAGAAAGGCATTTAACTCAGATCAACACAAACTCTAGTCTACCACAAATTAGGATCCTCCAAGTTCAATGCATTTATTGTAGCGTTAAAGCCACTTCTAAAGACCCCTTTCTCGTCCTCCAAAATGAAGGTGTCCAGGGTGCCTGTCACAGCCTCCTTCATCTCTTCCACATCCTCAAAGTGGATACCCCTGAGCTTCTCTTTCAGCTTCGGGAACATCCAGAAGTCATATGGGGCTAAGTCTGAACTATAGGGAAGTTGAAGGGCTGTCTTGATCCCCATATCGGTCAAGTAGCTGGTCACCAGGATGGATTTGTGGCAGGGGGCATTGACTTGGTGCAGGTGCCACTGACCATATTTGAAGAGTGCTAGTCGCTTGGGACGAAATCTCTTTCTGAATTACCTTAATAGACATACGGTAGGAGCTTCCTCAAAATGTAATACACGAGCTGGTTACACTTAGAATGCTTTTCATCATAAGTTTGTCGAATCGGAGCTGATCTTTGGGGGAAATAGCAACAACAACAACAACAAAAACAACAACATCAACAACAATAACGAGAGCAACGACAATAAAAACGCCGAAAACAGTGACATAAGGGCAAAGACAACAACTACAAGAACAACAGCTAAAACAACGATGACAACAACAACAACTATGTAAGTTTAATCAAGATTTGATGTGTTCGTGTTTTCAATTATACAAATCATATTTTAACTAAACACTCTAACTTGGTGTTTATAGTTAAAATACATTGGTTTCACTCAAATACAAACACGGACATACATATGGAGGCATACGTAAATATACACATACACACATACACACTCTCACACACAGACACACACATCCATACACACAGATACATATACACACATACATACAAATACATACACGTGTATACACGCATAGGCACACACACAAATACACATACATTTACATACACGGACATACATGCATACACAGACTTATATACACGCACAGTCAAACACACACATACATACATACATACATACACAAATAAACTGACAGATACACACACACACACACATGTACACACAAATACACTCACAGGCACACACAAAGCTACACAGATACAAACGATACCTTCACGGAGACACACACTCACACACTCATTCCTCTAAAGAAACTCCACCAACACATACACAAATTGATACACACATGTGTACATACATAGGCACACACACACACACACACACACACACACACACACACACACACACACACACACACACAAATACAAACATACACATTGACGGGGTTAAAATACATTGGTTTCACTCAAATATAAACACGGACATACATATGGAGGCATACGTAAATATACACATACACACATACACACTCTCACACACAGACACACACATGCATACACACAGATACATATACACACATACATACAAATACACACAGATACATACACGTGTACACACGCATAGGCACACCGACATGCACATACACACTCATCCCTCTAGAGAAACTCCGTCGCTGCCCCCGCTCCGCTACAGACAAATTCAATATGTCTATGAGAGGTTCCATCTGATATTTATCAAAACGTCTCATTGTAGTGTTAGTTTTTGTTATTGTAGATCTAGGTCAACCTAATTAATTTATATCCTATCTATATAGGTCATTAATTATGCAATCATTGTGTAATCGGCCTTTCTCATCGACACTTCATTTCTACTAGTCTTAGGACTATTATGTATCACCAACAAATACGCGTGTAATTAATTTCAACCAATCTTTGTCAACAATTAAGTAGTTTCAGTTGGGAAACAAATATATTTGCCATCAGCCATAATAGAACGATATATGTATTTATGTATATATATGTGTATATATATACATAAATAAACTAACAAAGTCAATCTGTAAACGCAAAAGTGGATATTTCAAAAAACGTTGCAACCGGAGGAAGACAGGAAGACGATACTTTGGTTCGTGGAAACGTTCGCTATGCAAATAAGTAATGGTATAAACAAAACATATACTTAGCTCCCACATCAAGACGTAAAATATCCACGTATAGATCGTACTATCCGTTAGGGTATAACGTGGGGCTGTAATACAGGAAAGTTTTGTGCAATTTATGTTTACAAGCCGAAATTGCCTCAGATTTTTTGTTTAAGATGTGGTCTGTGGCGTAGAGTATTTCCAGGGCCTCAGCGGCGCAGAGGTCGCATGGTCTTTTATTTCCGTTATACGATCTAGCCCGAGCTAGGATCTCCCAGTGTAACTTATATTGGGTGTGGTTGTCTTTCAGACTCCAGATATAAGCTGAAAGTGACGTCATATTCCTTCTTGGATTTTAGTCTTCAAATTTATTATTATTACTATTTGGCTCCCTCGGTTGAGCACTCTACTGACTAATATTCATCATGCAGAAACAACATCTGAATATTTCCACAAAGAACATACCCGTACCAAGCAGGAAAACATACCTAAAACTCCTGATTCAGAAAACAGACGCGTTCATTAAAAGGTTGCATTGGCGTGCCTTTTATTTCGATAATCCGCAAAAAGCAGACAACAAACAGGATAAATTTGGATTTAAAACCTATAATAACCCCCCGTGTAACCCAGCATTGCTACCCTTCGAAAATGATGTCTTGGAACTCATTCGGAGTATCAAATTTCGGAATAGGAGCAATTCCTTCCAGCAAGACCTGAAGAATAGAATTCGTTCTATTAAGGATTCTAATGCCGTGCACGTCCATTCCGACAAAACTGGCAACCTATATCAAGTGGAGCGCAGTACTTACCATCAACTACTACATAATGCTGTAACTAAGGATTACCGTAAAACTAATCGGTGCGTCATCAATGAAATCAACGATGCTGGGTTTAAAATCACATCTGATCTCAACATTCTGGACCGGACCGAACCTCTGGACCCTATTTCTCCCCACTTTACCCTGAAGGATCACAAATCCAATTTTCCGAACAACCCCTCTATTCGGCTTATTAACCCTACGAAGTCCGATTTAGGTAGACTTAGTAAAACGATTCTTGATAGAATTATACCTGAAATTAGAAGTTTGGCCCCTCTTGCACTGTGGAACAATTCTTTCGCGGTGATTGATTGGTTCAACGGCATATGTAACAAGGAACATTGCCGTTTTATCCAATTCGACATCAACAATTACTACTCCTCCATCACTTTACCACTTCTCCTTAGAGCTATCAATTTCGCTAAAACACTCACAGTGGTTAAGGATTTCGATGTTGATGTCATCATCAATGCCGAAAGTCGGTGATTAATTTCGACGACTCTATTTGAATTAAAAAACCCAATAGTACCCCATTCGACGTGAGTATGGGCGCTAGTGATTCTGCGGAGGTTACTGATCTTATCGGCCTTTTCCTTCTTTTCTCTATCAAGGACAAATTCCCCAACGCGGGCGGTGGTTTGTACCGTGACGATGGTCTTTTGTCCATAAATAAGTGCGGACCTCGTGCTTGCGACAGGTTCAGAAAAGAACTCACAGCCTTCTTTAAAGGCTTCAACCTCTCTATACAGGTTGAGGCCAATCTCTCGGTTGTTAATTACCTCGACGTTACCCTCAATTTATTGAATGGGTTGTATTACCCGTATAGAAAGCCGAATGATACGCTTAATTACATAAGTAAGCATTCCAACCATCCTGCCAGCATAACCAAGAACCTGGTAAGAAACGTTTCGTTGAGGCTTTCCCGTCTTTCCACTAACGAGAGTATTTTCAACGACCATTCCACTTATTACAATGAAGCTCTTGCTCGAAGTGGATTTGTCGTTAAGGTAGCGTATACAGAGTACGAAAATAGACCTAGAAGAAATAGATCCCGTCGCATTTGTTGGTATAACCCACCATATAATATGGAGGTGGCCACACCATTAGCTAAGTTCTTTCTTTCCCTTATTACGAAGCATTTTCCCCCTACACATAAATATAGTAAAATTTTTAATAGAAATACTATTAAAATTTCTTACTCTACAAAAATAATTTGTCGAGCCAAAATTAGCCAAAACTGCTACTATAGTTCATAGTGACGGTTCGGCTGCTGTCTTCTTAACAAAACACTTCTCACTGATTAACCTCGATGTTACGTGATTAATTCTTTTGAATTTGCCACCGACGCAGTAGGCAGTGATTTTTTTCAATGACTTGGAACCTAGTCCACGCTTTGCTTTTTTCCATCCACTGAATTATTTTTGTATAAATTACCTGTGTCCACGCATTGCCTGGAAACTTAGCTGAGAATAGACTTCCCTGATGACGAAAGGCTTCTCCGTACGTTTCTTCGGAAACTATGTTTATTCCCTTTCAGAAACTAATTAGTTGGAGTGAAATTTTAGTAAGTTAATTTTTATAATTTTCTTATTTTACGTCTTTCATATATATATATATATATATATATATATAATATAATGAAATGACAGGAGGCTGGATTTGTGTAAATCCTTGAAAGGTTTATTATACTATGATAATTTCAATGACCGGGTTCCGTATGAATCCGGTGATATCATCAGGTATTCGAAATATAATACGTGAATGTAATAGGTAAAATCCATGGGGCTGAGCCCCATGGATTTTACCTATTACATTCACGTATTATATTTCGAATACCTGATGATATCACCGGATTCATACGGAACCCGGTCATTGAAATTATCATAGTATAATAAACCTTTCAAGGATTTACACAAATCCAGCCTCCTGTCATTTCATTATAATATTTAACTCCGTAATAGCACCACCAACTACAAAAACAAAGACGGTTGAACTGCTTTACGTTGAGTACTCTCTATATTATTGCATTACGATTGACCATACGGAATAGACCAGCTCTATACAGTGGTGAACCTCAAACCTGAATATATATATATATATATATATATATATATATATATATATATATATGAAAAATGTCGACTCTGGATGTCGGTGAGCATGTCCAGCCAACCTCAGTCTCCTCTGTGTCACTTTTGAGCTGACTTTTGGGATGCTCCCATACAGCTCTGAGTTTTTCATCCTCAGTGTATACCAATTAATGTTCCGAGCCATCCTCAGCATTCTCGTGTAGCACCCATCCACCATCTCAGTGAGTTTCTTGGTCAGTGTCCAAGTCTCAGACCCATACAGCAGCACAGACTCCACTACAGCAATGAAGAGGCGGATTTTCAGGTCTCTACGAAGGTCCGACTTCCACACCGATCTCAAGCTGTGGCACGCCGCCCAGGCCTTGCTCTTCCTCTCAACCACATCATCTTCCGTATTCCCAATCTTTCCTCCCAAATACAGGAAGTTCTCAACCAATTCCAGCGGCTTCCCGCCTACATTAGTGATCCCCTCTGGCTTCTCAACATTCTCTACCAGATATTTTGTTTTAGTCTCATTCATTCTCAGCCCCACACTCATCGACACAGTCTCAACCTACATGGACACACTAGAAGAGGAAGACCAAGGTTAACGTATGTTGATGCCCTAAGGACAGACACTGGTCTCTTGGAGATGCAGGACATGGCAGCGATAATGAGAGACAGAGACCGCTGGAAAGAACTCGTCCATGGATCTCGGGAATTTTACCCGCCTTAGAGAGATATATGAAAAAAAGGAAAAGAATGACTTCACTTGTAGTTCTAAACAATTTGATTTAATTTTATAATATTATAATATTATAAAATTAAATCAAAGTGAAGTCATTCTTTTCCTTTTTTTTCAAATATACCTAACTGTACCCACGATCTCACACATTTTCCTATATATATATATATATATATATATATATATATATATATATATATATATATATATATATATATATATATATATAACATGAGAAGAATGAATACTGCGTGGTTGCATATGGGTTACATATGATAAAAATAGTCTTTCATCAGTTATTTTCCAACCTTCATTGGTATTTCATCGCTTTAAAAATCGTATACCTCTAGTTGGTGAGAGCAATAGCTAAATAAAGCTATTGGGACAAGTAAATCGCGTAAAGCGAGCGAGACAAGTAAACGAACATAGAAGGATAGCAACGCAAAGATAGGAAAAAACAAGCACATGGGAGTCCGATCAGCTTAAGCCGTGTGGATTTCATGAGCGAGAGACAACAGACCGTGCGACGCGAGTGAGGTGTGAGCAAGAAAGGACCCCACTTCAGGCCAAACGGGAGGAAGTGAGAAGGGGAGAAGCAGAGAGTGAGTGAGTGGAAGTGTGAGGAAGAGGCCAGTCGAGAGAAAGTGTAACTGACAGAGGGGCGAAAGAATGTGAGAGAAACAGAGAGAGGGGGGAAGCAGTAAGAGAGAAACAGACAAACGCAGCTGGGGAAATTATATATAAAAAACATGAGAAGAATGAATACTGCGTGGTTGCACATGGGTTACATATGGGGGGGGGGGGCTTTATATACAATATATATATATATATATATATGTGTGTGTGTGTGTGTGTATAATATATATCACATTCAAGGTTGTGGATGTAGGTGCACCTACTGATTATCAACTCGCATTGAGCTTAAGCCTGACTTTGTTAAACGTATAGTTTTTTCTCAACTTGACATATATATATGCATATACATATATAGTTCAAGATAAGACGAATACAGAAATACAATTACAAAATCTTATTAGTCTCGCGTTTGCTAAAAAAGGAAAATGAATGTTAGTCCTTCATCATGAAAGAGCAAAGTTCGGAGAAACAGGAGGTTAAAAATTTAAAAAAGAACAATTTGAGAAAAAAAATGAGGCAAAAGGGGTTTATAAGGATTTGTGAGGTGGGCAGGCAAGTAATTATGTTAGAAGTAAATTATTAAATATCATTTTTATCTTTAATCACTTCCACATGTCAATATTCAATATATATTATCGGGCTACATTTGTGCAAACTATTTATTTATCAAAACGCAAATTTCCCACTCTGCATGATTGCTCATACATCTGGTAATCCTGGGTATAGCTTGCCAATCCTGGACTCCAAAATTTAAATACATTCAACGCTATTGCTGTAATTATTGATAGCACGGTTCCACTAGTTCTAATGGAGTGTGACGTCGTAAACTTAGTTGAAATAAGATATGTACCAAACACAGACGCTGATCATGCCAAAGCTTATTTCGACTTCCCTGATGTTAAGCAAGTTTGAGTATTCCAGTTCGATGCAGTCAACCCACTAGTTGCTGCTGTTCATTTCTTTTCAACTGAGTGGTCTGGAAAAAGAAAAGGTCCTAATGAAGTAATAGGGGCATGTCTTGGAAATTTTAAACCAGGTGGTGCTCATTTCTTTCTAGATATGAATATAGCCGAATTCGTCAAGAGGGGGAAGGGGGGGGGGGAGAAGAAGAATCGATCCCACGATTGGTATTATATATATATCGACTACGAAAAGTCGAAAAGCAAAGATGACCGCGGCGGGATTTGAACTCAGGGAGCAACGTGGCATTTAATCCGACACCCTATCAACTCTGTCAATTCGCACAATGGACAAAACGTACATCCGTCCCAGGAACCAAACCTATAACGATACGCTCGTAAGTCCAACACACTAACCATTAACTGCTCGTTTTCAAAGCCAAGTTAAAAGAAATTATTATTTCAAAAGGGCTGTAAGTGGTTCAATGGAGAGTAATGGAGGTGAGCAGCGTAAAAAATGTATTCTAAAAGATTTCATAAGGGTATGATGTGAAGCAATACCTCTAAGATGATCAAATCATTTACTTTAGGTAAAGACAGTCTTAATTTGTAGGTGAAGAAAACTCGCTGAAAGTTTAGATATAAAAATATGGCATGTACAACTTATTTCAAAATTGAAAGAGAGGTAGGTGTAATTGTGCGACAGACAAAACAAAAGAGATTAATGTTGTATGTGTGAATTGAGAGATACTTCCACAAACCTCAACACCATTGCTACAATATCACCACCATCGGCACCACAGCGATCGTTAACATCACATCACCACCGACATCACCATTATGTTTGTTACCATCACATCATCACCACTGACAACAGCATCAACACCATCCCGATCGTTGCAATCACGCTATCATCATCACTGAATCACCCCAACAGCAATCGTTACTATCACAACAATCACTATCAACAACACCACAAACAGTTCTACCAAAAAGCTGACACTAATATCACCATCACAAACTGAACCACCACCAATACCACCACCAATACCACCACCACCATGATCACCACCACCAATACCACCACCACCATGATCACCACCACCAATACTACCATCATCAACACCGCCAACGGCAGAAATAACATCATCATTACCAGTACTGTCGCCACCTCATCATATTTACTATAAGTACTGATGTTAATGTCAATGACACTACCATCATGAGTAAGCGTTACTTCCCCATTTTGAAGTTCAGTTTTTAGCATGTTCGGCTCACAATGGTAAGGTCAACAGTTCGATTCGCAACAGCACGTTTTGTCCTTGTGTAAGATACTTTATTTAATGTTGCTCTACTCCACATAGCAGACAAAAATGATGAGTTGTGCCTTTAACTTAAAAAGCCAGTCTTGTCCTCCACTGTGTCACACTGAATCTCCCTGAGAACTACAATAAGGATACACGTTTCTGTGGAATGCTGAGCCATTTGCATGTTAATTTCACGTGGAAGGCTGTACTGTTGTTTGAATAACTGAACATTCGTTGTCAGAACTGACTAAGTCTCAACATCACTGAGAGACCAAGACTTTGTGCTATCGTATAAACTACATATTCAAAGGTTCAGTCTTCTCACACACCGTGTCACACCTAAATTCATAGATACCAACATTAAGGGTATACGTGTCTGTGGAATGCTCAGTGACGAGCTTGTTAATTTCAAGAGCAGGCTGTCCCGTTGTTCGAACAACTAGAACACACGCCATCGGAACTGACGGAGGTTCAACACATGGCGTTTTGGCCTGTTGGCGTGTTGGTGTGTTGACAGCAAACAGTAATTAAGTTTCCGCTAGCTTGATTAGACATTTGTTTAGACCAGATGTTGTTATAGTAGAGTTGTGATGACAGGAAAGATAGGATACCAACATTGACTGACAAAAGCCCTGGAGATATATATGTGAAAAAATTAAGGCGAGCAGCCAAAAATGAAATCAATGAATGGACCTCCATCGGTTTCGATTATTAGATTTCCAGTAGTTCGATGAAGGGTACAGCTTGTTCATGAAATTAACGTGTAAGTGTCTAAGCAGGAAAGAACCGCTGGACAGATTTTACGGGCAAAACCAACTGGCAAGAGACCCAGGGGTATACCCCGAGCAAGATGGTTGGATAACATCCATGACCTTGGCTGGTCGCGCTTGGGAATATAACCGGATCAGTTAGAGACGGTTGCTTCTGACAGGACCCACTGGGGGGAGCGTTTGAAGACTCTGTCCCCACGACCATCTCAGGAATTAGGAAAAGTGTCTAAGCATTCCACAGGCCCGTGTGCCCTTAAAGTAATTCTCAGGGAAACTAAACGCGACAAGGCTGACCCATTAAATCGCAATTTCTCTCCCAATGCACGGGTCGATCCGAAGCTATGGTGAGTGACACTTGCCCAAGAGGGCCATGAAGCAGTGAGATCGAACCTGGGGTTTAATTATTGCGAAGTGAACTTCTTAACCGTTCAGCCACGCTGCGTCCACAGCGGTTATTAAAGACGAGTTGTGATGACAGCAAAGATACGATTGATACCAATGTCGATTGATAAAGTATTGGGTGATATGTGAGAAAGAAAAAAGCAAAATAAACAGCTGCAAAATATGAAACGTGAAAGCGTGTAACAATAGTTCTCCCAAAGATGGCAGCTGGTATAATGACTACTAACAAATAAGTTGCTGCTGTTGTTATTGTTGTTGTAGCTGCTGCTGCTGTTGTTGTTTAACTCTACGTTAGCAGACGTATGGTGAATGGTATACGGAACATAACCAAACTGTCTTTTAGTTCTGATATTTGTGTTTTTCAGTCTATTTGAAAACTTTAACAACAGGCATAATCATTATCATTGTTTGTTGTTTAGTTTTAAGTTGACTCTGGTCGAGTAGACATACCGGGTGTTGAAAACTTCCTGGCTTAAGGGTATCGCAAAAGGATAGAACTGTTACCCTTACAGGGGTGGTAGGACAGCTGCAATAACTGTGTGAATGTGAGAGTGGAATATGTTGAATAAAATCATAATTAATTAATCCTCTTGTATTTTCTTTTAACAAAAACTCCTGCATTTTCTTTTAATTGATACTCCTGCATTTTCTTTTAACTAATACTCCTGTTTTCTTTTAACCTATCCTCCTGTATTTTCTTTTACCCAAAGCCAGGAACTTTTCAGCTCCCGGGTATGGTCAAAGATATCCCGGACATGGCCAATGTCTTTGTTTTTTCATATATAGTATTTTTCCATAACTGGTACAATCATCTGTGGTCAAAATGACAAGAATTTCAGTTGATATCAGAACAGTGGAATGGAAGTAACATTTGTATAAATATTTGTTGTTGCTATGATTGTTGTTGTCTAACTTCGTTGAACTAAACCGTTGTTGTGAAGGCGTGTAACTTAGTAGTTAGGGCGTTTTGCTCGCGGTCGGAAGATCGTGAGTTCGATCACTGGTGGTACGTTGTGCCCTTGAGCAAGAAAGATTATTTCATCTTACTCCAGTCAACTCGGTTAGCAATAATGAGTTGTACTTATAGTTCAGAAGGTCAGTCTTGTCGCATACTGAGTCAGGATGAATCTTTGTGGGAATTACATTAAGGGTACACGTGTCTATGGAATGCTCAGCCACTTCCTTTCACAAGTTCACAAATCCGTTGATCGAACAACTGGATAACTCGTCGTCAGAACAGACGGATGTCCATTCGTGGATCTGTTACTGCTCGCCTGTTTGTTTTTTTTTCAAACACCTCACGAACGTCATTAAATTTTCTATAGAAATAAACAGTGTGTATGTAGGCATGTATATATGTGTGTATATATGTATGCATATACGTATGTATATACGTAGGTATGTAGGATAGATAGGTAGGTAGGATGTATGTATGTATGTATGTATGTATGTATGTATGTATGTGTGTATGTAGAGGCCAATGGTAACAGTTTGAGTCAATCATAGATTATGGCGGTGGCAGAATCACAGATGGTGAACAGTTGGCTAGAATTCTGAAGATATCTTATTTAATGTCTTATATTTCTGAGTTCAAATACTGCTGTGGCTGACTTTGTTTTCCTTGTTTTGTTAATAAAATATATACCAGCTATATATTGGTTCTAATCAATTAACTAGCCTCTTAAAATTTCAGAAAAATAGCGTTACACCTAAACCAATATTTGTCTAAATCATCACTGTCATTATTTTTACTGCTTTTTTTTTTCTTCTAGAAGCTTTTGTGTTGTTAATATCTTTGCAGTTATGGCGAATCCTTATCCTTGTCAAGGAAATTTAATATTGAAACGAAGACAGGGTAAATATTATTTATTTAGGAGATATAATTTTACCCATTAGACACGGTTTCGTATTTCGCCATATAACCTTCCTTCGCGGCTTTTGTCTGTGCGTAATCTATACAGATATGTGAACTTCGTCACACAGGTTTCGTTGCCTGATTTAACAAGCTGAATATTTGATGTTCCCTTACTTTCGAATTGGTAGGGTAGTGGTAGATAAAACTGCAGATTTCGTCAGTTTGATGTAATCTTTAATTCTTTCATTCATTGCTTTTTTACTGGTTTTAAATCAGTAAACTGTGGCCATGCTGGGGTAACGCTTAAAAGAAATTTAGTCGATCATATCGACCCCAGTACATATTTTTTACTGTCTGATATGTATCTTATCGTTCTCTTTTTGTCGAACCACTTTGTTGCGGAACAAAGACACTGATACACACAAACACACACGCACGAGTGTATGTGTGTGTGTGTGTCTGTGTTTCTGTGTGTGTGCGTGTGTGTGTATAAATAGAATTAGAAGCTTTTAGAATTAGATTGACTGCAGAACGTGAGAATCGAACCCACATCTCTTATGTTTGCGACGAGTGTGTTAGAGCGATTACATTCCCACGCATGCTAATGCTATTTTTTCCGTTATGGGGATTCATATGCCCTAATATTAGACTATTTTCTGTAGTTAAAAATAAGGTGAAAGCTACTAATTCTATTTTCAAAAATGTTCAATCATCACCGTATTCGAATTCATAAGTCCTTACACACGAACACGCACACGCACATGCACGCACACTTTTGATACCGACCTACCCAAAACAGTTTCTGGTTCAATAATGTCAAATATCCATTTTAATGTGTTCCTATCTAAATTAAAGTCTTCCACTGTAATTTGATCTGAGAACATTTTCTTAACTTATGTTATAAATATCATCTTAATAATTAAATAATTAATAAATTTAGTAAATCCTTCAACATTTTTCATTAATTGAATTACTGGAGTGTATTTCATTAGAAATATTACCACAAAGGGGTTGACTAAACATTTAACGTATGGACCACAGCATATAGTAGTAGTAGTAGTAGTAGTAGTAGTAGTAGTAGTAGTAGTAGTAGTAGTGGCAGCAGCAGCAGCAGCAGCAGTAGTAGAGATGGTAGTGGTGGTAGTAGTAGAAATAGTAGCTGTAGTATTAGGGATGGTGGTAGTAGTAGTAGTAGTAGTAGTAGTGGTAGTGGTAGTAGCAGAAGCAGCTGTAGTAGTGGTAGTGTTGGTGATTGTAGTAGCAATAATAGTAGCAGCAGTAATGGTAGTCGTAGTGGTAGTACAGTCCCAGATTTAGTTGGTGATTATTGAGGCGTCGATTGGGAAGGGTCATGTAAAATACTACAAATATACATAAATATATGGGTCAGTGATTCGGAGAGCTGTTTAGGGTACTAAAACACTGTATTGTTATGAAGCTGCTTATTGTAGGATTAAATAGTTTCAGCTTACCTTATAAATTAATGTCAATGAGAATTTGCCTGTCTTTACATACACCAATATATTAATGATGTTTTCCCCCTTCTTCCTTTATTATTATTCCCACACAATATCGTCCTGTGCCGTCTTTAGTGTCGCCTTAATGTGAGCCCTGTGTGGCTAATAAAGAAAGCATTATTATTAGGGCAGATCGGCGGTGGATTGTCAGTATCGGTAGCGGGTCGGACGCCATGTTTTGCAGCAAAGAGTTACGGCCCTTTATGGTCTGAGTTCAAATTCCGTCGAGGTTAACTTTGCCTTTCATCCTTACGGGCCGATAAAATAAAGCACCAGTAATACACTGGGATAATTGCTGGCCTTGTGCCAAAAGTAGAAACAATTATTAGGGCAGTATCGGTAGAGGGTCGGACGCCATGCTTTGACGCATAGAATTACTGCCCTTGCCATTCTGAGTTCAAATCCCGCCGAGGTTAACTTTGCCTTTCATCCTTACGGGGTCGATAAAATACAGTACCAGTAATGCACTGGGTATTTTCTGGCCTTGTGCCAATAGTAGAAACAATTATTAGGGTGGTGGATTGGCAGTATCGGTAGAGAGTCGGACACTTTGCTTTGCAGCATAGAGTTACGGCCTTTTACGTTCTCAGTTCAAATCCTACCGAGGTTAGCCTTAGCCTTTGCAACAATTTGAATGAGAACATATAACTTCGCATATTGAGATGTCGAAGAAGAGTCGGGCCCGGGTCACTGTTATTGTACCCTCAGTTGATCAATATCAACACAATTATAATATGCCATTAAAATTTCTACATATGCTGCAACACTGTCTTTGATTATACATAAACTCTGCAATACAACCCCAACATGAGACCTTATAACAGTATTGTGCTTCGAACGCAGCGCCGCCTATAACTGTAGTTACACACCTAACATTAGATTTGATGTTTACACAATACTAATGTGTTAAGTACCTTACTGTGGTTACCCCCGATTGAACCTGGGATTCACACACACACGCACACACACACACACACACACACATATATATATATATATATATATATATATATATATATACAACGGTTTTGTAGTAGCTGGACTTAATCATATTCAAACTCGCCCAGAGACGACTTGAGTTGCTCTATACCTTGTATATTTTACTTACTTATTACTAACACATACATACATGCAAACATACATACAAGTATATATGTATGTATGTTATGGTCACGGTCATGCCTCTATTACTCCAACTAAATATTTCTTTAAAATATATATATGAGGCCATGTCCTGTCGATTAGAGAGGATCCTTTCAATAAATAAAACTTTCTGAAGGTCAACATGTTCAAAATGTTCAGGTCAGATCATTGATATCTCATTAAATAACTACTTCTAACGTGGCTGGTTCGTGCTGGTACTGTGGGGCCCCTACATACATACATACATACATACATACATACATACATACATACATACATACATACATACATACATACATACACTTGTACGTATACATGTTCATGCATATTTACATATATACATACCAAAATGCATTCATACATATATACATTCATACATATAGACACACACATTCATAACGACACATATACTACATCTGCCCTCCCTAGTTCTTGTGCTCAATCTCTCTCTCTATATATCTCTATCTCTATCTTTTCTCTCTCTCTCTCTCTCTCTCTCTCTCTCTCTCTCTCTCTCTCTCTCTCTCTCTCTCTCTCTCTCTCTCTCTCTCTCTCTCTCTCTCTCTCTCTCTCTCTCTCTCTCTCTCTCTCTCTCTCTTTCTTTCTTACTCTTTTCCATTGTCTTTCTCTTTCTTTACATCTTTCTTTGTCTCTCTCTCTTCGCTTTTTTATTTCTTTTCACACCCTTCTCTCTCTCTCTCTCTCTCTCTCTCTCTCTCTCTCTCTCTCTCTCTCTCTCTCGCTCTCTCTCTCTCTCTTTCTTTCTCTATTCCTCTCTCCCCCTCTTCCCTTTCCTCCTCTCCAGCTCTATCTCCCTATGTTCCCTATTTTACTGCCCCCCCCCCCCCATTTCTCCCGGCCATACTCCTGTCTCTCTTTATCTGTCCCAGAAGTCGAGAAAGCAAAACACCTCCATAAATGACATTTTTCAAAGCAATCAACTGAGGGTTTTTTGCTGTTAGTTTTTGTATGTTTTTCTCTCACCTTGTCCTTCCTTTTCTTCTGGTAGGTGATTTTGGTTGTTGTTGTTGATGATGATGATGATGATGAAGTGGTGGTGGTGGTAGAATTTGTCATTTTTCTACTCTGTTGCTGTTGTTGTTGTTGTTGTTGTTGTTGTTGTTGTTGTTGTTGTTGTTGTTGTTGTTGTGCTGGTGGTGGAGATGGTGGAGTTAGAATTTGTCATTTTCTTCTCTGTTACTGTTGTTGTTGTGGTGGTGGTGGTGTTGGTGTTCTAGAAGATGGAGGGAAAAGCCAGGTAGTAGATGATATATGCCGCTGCCACATTCTTCTGTACAGTTTGCTGTGTTCCTCACAGCGGGAGTAGTAATATTGTGTCTGTCCTTGTCATGATATTTTATAATACTTTTCATTGGTGGCGGTGATGCTGCTTGTAGTCGTCATTATAATGGTGGTCGAAGTTGTTGTGGTGGTGATAATAGTGGTGGTAACCTTTGTGGTAAATAGTGTTTTTTATCTTTATATATATATATATATATATATATATATAGGAAAAAGTATGACCCCGACGGCAGATCTCAAGCCGTTTCGACGGCTATTTTTACTCCAGAAATAGCCGTCGAAACGGCTTGAGCTCTGCCGTCGGGGTCATACTTTTTCCTATTTACCACTCTACTACCCTAATTATTGAGTACTCTGGTGCGTTATGGTCCATCTGGTTCCTTACCACATTTCCTTTGTTATATATATATATATATATAAAAGTGGCTTCTACAGGACTAGAACTGTTTCTTTCAAAAGAAATCATCAGGACTTTCCTAATAATTTCTTTTGAATGAAACAGTTCTAATCCTGTAGAAGCCACTTCTATTTTAAACATCATGTTTACACTCTACTAATGTATTGAATATTTTAATAACTGAGGTTACCCCCCTCCGATCGAACCCGGGACTCATATGCTCTAACATGGCCTCAGCCAGATGGTTGGAACAAGTAAAAGAGTAAAAGATATATTATATATATACATATATATATATATATATATTGTTATACTTTGGGAGAGTCATGTTGCCAATAAGAAACACACGCACCATACGCTTTCATTTCAATTTATTATAAATTTTATAAATTTTATATATATAAATTTTATAAATTTTATATATATAAATTTTATAAATTTCCGGTTGGCTGGTTGGTTCCACAACCGGATGGTTGTTCTGATATTGTCAAAGTTCTTTCGTCACACATTCTGTGACCTCTTCAGTTACTGGGGATTCTTTTCTTTGTTTTGTGCCTCTCCTTTGTTCTGTCCTACGCCATCCCATGACTCTCTAATACCTGATCCACCGAAACTCAGCTGTTTCGGATCACACCAAAATCAACATACTGATTGCGGATTTAGTAAGGGTGATGAGGAACGTGTCCCGCGTGTGCAACCCCAAAGAATTAGAGAGACACATACAACACTTCATCCACCGTATGCAGTTCTCTGGCTATAATCAGAGAGATAAGATCAGAGTATATAGAGGAGCCAGAACCAAATGGGAAAAAATGGGAAATAATGATACAAATGGGACCTGCCATTGTATAGGAGCAAATTTTGGAATATAATAGAAAGAACTAGGAATAAGGTTAATAGAATAAACTCATGGTATGATAGCAATAAATACCAGAGTGTAATGTCCATCAATACAACCCCTAGAGGTCAACTAGCTTACAAATTTAGAAGGGCCCTATATAAACTTAAACTAAATATTAAGATAGTGGAAAGCCCAGGTACTTCCATAAAACACTTATTAGTAATACACACCCTTTTGAAAGACTTCCCTATATAGATAAGGAAATGCATAATCTGTAAGCTAAGTCCCCATATTAACTGTAAAACTAGAAACATAGTATATAGCATAAGATGTACTGAGGGACAATGTAAAAATAAGAATATAATGCACATAGGTGAGACAGCTCGTAGCATAGGAGAATGATTAAATGAACACTGGCGAGAACTCCAAGATAGAAAAGACTCATCAATACTCCACCAACATGCTAAAATAGAACATAAGGGCAAATTAGAGAACATAGAGATAAAAATAGAATCTACACAGAGAAAAGACGCAATGCTTAGACAAATCACAGAGGCAATAAACATAAATGAACTCCAACCAAAATTAAATAGAAAACATGAATGGAATAGCAACATCACAACTTATAATTAAGGACAAAATGAAAAACACACACACATAGAACAAACAACTAACTAGTAACATGTAAATAAACAAATAAATAAACAAATACAAACAAACAAATAAAAACACACACAGACACCCGGATGTAACACAAGCGCAAACTAAGCACACAATACACACAAAAACAAGATGGCGTAGGACAGAACAAAGGAGAGGCACAAAACAAAGAAAAGAATCCCCAGTCACTGAAGAGGTCACAGAATGTGTGACGAAAGAACTTTGACAATATAAGAACAACAATCCTGTTGGAAGCAACCAACCGGAAATTTATAAAATTTATATTTATAAAATTTATAAAATTTATAATAAATTGAAGTGAAAGCAACTGGTGCGTGTGTTTTTTACTGGCAACATGACTCTCCCAAAGTATAACAATATCGGTTTTAACACACGTTTTCAGATAAAGAATCTTGCTAACAAATTCAGAAATGAAATATATATATATATATATATATATATATATATGAGAGAGGGAGAGGGAGAGAGAGAGAGGGAGAGAGAGAGAGAGAGAGAGAGAGAGAGAGAGAGAGAGAGAGAGAGAGAGAGAGAGAGAGATGTAAAATCGCAACCGCGGCACCAAGAGGTTTCGGCTTGTGCGTTCAGGAAGCCTATTTAATTATGCCCCAGCATGGCCTCAGCCGGATGGCTGGAACAGGCAAAAGAGAAAAAGAGTATTATATATATATATATATAATTAATTACATCCGTCATCCGCAATCCAATTTAATTTGGTCGTATGTAACATGCTTTCGCAGTCAAGAATAGTAACAGACACCTAAACAAGTTAAACTATTAATAAATATTCTAGGGTGTTGGATTGGCAGTATCGGTTGAGGGTCGAACGCCATGCTTTGCAGCATAGAGTTACGGTCCTTTATGGTCTGAGTTCAAATCCCGCCGAGGTTAACTTTACCTTTCATCCTTACGGGGTCGATAAAATAAAGTACCAGTCACGCACTGGGATCGATTTAATCGACTTTCCCCTCCCCAAAAATTGCTGGCCTTGTGCCTATATAAGAAACCACTATTAATAAATATTCTAAACTTCCACAACTGTGTGTGTGTGTGTGTGTGTGTGTGTGTGTGTGTGTGTGTGTGTGTGTGTGTGTGGTGTCTTTCATTTGACAATTTCTTCACTTATCTATCTTGTGCTACGACGACACTAAGGTTGGATTGCTACTACCGAGGAAGGGAAGTAAAAGAAAAAGAAGCCTCCACATCTCGCTGCCTTACATGTTACGACACCTTCTGACAATCTCTTCAACAAACGAATGTTCCATGGACCTATGGTAAACTCATTAGTCGAACTCATTGACATGAAGTTATTGTAATGAGAAGGGACTCAACTTCCTACATTCTCACATATCCATGTGTACGCTCATAACTTGTGAATTTGTTCAAGTTTGTCAATACATTAAACACATACATATTAGTATACACAAGGGTGTAGATCAGGGGTTCTTAAAGTGGGCGTTGAGAATGTCCAGGGGTGCACTGGGGCGGCAGAGATGATATAATAGTATATTAAATATCAAACGATATATAGTATATATATATATATATATATATATATAGTAAAAAAATATATATATAATATTTATTTATACATAGTATATATTATAGTTATCTGAGGCCAAAATCAAAGGTGGAATTTTTGTTGGACCTCAGATAAAGAAGGTGTTTGAGCCTACCGAGTTCTCCAATAAGCTCAATGGGATTGAAAGAACAGCATGGAACTGTTTCAAGGCAGTTGTTAAGGGCTTCCTGGGCAACTACAGAGCTGAAAACTACCAGCAA
>OZ024743.1:62057807-62110307 GCA_964016885.1 Eledone cirrhosa
ATATATATATATATATATATATATATATATATATATATATATATATATATATATATATATGAATGTATGTATAGTATATTTGGCAATATACCGTATGTTTAATAAAAAAACATTTAGAAGACCATACGCTATCAGTTTTAAAGTAGTGACTATGTAACTTACTTCATTTCGGCGAAAGAAGGGAGAGGAGCTGACAGTCTGTTTCACCCTGGTTGGCGTTCATCAGAGCACCAATCCTAATATATATATATATATATATATATATATATATATATATATATATATATATATATATATTCCCACTGCATTTTAAGTTACCTTAAATAGCAACTACACAACCATTTCTATTCTCCATATATATATATATATATATATATATATATATATATATATATATATATATATATATATATATATATATATATATATATATACATATATATATTTGTGGGTCGAGAGACTCTCATAGTCTTCATTAATAACGTCTTTATAGGAGAAGGTTACTCTGATATAAAACCTGCGACTTCGAAAAACTTCAAGCACAGGCATTGCATGATATGTGACATTTTTGGCGATACATGGCATGGCTGTCCATGGCATTGCTGGCCATAGACAAGTCCGTAACAGGATTAAAAAGCCACGTCAGTAATGTTCATGCTTAAGTATCAAGCGATGGCATTACTCGAAATCGAGATACAGCCATCATCATCATCATATATATATATGTACATATATATATATATATATATATATATATATACATGTAAAGTTATATTTAAAATTGTTGGGTTACAACTAGTAAATATTTATAACTGATATAAAAGCACTCGACAAATATTTGGAGTATATTTACAATATTAAATAATAAATAATTCTTTCACATATTAAATAATAAATAATTCTTTCACAGATCCAAGTAAAAAATCTTCAACGGCACTATCAGGCGTACTCTGGCAACTTAAGCTAGATAACGTTAGATATTCGACGGCTTGGAATATAGTCTCAAGAGGGATTCCTTTTAATTCATCCTCTGAGGCATGTGACCTCTGCGCAGAGGAGATATTCTTTATACTAAAATCTAAAAATTCCCTTAACCTACGGACAAATTTATTCAGTTGTTGCAAACATAGATTAAACTCAACGTTTAAATATAAATTTAAATTTAAAATGTAGTATATTTAGTTTGATTTATATTTATATGGGAAACTAGCCGATAAATTTTTTGATTCCTAAATCTTTGATTCCCTCTTTTTACTCTTTTTTTATTGTTTATTTTTATTTTATTTTTATCTAATCTAAACATTCCTCATAAAAAATTAAGCTACCCTAAAAGCTGATGCTCCAAATTTTTTGAATTAACCTTACACTAGATAAACTTCTATATTAAATATAAGAACATATTTAGACCTAATTGGACATCATAATCTTTTTGAAATGATCTTTACTAGATGTGATTTGATAGATAATTTTTGGCTTTGTCTTGTAATGAACTTGGCAATATATTGTCAATTAACTTTGAAGGGTTGTTCTTTGTGGTTTATTTTTATTTTTTTTATTTATTTTTATTTTTATTTTTATTTTTATTTTTATTTTTATTTTTATTTTTATTTTTATTTTTATTTTTATTTTTATTTTTATTTTTATTTTTATTTTTATTTTTATTTTTATTTTTATTTTTATTTTTATTTTTATTTTTATTTTTATTTTTATTTTTATTTTTATTTTTATTTTATTTTTTATTATTGTAGTATTCTATAATATTTTTTATTTTTTATTTTTAATATCTTTAATATGTAAATTTTTAATACGTAATATTTTTTAATACGTAGTATTTTTAATATGTAATATTTTTATTATGTAATATTCTTTCGTAATATTTTTTAGTTTTCTATTCTATATTTTTACTTATTATTATTATTTTTATTTTTAGTTTTGTTTATAATATATATTTTTATTTTTATTTTTTTATTAGTATATTGAAATCTGCTCTCTATTTCTGCTTGATAGATAATCTTGTAGAGTTATGACAGGAATAATAATACGCTCAAATTTTTATACCACATTGAGAATGTTTTCCGTGAACTTAGAGTTTGCAGAGTGAATCAGTTGGATTCGCATGGATGTTTGTAGCTGTCACATAAACATATGAATTTTTTTAAAACTAAACATAAGATAATTAATTTTCACACATTATGGATACTTGTCTCATTCAGGAATACTGATATTTACAATATAGTGTAAGTTTTATAAATACTAATACATTAAAACATAGGGTTTTTGCGCCTCGAATATGTCTGGCTATTTTAAAATTTTTTTTCTGTCGCTATTTTTTCCTCTCTCTATATTTTTTTCTCTCTATATATCTCCCTTACATTAATACCTGAGCTAAATAAATAAATAAATAAATAAATGTATCATTGATACATTTACTCAAAATGACCTCCCACTACCTAATTTTCTATATATATATGTATCTATCTCTATTTCCTCTCTCTATATATATGTCTCTTTCTGTTTCTTTACATGAAGTTCTTCGCTTTATCTATCTTTCCATCTCTCTATTTTGTTCCATGCATTTCTTCTTTTTCTTTTTCTTCTTTTTCTTCCTTTTCTTCGTTTTGTCTTTCTTTCTTTTTTCTCTCTTTCTTTCTCTCTGTATAAAATTTTTTCACTGCCAGCGTAAACCTCTTCAAATGAAGTCGGTGTTATTACGGTATGTCGAATCTATTTATCTATAAAACTGTTTATATTGTATTTTGTCTGATGAAGGCATAGCATATTGTTAATATGATATCCCCGAAATATATATAATGAAATAAATATGGTTTTATAAATATAGTTTTCCATTTATTTAATATTGTATATATATATATATATATATATATGTGAATATAGACATAGAATATTCGAAAATATTCTGTATGTTTATAATAAACATTTTGAAGACCTAATCGCTATAGAATAGAATACGTCACGTATTACAATTAGATTCTCGATAAAAGCAAGGGAAGTAATCTACGCGTTTCATTCTTGTTAGAAATCTTCAGGACTACATATCCAGTGCTTTTATCGAGAATGACACAGCTAGAGACTTATAGAATACTTAGCTGTGTACAGGAACTGGTTTGAAAGAGCGGTTGCCGGTCCGGCAGAAATTAGAAATTGGAATAAATGCTCTGAAATAGCGATATATATGTGAATATAGACATAGAATATTCGAAAATATTCTGTATGTTTATAATAAACATTTTGAAGACCTAATCGCTATAGAATAGAATACGTCACGTATTACAATTAGATTCTCGATAAAAGCAAGGGAAGTAATCTACGCGTTTCATTCTTGTTAGAAATCTTCAGGACTACATATCCAGTGCTTTTATCGAGAATGACACAGCTAGAGACTTATAGAATACTTAGCTGTGTACAGGAACTGGTTTGAAAGAGCGGTTGCCGGTCCGGCAGAAATTAGAAATTGGAATAAATGCTCTGAAATAGCGATATATATGTGAATATAGACATAGAATATTCGAAAATATTCTGTATGTTTATAATAAACATTTTGAAGACCTAATCGCTATAGAATAGAATACGTCACGTATTACAATTAGATTCTCGATAAAAGCAAGGGAAGTAATCTACGCGTTTCATTCTTGTTAGAAATCTTCAGGACTACATATCCAGTGCTTTTATCGAGAATGACACAGCTAGAGACTTATAGAATACTTAGCTGTGTACAGGAACTGGTTTGAAAGAGCGGTTGCCGGTCCGGCAGAAATTAGAAATTGGAATAAATGCTCTGAAATAGCGATATATATGTGAATATAGACATAGAATATTCGAAAATATTCTGTATGTTTATAATAAACATTTTGAAGACCTAATCGCTATAGAATAGAATACGTCACGTATTACAATTAGATTCTCGATAAAAGCAAGGGAAGTAATCTACGCGTTTCATTCTTGTTAGAAATCTTCAGGACTACATATCCAGTGCTTTTATCGAGAATGACACAGCTAGAGACTTATAGAATACTTAGCTGTGTACAGGAACTGGTTTGAAAGAGCGGTTGCCGGTCCGGCAGAAATTAGAAATTGGAATAAATGCTCTGAAATAGCGATATATATGTGAATATAGACATAGAATATTCGAAAATATTCTGTATGTTTATAATAAACATTTTGAAGACCTAATCGCTATAGAATAGAATACGTCACGTATTACAATTAGATTCTCGATAAAACCAGTTCCTGTACACAGCTAAGTATTCTATAAGTCTCTAGCTGTGTCATTCTCGATAAAAGCACTGGATATGTAGTCCTGAAGATTTCTAACAAGAATGAAACGCGTAGATTACTTCCCTTGCTTTTATCGAGAATCTAATTGTAATACGTGACGTATTCTATTCTATAGCGATTAGGTCTTCAAAATGTTTATTATAAACATACAGAATATTTTCGAATATTCTATGTCTATATTCACATATATATCGCTATTTCAGAGCATTTATTCCAATTTCTAATTTCTGCCGGACCGGCAACCGCTCTTTCAAACCAGTTCCTGTACACAGCTAAGTATTCTATAAGTCTCTAGCTGTGTCATTCTCGATAAAAGCACTGGATATGTAGTCCTGAAGATTTCTAACAAGAATGAAACGCGTAGATTACTTCCCTTGCTTTTATCGAGAATCTAATTGTAATACGTGACGTATTCTATTCTATAGCGATTAAGTCTTCAAAATGTTTATTATAAACATACAGAATATTTTCGAATATTCTATGTCTATATTCACATATATATCGCTATTTCAGAGCATTTATTCCAATATATATATATATATATATATATATATATATATATATATATATATATATATATATATATATATATATAGAGAGAGAGAGAGAGAGAGAGAGAGAGAGAGAGAGAGAGAGAGAGAGAGAGAGAGAGAGAGAAGATATACGCACAAATATTTAGTTCAAGAATAAGCCATACAAACACAGATATATGAGTGTGTGATCATGTTTGTGTCCATGTCGTGGTTTTAACTCGTAACATACTACTTTTACAATAAAGAGATCAATAAAATGTACTGGCATCGATGTGATTGACTAAAGTCCCGTTAAGGTTTTGCTCCATGGCCGCAGTCTAATGACTGAAACCAGCAAAACAGTAAACGGGTAAAGTAGATTAGTCTCTAAGAGACATAGACATTGTAATGAGTAAAATGTATTTAAGGCTGTGCCCCAGCATGGCCGCTATCTAATGACTGAAATCAATAAAAAGTAAAAAAGTATCGCAGGCTATAGTCTCTGAAATGGACACAGAGACATTGTAATAAGTACTTGGATCTAGAATTTATTTAAGGTGGTGCTCCAATATGGCCGCTATATAATGACTGAAACCAGTAAAAGGATAAAGTAGGTTAAAGACTCTAGCATAGATACACATTGTAATGTCGGTTAAACAGATAAAACTCATTAAATATTCAAGAGAATTTGAAACCCATAAAAGGGATACAGTTAGAAAAATATTACATATACCGACATGTTTTATATTCACTCTCACGTGAGACAAAAGGGATCGTTTTTTGCTTTTGGGAAATATTTATAGTGCTAATTACAGGTAAATGAACTTCAATAGAACAACTTTTCTATGTTTGATGTTCGTATTGCTATTGTTGTTGTTACTTGCCCTTCTACAATCCCCAGTCCCTTCCTCCACTTCATATCCCTCTAATGTAACTTATATCATTTGACCAAATTTCAAAACAGGTTTCATTACAACTTCAAGCAGACGGACCCCGGACCCACTGGGGTTAATATTATAAGTAGTAGTAGTAGTAGTAGTAGTAGTTGTAGTAGTAGTAGTAGTAGTAGTAGCAGTGGTAGTAGTAGTAGTTGTAGTAGTAGTAACATCACCACCATCATCGTTGTTATTTTTCTTCTTGTTTGCTGAGAACACTCACGTTTCACACAGCACATATTAGAAAATATTTTTTTCCCTGATTATTTGAGGGAAAATTATTTTTTTCCTTCTCTTCACGAACAAAGGGCTTCAGATAATTTAAACGTCTACCTCATTACCGTTGGTTAGAAAATAGGATACATCCTTAAACATTTCTATTGAACACGTATGTTTTTGTAAACATCCATTTTGCTTTAATTATTACTAGTTCAATATTGCCCCATCTGAGAAAGCGGTGGGAGTAGATACTAGCCAGGAAAGAGGTAGCAGCTTATACGCCCCCAGATGTTTGAAATTTTTGAAAACTCCAAAACAGGTTTTAAAATAAATTAAAGAGAAGATAAATAAGCAAACAGAATTATAAATATAGTCTACGTCTAAAGTCTATCTCGAGCCAGAAGGGTCGTCAGACAGGTGCTTATCCCGGTTTCGTGGGGTGAAGTAACTGAGAGAACAAGATTCCCTCTTGACAGGACGCAAGTCCATCGCAGGGTTAAACCCCAGCTATTGATAGTACTCATTCTCCGCTGAGTATACTGGAGCAACGGGAAATAAAGTGTTTTGCTCAAAGCCAAGCGCCTCCACTATAAATACAGGTATTCTCGATTTGAGCGAAATTTAACTGGCAATAACAAAAGTACTAACAATACCAACTCATTTTTTGTAAAAGCTGTATGTAACAAGGAATTCCTCAGTATAAGCGTATCCAAAGAAAAAGAATAGGTTTGGACTATATATGTTACAAACGTCAGTGCACCATTGCACAACGAATTTATCCAGGAAACTGTAGGAATGTAACATATCTATGTTATTCTAAAAGAAAAACAGAAGAACTCTCTCGCGTGCTCTTAAACGAACAGTTGAAGGAGGTTTGGATAATGACTGACACTTTTGCTCCAGCAACCACAGGAATATATATGCCTTGTCTTGAAGGTTGAGAATCAGGTGAAGATAAGGCGTCACAGCCCATGAGTCTCAGATCATAGACTAAGATATTGGCTCGAACTTTGACCCAAAGATTGTCATAACATTTGCGAAACACTGTAGACATGTAGTAAGCACAAAGGTGACCAGCAATATGTCGTCGGGTTTAGGCTTGCATGGAGCTGTAAGTTTAGATAATGCCCCCCCCCCCCAGCTCAAAACACACCGATTACCATTGTGGGTCAGAATGATCAATCAGACTCGAAGCAAAATATTAAAAGTCCAGTTGCTACATGTGTGGTAGCAAGGGTGACGTGAGCGTTTCATTTCCGGAAGAAGAGGAAAAGGAAGTTGTAATAACAACGATAGCAGGCCCCAAATCTGAATACCATGGCTGTTGTAAGCGCTGTTTCCAGAGCATCAAAAGCAGACGCCGGGGTAAGTCCACTCGAAGCCGTGTGACTAACTCCTTCACGAAAAGATACTACGAGCAGTAACACACCCGCCATTGTCTTGTGGCGACAGAGAGAAGAAGATGAATACTGGGGATTGGTGTCGACTATGGTAATTCGGAATAAGAACCCGAGGCTGGTTCATTTAATGCTGACCCCAAAAGAAAACAAAACGAACACTGTTCATATTGCGGAAAAGATGGTGGATTAGTAGCAGACGCCACAATGAAATAGATGCCTTTATTTGTATTTGTTTTCTGTACCAACGTGTTAAACTGTCTTAATACATATTACATTCCGCCCTTTGTCCCCCCCCCCACCACCCGTTTGTTATTGACACACTCGCAATATAGATAGACATACATACATACATACATACATACATACATACATACATACATACATACATAGAGTCAATGCGATCAGTCGCATATTTTGGCGTGGGAGACTATTTATTAAATTTAAGATGAATACTATCTCCGACAGTAATGCCACAACTACAGTCATGTTGAATAACTGGTTATTCTTCTAACTATATCTTCTGAAGACACCTTTTATTCGAATTCGTAGAGATATCCGACTAAATACATAATTCATTTTACAAGGATTTGCTACAAACAGCATGGCTGAACACAACATCAACAACAAAATTAAAGAAGTACCGAAGACAAATAACAAGGAAGGTAAACAAACTTTATTCAGTTGTAGCTACAGAAGAAACCGAAATTATAAATCGCATTTCTCTTGGAGTTGCGACCTTAATAATGATTTATTTAGTTGTTATAAAATGCCAAAAAACAATCCCTCCATTGGCTATATGAACAGAATGAAGCTACACTGGGACCAAATGCACCCAGAGCTAAATTATTTCACAGCGAAATAATTACGCCAACAAGCGACGTTTATTGAAAGTAAAAATAAGATAAATATTATTAATTGTAAGTCCCCCACAACAAACATGTTATCAATAACACGTGCTACAGGTCGCCATGCTACTAGACTTCCTAGCAGCCAGGTCGAACAGCGTCTTCAAACAACTATGCCTGTAAGAAATTTGACACCACCTGTACCATCTAAGTCTACCTCGAATGCTGGGGAAAACACTATCGATGATAATAATAATCGAAGAAATAATAATAATAATCGAAGAAATTTGACACCACGTGTACCATCCGAGTCTACCTCGACTATTGTTGAAAATACTATCGATAATGATAATAATCAAAAGTATAAACAATTGAAATTTTCCCTCAACGGAATCTTCCAGAGAGAAAATAATTCATGTATAAATATCTCTCTTGCTGAACGTAATAAAACGACAATGTTTAATAAAAACCAAATAATGAAATATTACGTGTTATTGACGAAATAGGGGATGAATATTTACGACGGATAAAAACCCCCAACATTTTGGGAAATCAACGCCTGTTTATCTGTCCTAGCAACGACAGTGAAGCATTATCTTGGTGATAACGGAGATATTAACAAGAACACAACACCACCAAAAATACCATCATATATAATTAAAATAGAAAAAACGATTGCTGACCTACGAAAAAACAGGATATGTGACAATGCTCCTTACATGCAAACAAACACAAAAAAACTCACTCCTCACCAACAAAGAGTGAAAAATAAAATAGAGACGATGTTTGGTAACAGTAGAACCAGAACTCTCCAATATAAGCTGATCACCCTCAAACAAGAATTGATAGCTGTTATCGAAAAACGCCGATACCTGAAGAAGGTAGGTGAGAGAAAAGTGCTTAATAAAAGATTCAGACGAAACCAAACATCAGTCTATAGAGATATGAAGGGCAAAATAATAAGTGTCACTGAGGCCCCATCCCAGAAAGACATAGATTCCTTTTGGAGCAAAATATGGGGTGAAAAGAAGAATTTCAACCAAGATGTAGTGTGGCTAAGAGAAATCCGAAAGAACTATTTCTCCTACACTACAACAAAAAACATACGAAATAAGTGAGGGTACTCTTGAGACTGTGATAGGAAAACTCCAAGATAAGAAAACACCAGAAAGAGACATGATTGTCGGCTACTGGTACAAAAACTGATATTCTATCGGAGGTATCTTACTGACCTCTACCAACAAGTTCTTAAGGGAGATACACTAATACCAGAATGGTTGACATTAGCACAAGCATTACTGGTCCCCAAGAACAAAGACACCCACTTGGCAAAAAACTACCGACCCATTGCATGCCAGAACCTGATGTATAAGATGTACACAGCCTGCCTGAACCTATTTCTCCAAGATCAATGTGGAAATAATAACATCATCACAGATGAACAAGCAGCTGGAAAGAAAGGGGTTTGGGGATGTTCTGAACAACTCCTAATCAACAAAACTGCGATGTCGGAGGTGCGACAACTTAGGAGGAATATGGCTACAGTCTGGCTGGACTACAGGAAAGCTTTCGATTCTGTTCCCCACTCTTGGATGATAGAGGCCCTCCAACTTGCTAAAGTCCCAGACATTATTGTCAGAGCCATAGAGAAGCTGTCTTCTTCTTGGGATACTATCCTAAGGTTAAAGGCATAGAGGGAGGACTCTATTTTCACTGATAAAATAAAATATTGCTGGGGTATATTTCAGGGGGACAGTCTCTCTGTGATATTATTCATCTTGTCCTTTCTGCTCAAGAAATGTGAGGGATACATCATTAGTTCACAGGAGGACAGAAATACGAACCTAACCCATAATTTCCCATAATTTGTGGACGATCTGAAACTCTATGCCAAGAACATGGATGGGATGAAGAAACATCTTGACCTAGTTACAACGTTCTCAAAGGATATAGGAATGGAGTTTGGCCAAGATAAATGCTCATACAGGACTGTAAAGCGGGGAAAAACAACAACCCAATCTAGCAACATTGTCATCAATGGCCTAACTGTTTCACCGATATCTGATGAGCACTGCTACAGATACCTGGGGATAGATGAGAACATATCCTATAATGGTATCTGTAATAAAAAACGTGTAACCAGGGAATACTACACCCCATTAAGAAAGATCTGGTCATCGGAACTCTCTGCGCAAAACAAAACAGTGGCTCACAATGTGTTTGTTGTGCCTGTCCTAACACCAACGTTTGAATTACTCAAGTGGACGATAGACGAAATCCGAGCAGTTGATGTTGGAACTCGAAAAATACTAAACAACACCGGAAACTTCCACATCAACAGTGACATAGAGCGCCTTTACTTGAAACGTAAGCAGGGAGGTAGAGGCCTAACATCAGTCCAAAGAACATTTGAATGTCGCATCATATCTCTCCGACAACATCTACAAACCTTGAAGCGTAGGAGCCCGTTTCTCGAGCAAGTCTATCTACATGAAACAGATAAGATCATGAGAGTTGGGAAGGAACTCCTCAAAAGATATTCTCTGTGTGATAATCAAAAACTTACACCCAGGGATGTCGCTCAGCTGTATCGCAGTGAATCCATTGATGAAAAACTGCATGCTTTTCAGCAAAAAATCATGCATGGATATGTTGCCAGGAAGCTCCAGAGTGTGAGTAATATAGATAAGAAAAGTAGTCTATCTTAGACCAACAACCGCTATATTGGCTCCCACTTTGAAGGATACGCTTTTGCAATCCAAGAACAGGAGATTAACACGAAATACCTGATTCACAAAAGACAGAGGGATGCAGGCAAATCACCTAGATGTGATAACAAGTGCAGACTCTGCAGAACTAACATCTAGGATATCACCCATGTCATCAGCAGCTGTCCAAAGATGTCATCGCGGTACTATCTACCTATGAGGCATGATGTAGTGGTCAAAACACTGTACAATGCAGTTCGTAAAAAAGATAGCCCCGATAATAAACACATTAAAAGCTACAGCAATGTGGAAGACATCCATGTACATAATATGAAAGAGTACTGGTGGAATGTTCCAGTAAAAACCCCAACAAAATGCAGGCATATCAGACCAGATATTATGATATGGGACAGGGAGAAGAAAGCATGCACAGTAGTGGAAATTAGCTGCCCAGCAGATGCCAATATAATATCAAAGATTAGTGAAAAGTAGAATATTTATGCAGAACTGAGAAGAAATCTGCAGATACTCCACCCTGATTACACCTTCAGATTTATGCCTGTGATTATTGGGGCACTGGGGTATGTTAGTAACTGCCTCAATACAAATCTTGAGAAGCTAGGCTTCACAGGAACAGAAAGAACACAACTAGTTAGGAAATTACAAGTACAATCCATTAATGGAACAGTAAAAATATGTAAAACATTCCAGAAATGTTGCCTCTAATAACTGCATGTACACATGTACAGATGCAAAGCATATACACATGCACACATACAACTCAAAACATCCACATCCTCACATTCAATAACATCCATATCTACACATGCATGCATATATACATATCTACCAAGTTGATGTTGTGTAAATTCCAATGAGAGAGTCTTGTGTCTATGTTAGAAACCCACTCTCTCTCTATTGGTAAAACTTTGTGAAATTATAAAACCAGAAGAGTATACATACATACATACATACATACATACATACATACATACATACATACATACATACATACATACATACATACATGGTGGCTGCCAACTCGTTTTCGAGTACGGCCACTACTTTATATCCATGTAGAAGAACTCCTACCGATGCGCTGAACGAATGTGACTTTTTAGTCCAGCCAGCGATTTGAAAACTCTGGTACAAACACTACACTTACATACATACATACATACATACATACATACATACATACATACATACATACATACATGTTGGCTGCCCCCTCGTTATCGAGTATGGCTATTGCACGATATAACATTATTAATAATAATTAATTAATTCTATTGCGCAATGCCTGTGTGAAGATATTTTTTAAGAGAAGAAACACTGTGCACTGAGCCAATAACACTCCCTGAGCAACAGTAACTATAACCCGAAAAGAAGAAAAGTTCTACATCATCGGTAACTACTGAGCCGTAGGTTTTATATCGGAGTTATCCCAGTTTCTTGAGTTGCCTTCTCTTAGAAGAATGCTCTGACAAAGGCTAGGGGTCCTACACTCCCAGTGGTTTAACCGCGCATATACATACACATGATGGCTGCCAACTCGTTTTCGAGTACGGCCACTACTTTATATCCATGTAGGAGAACTCCTACCGATGCGCTGAACGAATGTGACTTTTTAGTCCAGCTAGCGATTTGAAAACTCTTGTACAAACACTACACTTGTGACAATTATTGACACAGTGCTGTGCCCATGGTACCATGTGATGACAAGTGCAGAGAGGTCTCCAGATATAAAGCAATGCCTGTGCCGTGAAGCTTTTATAGTGAGCAAAGGCACTGCACAAAGCCAGTCCCACTCTCTTAACCAAGATGATATTTACCAAAAAGAACAAGTCAACAGCATTGGATACCATCAGAGTTGCAGGTGTTATATCAGAGTTTTCCTTCTCCTAGAATCCTGCCTTGACAAAGGCTAAGGGGTCATCTCTCCCGGTGATTTTGGATGGCCATTGACTCTTATGATTTCTTCCGCCCTTTGTCACGTTTTGTTTTTTTGTCCTGCATGATGTCCAAAGTCACCCTCCTCACCAAGAAACCTTGGTGGGGTTGCCAGTTTAGTCGCCAACGACCCGACCATGGGACAGGTTGTATTGGGTTACATGTTACCAGTAGCATTCAAGAGTGACCATACATACATACATACATACATACATACATACATACATACATACATACATACATACATACATACATACATACATACATACATGGTGGCTGCCGACTCGTTTTCGAGTACGGCCACTACTTTATATCCATCTAGGAGAACCCCTACGGATGCGCTGAACGAGTGTGACTTTTTAGTCCAGCCAGCGATTTGAAAACTCTGGTACAAACACTACACTTTTGACAATTATTGACACATAGTGCTGGGCCCATGGTACCATCTGACGACAAGTGCAGAGAGATCTCCAGATATAAAGCAATGCCTGTGCCGTGAAGCTTTTATAGTGAGCAAAGGCACTGCACAAAGCCAGTCCCACTCTCTTAACCAAGATGATATGTACCAAAAAGAAGAACAAGTCAACATCATTGGATACCATCAGGGTTGCAGGTGTTATATCAGAGTTTTCCTTCTCCTAGAATTCTGCCTTGACAAAGGCTAAGGGGTCATCTCTCCCGGTGATTTTGGATGGCCATTGACTCTTAAGAGCTCCTTTTCCCTTTGACAGGTTTTGTTTTTAGTCCTGCAGGATGTCCAAAGTCACCCTCCTCACCAAGAAACCTTGGTGGGGTTGCCAGTTTAGTCGCCAACGACCCGACCATGAGATAGGTTGTACTGGGATACATGTTACCAGTAGCATACATACATACATACATACATACATACATACATACATACATACATACATACATACATACATACATACATACATACATACATGGTGGCTGCCAACCCGTTTTCGAGTACGGCCACTACTTTATATCCATGTAGGAGAACACCCTCCTCACCAAGAAACATTGGTGGGGTTGCCAGTTTAGTCGCCAACGACCCGACCACGGGACAGGTTGTACTGGAATACATGTTACCAGTAGCACCAACTGGTGACCTGACATAAACATACATACATACATGGTGGCTGCCAACTCTGCTAAGGGCATTCCAATCGCTTGTCAGACAGAGAAAATGGTGCACTTTTAGGCTAAAGATAGCCACACGAACCTGTAACAGATCCTGAACAAGCAATGTCTGTGCTTTGAAGGTTTTTCCTTTAAGTGGGGAAAGGCCTTGCATTCGACCAATCCCACTCTCTGAGCATCGAAAACACTACCCGAAAAGGAGAACTGGTTAACATCATCGGATGCTTCCGAAGCCGCAGGTTTTTTTTTTTAAGAGTTTCCCACTCTTAGAAAGGTGTTGTGACAACAACTGGGAGTCTTTCACTCCCAAGTGGAAGAAAAAGTACTATTTGTATGGCCGTTGACTCTGTTGAGTCCCTCCACCCTTTGCCGAGTCTTGTATTTCATCCCGCAGAGTGTCCAAATATCACCCTCCTCACCAAGCAAGCGTGGTGGTGTTGCCGGTTTAGTCGCCGACGACCCGACCATAAGACAGGTTGTACTGGATTACATGTTACCAGTAGCACTCGAGAATGACCTGACACAACATACATACATACAACCTCACAAATTTTCTAAATACTTTTGTGTGGTACATTTTGTATTCTATGTATAAACCCAAATGACCAACAAAGGTAAAGTGTATTATCACTATATATATAAGGGCGATGGATTGGCAGTATCGGTAGAGCGTCAGATACCATGCTTTGCAGCATCAAGTTATGTCCCTTTACGTTCTGAATTCAAATCCAGCTGAGGTTACTTTGCCTTTCATCCTTACGGGGTCAATAAAATAAAGCACCAGTAATGCACTGGGGTAATTGCTGGCCTTGTGCCAAAAGTAGAAACAATTATTACTATACATATATGTATAAATAAATATATATAGTAGTTTATATGATTCGTTGTATTTTATTTCTCAATTCGCAAGAAAATATCTGCAAAAGCTTTCGTTTGGCAAGATGATTAATCCTTCCATTACACAACAGTGTAAAACCAGATTTCGCCATTAGACGGGAAGTTGGACGTTTGTGAGAAAAACGTTTTCTATTTTTCTTGTTTTCGTTTAATCTATTGCTCTCTTTGTTATTTTATTTTGTTTTTGTTTTGGCCTTTTTTTCTATTATAGACTATCTACGTTTTATCTTCACACAACACAATATACTTCCTTCCAGCTGTGATCTAACATACCACATTAAAACATATATGCCGTCATCTTTTATATATTATTGGAGACAACCTGTTATTATCTGGCTGATTTCTATCTCTCCTTTGTCTTCTATGTCTCTTCTCTCCCGCTCGCTTATTGTTCTCCTCAATGCTGTAATTTTTCCCCCATAATTGTCTCTCTGTAATACCTTGTCCTGCTAACCAGTTTATTGACAAAAAACAAACTGAGAGGGGTCAGCGCTGTTTTGCTGTCTATTCTCGGAAATTCCCTCCTATATTCATTATTACTATTAGGGTACATTCTAAGGCGGTGGATTAATAGTGTCGGCAGAGCGTCGGAAAATATGCTTTATGGCATAGAGTCGCGGCCCTTTACGTTCAAGGTTCAAATCCCAACTTTCCTCTCCCCCATATTTGTTGGTCTTTTGTCTAAATCAGAAACCACTATTAGGGTACATGTTGAGTTCAAATCCTGTCGAAGAAAACTTTGCCTTTCATCATTACGGGGGTCGATAAAATAAGGCACCAGTAATGTTTTATTCGACTTTCTCCTCCCCAATAAAATTGTTGACCTGGTGCCTAAATCAAAAACCATTATTACTTAAGGGCGGTTGGTTGACAGAATCGCTAGAGGGTTGGCCGTCATGTTTTGCAGCAAAGAGTTACAGCCCTCTATGGTCTGAGTTCAAATCTCGCCGAGGTTAACTTTACCTTTCATCCTTACGGGGTCGATAAAATAAAGTACCAGTAATACACTGGGATAATTGCTGGCCTTGTGCCAAAATTAGAAACAATTATTACTATTAGGTCAAGAACTAGATCCTTTATATACAGAATTCTCTCGACTACGTTATTTTTATTTAGTAGTTCTGAAGGAAGAGCCAGTGCTCATGGCTTTCACAGCCCCGGCTGGGACCGGAGAGATTGATGTCGTTTTTTGTTCTGTTTAAAGTGCTGCCGATCTACTCAGTTTGGAAAGGTATAAGCAAGCAGAGAGTTTCATAGGACCTACTTTCTTGACAGATATAAGATGGCTACTGAGAGGAGGTGAGATGAATGAGTATTGTATGCCAGAATGAAGGTGGCATGAAACAAGCTGTAGTTAGATATGCTACGAAGATAAGGGTTTCTCATTTAGTCAAAAGGCTAGCAATTTTGGGATAGAGGAAAGTCGGTTAAATCCACCCTAATTCGTTACTGGTAATTTATCTTATCGATCTTGCAAGGATGAAAGGCAAAGTTAATCTCTTTGTATAACAAAAGGTTAAGCGTTCTCCGATCAATAATTTAATCTTACATTCAATTAATTCAATCAATCAATTACAATGATGTTCCTTCATATATTTTCTTTGTTCATCATCAACTGAACCAAGACTTACGTGACACCGAAGCGAACTCCTTAACCACACAACCATGACTGTGCTTACTCATAGATCCAAAATAATAGGGGGTTGCTAAAGGGTTAATTTTTCTAGGCTGTCTACGTTGACTTTTTTGAAAACCAGAATTAATCGTTTAGTTTACTTATTGAGACTTCAATCCAATCTATTTATTTTATAACGTATGGTGTTTCTTGTAATGTTATTTTTGGTTATGTATAATGTTTGTTAATGTAAAAAGAAAGCTAATTGTCGCATTAATGTTACCACTTAAAATGAAATTTCGCCGGTGATAGATTAGCAACAGTTAATAAGCGGAGTGAGGAGGGATTTAGAATAAGAGCGGGGGAGTTGGAAATAATCGAAAAAATTAATAAGCGAGGCGGGAATGATTATTCGAGACCTGAGAGTATGTATATATGCATTTATTTTGCTTTCTTTTATTTTATGGGTTTCAATCATTGAACTGCGGCCATGCTAAGGGTAGTGCCTAAAAGTCGAACATATCGACGCCAGTTTTTTTTTCAAGTCTGGTACTTATTTTATCGATTGCTATTTGTCGAACCGCTAAGTAATGAGACACAAACGTCTTTTGTTTGAATAAAGAATTCTTAATGAATAAACAATGTGTTATCTGATAGAAACGTTTACTTAATATCGAGAAGATTGTTTAATATTGAAAGTTTTCCTACATTGGGTTCATTGTATGTGTATATACAAATATGTCTAAGAATTTTTCAAAATTTGTCCAAATTTTTCAAGTAATTTACACACACACACTCTCCGTCACACGCACACACACTATCTCTCCCCCCTCCACACACACACGCACATACATACATATATGTGTATGTGTGCACGCGTTATCAATAAACTGTTTACTTCATAGTCGACTTATCAATATTATATTGTCTCTCTATATACAGTGTATGAGTCGTAAATGCACACCATGTTTACACAAACCCATAGAATAAGCATATGTGTGTGTGTATTTATATATATATATATATCCTTTTTAGCTTCCCGTCCCCACGTAAAATTTGTAAATCAGTGGCTAGTTGAGAGATAGAGTCCTATCGGGTGCCAGTTGCTAATAGCTTTACCGTGTCAGTCGTCACAAACAGTCATGGCCGGCATAGACTGGTCTTAGGATTCTGTCGATCGATTGGTTATTGATTAGGCGATACCCGCTGATGAAGCCACATAAGCCGATTGTGCATTGTTGCATAATATATGCAGCCAGATGGTGCAGTGCACCTTACTGCTGCATTAGTGCGGCAGAAACTCGAGTCCGGGAACCTTATAGGCACCCGTTTTACGTGTGTTGTGTTGAAGCAAATAACTATGTGTATACTCTGGGAATGTATCTTACATTGCCCATGGAGTGCGCTGAGATACAACCGCTACTGGCATTGATAAATATGCTGGGTCCGTCAACCCTTATTATATATATATATACTTAAGGTAAACTTTGTTGCAATTCTATTCGAGCACTCAACGTACTTTTTCCACATAGGAGTGACGGAATATATTTAGAATAAGAAAATGCAAAGTAGTTTCAGATGTTAAAGTCCTTTAATGATAATGCTGTGATACATATTTCAATGACGCCAGTGGCCACACTCTTCGGTTTACCCAGTGCGTGACATCATCAGACAGCTTCTTACATAACAAGGTTATGTTCCCGAGGTAATCGTCATTGAAATATGTATCACAGCATTATCATTAAAGGACTTTAACATCTGAAACTACTTTGCATTTTCTTATTCTATATATTTATATATATATATATATAAAACCAAAGATTATTGTAAAATTGTATTCATTGATTAATCAACGAACCATACTAATCTTTTTGAATAATATTATTTTGAATAATATTAAAAACTCCAGGAAAACTTTTGTCTGTTGAGTGCTTCTAATCTATTGTAAAATTGTATTCATTGAGTAATCAACGAACCATACTAGATTAGAAACACTCAACAGAAAAAGTTTTCCTGGAGTTTTTAATATTATTCAGAATATTAACAAATGAAAAATATTTTCATAATCAAAATATATACTTTATTATATATATTTCAGAGGTACTGTGTTGTCTTTTCAGTACGTCCTCATCAGACAAATATATGATGAAATAAATCACTGCCAATACTTGAATAATCAAGACCGTAGCGGTATGTCATATATCAAATCATATATTTGTCTGATGAGGACGTACTGAAAAAACAACACAGTACCTCTGAAATATATATAATAAAGTATATATTTTGATTATGAGAATATTTTTCATTTGTTAATATTTTGAATAATATTATATATATATATATATATATATATATATATATATATATATATATATATATATATATACAATATGTTGAAAAGGTAACACACTAGAGAGAGATAGTGCGCCATCACCAAATTATTGGCGAAACATTTGGATTGGATTTGTACGTGTGTGTTATATAGTTATAGAGGTTTGTATATTCACTTTAATTTATATTTTTAATTACCGTGTGTCTACCCTGCCTTTCATAGGTTATAGATTCCATACACTGGTGGTTTTTCCCTGTTTGACTGATAACGCACTATCTCTCTCTAGTGTGTTACCTTTTCAACATATTGTATTTTAAAGAGCTCAGAATTCCTTCTCCTTTGAGCACATTATTGACAGGGAATAGCGAGAGTCTATGGCTCCGTTATTTTATCGTGATATATATATATATATAAATATATATATATATATATATATAATAAAATAATTAAGTCAAATATGTAAAATTTGGCTTCGTTTATTATAAATTAAAGATATACTGCTATATATATTTCGATGACAGCCATCATTGGCTGTGACCTCTTCAGACAGCCCGAATTGGTGTGGGAAAGACAGGTACACATGTTGTTGAAGTGTGTTTTACTCCGTCATGTGTGTGTGTATATATATATATATATATATATATATATATATATATATATATATATATAAAATATGTGTGTTTATATATATACATATGCACGTGTGTGTGTGTGTGTGTGTGTGTGTGTGTGTGTGTGTGTGTGTGTATGTGTGTGTGTGTGTGTATGCATGAGTATGCATGAGTATATAATAAATGCGTTAATGTATAATAAACATACATGTAGTTCCGGTTTGAGTACCTTAGGCTGTCGCTATATTACAACTAACCCACCATTCGTGTAAGAGCGCTGTGCACGTATTTCAGGACATATAAATCAATCATCATCAGTTACATACAACCGAACACTGAGGTAGGAAAAACATATCTGCTCATAGATTTTGTAAAGATTCGGTATTCGTACCAACCCTTACCTATGGGTAATGACCGAAAGAATACGATCGTGAATACAAGCGGCCGAAATGGGATTCCTCCAAAGGGTCTTTGGAGTTACGTTACTCGATAGAGTGCTTAGCTCGGAGATCAGAGAGTCACTCCAGGTAGAGCCGCTACTTCTCCAAATTAAAGGATTACAGCTCCGATACTATGGAAATATGATTAGAATGTCTCAGGAAAGCATCACTGGACAGATTTTACGCGCAAACCAACTGGCAGGAGACCCAGGGGTAGATCCAGCACAAGATGGTTGGATAAAATCCATGATCTTGGCTGGTCTTGCTTGGGGATCTAACAGGATCAGTTGGAGACGGTTGCTTCTGACAGGACCTACTGGAAGGAGTGTTTAAGGACTCTGCTCCCACGGCCCTCTCAGGAATACCTGGGCGAAGAAGAAGATATGTATATTTGTTTATATTATATTTACCATATAGTACAAGCTTGTCGCGCTAGTGTTAATTAATGATAGCACTAATACAGCACAAATAATAAAGACGCTTAGTTGATCGAATAACTCAGTTCATCGCCGACACCGACAGCAGATTCATCATGAAGGTCATTTTTACTTCATAAATAGATAATATAATTACAATACCAGACCTTGCATGCTCACTATCACCAGCACACATTTAATTATACAGAACATGCATTCATATCTTCAACAACAAAAAACTAATCTAGAAATCAATTCATTTCTTAATTTCCTAACAATGAACATCTTTGATATAGTTTAGACTAATTTCTTTCCTTATCCTATAATATAATGAATATATTTTTAGATTCTGTTATGCTTCATTTTCAGAAATAAGCAATGTAATTATTAGCGGCCCGCTGCCTACTCGGCCGCTGTCTCAGTTATGTGTGTACATGAATACTTCCTTTGGTAGTTCCTATTCTAAAGATAGGAACGTTCAAGCTTTGAAATTTCGCAACTTACGTTGCCAATTTCCAATCAGGTCTACAACTATACATGTATGAATAATTGAATCATAACAAAGGGAAGCTTTATCGTAACAAGAATTTCTAGCGGTTATAGAAACCCTTGTTGTTGAGGGAATATTTCGCTTTGGCTATATACATGCTCTTTTATGACAATGGCTTTTATGACATTCTTGTCCTGTATTCGCCATAACTAACCATGTAATTATTTTCTTCTAGTTTATGGATTAAAAGCTAAAACAATGCAAAAGAAAGTCCCGAAGGTCAATCGAGCCGGTCTGCCGCGGCAAGGCGTAATACAAGGCGTAATACAAGCGATCGTAATACAAGGCGGTGAATAGGGGAAATATTTAGAGTATCAGAGAAAATGTGAGTTAAATCCCGCTGAGCTCAGCTTTGTCGTTTATCCTTCCGGAATTGATAGAGTTAAATTTTAAGTTAAATTTTAAGTCATGCTTTTATGTATTCTTGTCATGTTATGAAGGTCTAACTAGAGCCATAAATACACACACACACACACACACACACACACACACACACACACACACACACACACACACACACACACACACACACACACACACACACACAGAGGTGGTTATAACAGAATTTGAGAGGAAGTAAATTACTTGTATATCATGTATAACATGTTATACAACCAGTTTACATCTTACACAACTTGTATGAAACAAGTTTTGAAGTGACAACTACTTCAGTTCACTGCTTGACAATGTATATTTTACTCACCTTTGCACGTGTGTATGTCTATGAATATATCTATGCAACTATGTATGTATGCATAAGTATGTATATATATATATGCGTGTGTGTGTGTGTGTGTGTGTGTGTGCGCGTGCGCGTGCGTGTGTGTTTTTGTGTGTGTAGTAGCAGTGTTTGCACAAGTTGTTAATGTAAATAATAAAAATGTAGAGTCAGAAATGTAGCAACAGTAGATATAATGAAACTATATTCTAGTAAATGTTAAAAGTAAAGGACCCTTAATTCCTGGTAAAGTCGGCGGTTTGGCGTCCTTACACAGTGTCTAGGGCATCTTAATCTTGGCAGATCCCATCCTTCTCCATGTCGAAACACAGCCGCTTTCTTCCAGAGAAGGACAAAGAATGAGGAGAGAGAGAGGGGAAGAATCAAACCCAGTACTGGACTGATACTAAACTTATCGACATCGAAAGAAAAATGGTAAAATTGATTCCAGCGGGAGTTGAACTCAAAGCACAGAGAGCCCGAACGAATAACGCAAATCATTTTACCCGATGTTTTGCCGCATACATACATACATACACACATACATACGTACATACATACATACATACATACATACATACATACATACATACATACATACATACATACATACATAAAACTGCCACCAAATTAAAGCACAACCGGCCTGATATTGTAGTTTGGGACCACACATTGAAAACGTGTTTTGTTGTGGAGATCAGCTGCCTACTTGTTGTAAACGTTGTCAGAAAAATACAGGAGAAGGAGGACATCTACGGACCATTGATGAGGAGTTTACAAATCCAGTATCCAAGATACACCTTTAGCTTCATACCCATCATTATTGGTGCTACGGGTTATATACCAACCCGCTTGGACCAAAGTATGACTGAACTTGGATTTGCGGACAAAAAGCGCAGCTCCCTAATTCATAGTCTGCAAATGGCTGCTATAGCTGGCACCTTCAAAATTTGCAAAACATTCTTGCAATTCAAGGGATGACAATTTCTTTTCTTTTACAACCTTGCCACCAGGAAGGTGGCCGGTCAAAAAAATATACTCGAAATTAAGAGAAAGAGAAAACATACATACATACATACATACATACATACATACATACATACATACATACATACATACATACATAATGGCTGCATCGCGGTTTCGAGAATTGCCTTCCCTTGATGTTTTTCTCATAGATGGGCGTCACGAACATGAAATCATTAGCCCTGCCAAGAATTTACATTCCTTTCTGCATAAGCTGCAACAATAGAAGAGGCCATTCTCATGTAACACATGTGAAAACTGTTTAGATCAAGTGATGTTTGTGATTTTAGTTTTTTTTTTAAGTGAAGAAGGGCCTTGCACTGGACCAATTCCACTCTCTGAACAACACTGAAAAGTATCCAATACAAAGAACAGGTCAATATCATTGGCTGCCATCGAATCGCGGATTTTAAATCAGAGTTTTCCTTCTCTTAGAATTCTGCCTTGACAAAGGCTAAGGGGTCATCTCTCCCGGTGATTTTGGATGGCCATTGACTCTTAAGAGCTCATTTGCCCTTTGACACGTTTTGTTTTTAGTCCTGCAGGATGTCCAAAGTCACCCTCCTCACCAAGAAACCTTGGTGGGGTTGCCAGTTTAGTCGCCAACGACCCGACCATAAGACAGGTTGTACTGGGATACATGTTACAAGTAGCACCAACTGGTGACCTGACATACATACATACATACATACATACATACATACATACATACATACATACATACATACATACATACATACATACATACATACATAACGCATACATACATAGTGCATACATACAAAAAGGACAGAACGTGTTTGTAAAACAGAAAGAATAAACTTCACTAGTCATTAAAGAAATTACATTTCTAAAGTATTCAGTCTCCAGTAGAAGTGACTACACTGGTGTCGGGATTATGTAATTAATATGTATTTGGATGAACCCCGCCCCCTGCAAAAGTAGTCACACTGGTGTCTGAATGATGTAATTAATACATATTACGATGAGCCCCCATTTCCTCGTATCTAGACATTAAACATAATAGGCATCCCAAACATCTGTCAACATGGATAAATTAATTTATCAAAATGTATTTACCTAACGACATTCTCGGCAGACACATGCTAGTATTTAATGATAATTTACGATGTCTGTCGAAAACGTATCCGACCTTAGGTTGGGAAAATAATTATTGGTGGGTTTAGTTGCTAACCCCCTTTGAAGTAGATCCCTTCTGCTCCCTCACACTTAGCCCAGTGATCCTTCTACTGTTAGAAGTACGACGGGAACGCTTCTTCCAGAATAGCTCTTAGTTCCGCCGTCGCTGTCACCATGATGTCCCATCGGTTCTCAAAGCGGGAGCGTTTCAGTATCATCTTCATTTTAGGAAATAAAAAGCCTAACGAATAAGCGAAATGCCTTTCATCGCCAAGAAACCTTGGGTCAGCTGTGACGAATGAGCCGAGGCTTTATCATGGTGCAGCTTCCTGTTTTGCAAGTTCCACACATCCGGTCTCTTGCGCCGAACTGCATCACGAAAACGTAGATAGACTTTCTGATCGTACACCCTTGTAACTATTTGTGCTTCTGGTGCTTCTTCGTGATACCCACCTTCTCGATAATTGATGAATACAGTCACCATCCGTTTAATTTTACTCCGGGAGTAAATTGATTAATAATTGAAGCATGATGACAAGTCGGTGACCGTTAATTACACCCAAGGCTAGAAATTTAAAAGAGAACTGAATAATCAGTTGTAAAATTCATAGAGTTTTACCTCTTAAATTTCTGCTGTAATTTAGAAGAAAATATCTTTAAAAAGGTGTGCTGTTGCTAATTCAAATGTTTATAGTACCTTTACCCTGGGATACATCACTGTGAAAATTTGTAGTATTAAAGACTTTAATTTTTCATGTGATGCAGTTATAATTCTGTTGTGAACTTTTCACGAATGTCTAGCTAATGCTGTTTTATGTGGTATAGGATGTTAGTATAGTTGGCGAATTGGCAGAGTTGTTAAAACGTCAGATAAAAATGTTTCACGGTATTTGTCCTGGCTCTCTGTTCATAACCCCTCCAAGGTCAACTTTGCCTTTCAACATTGCGAAGTTGATAAAGTACCAGTCCTGTATTGAGGTAGATTCTTCCTCTATATCTCCACTTACCCTTTCTCTCTTTCCCATTTCCCCTTTCTCTCTTTCCTACTTCCTCTTTCTCTTTCCTACTTCCTCTATATCTCTTTCTCACTTCCCCTTTCTTTTTATTTCTCTCTTTCTCTGGAAGAAATTGTCTGTGTTCAACCCTGGAGTGGATGGGTCTCGCTGTGTTTAAATGCCATGTGTCAAGCGGTGACCCTATGACTCAGTAGGGAATTAAGGGGCCATGGCATGACATCATGTTAATAGTTAAAGAGTACCGTTGGTGTAAATGAAGGGAATTAACTTCAAGTGGAATCGAAAGCGGTTCGTGATATAGAACTTAGCTACTGTAGTCTAATGATCCTAGCCAATGTTGGAATATGCAGAGGAATCTAAGTTAATAGTTCTATTTCTTAGTGTTCTCTGTTATTTCTTGTTTAGGAATTTTAAGCTTTTTTTTTTTTTTTTTTTTTTTTTTGCATTTTTTTTCATAAAAATGTCTTGACAGCTGATAGTGCTGGACTAAAGATCATGACCAGAAGAATGAAAATAGCGGACATTCGCACGCGAAACTTAATTTAAATTCCAGTTCCGTATCTGATAGAGAAAGATACAAAAATACACCTTTTTTTTTACCCTATATGCTCAATTGTTTCTGTAATTAAACATTTCCTTTTTTTTTATTTCTTACTTCATATCCTACTTACAAAGTCAGCAATATCAGGTTACTATTCCTTCTATTACTCAGATTAAATGAATATTTTTTTATATAACTTTATATTACAATTGGTTAACAAAAGTGTCATCGGTTACAGTTTTCCGACATGCCAATCACTCAGGTTCATGAATTGTTTGAAGAGGAGAGTGATAAAAAGTTTATGTAATTCAATGCAGAAAAAATATCTTTCTGGACTTCTTTTGTAAATCTCCGTTTATTTGTTTCAGTTTTCTCATCGTTGTTTAAATCTCCTGCCGATTCCTAAAACAAGGGAAAAATAAAGGGGAGAAATGGGATTATACTGGTTAAAGCTAGATTATTTCTAGAACCAAACATATTTGTACAAAATTATCGTTAAAACGTTCCTCTTTAAAGGAGTTTATATGGTTATAAAAGTGAAGCTTGAATTTGTTCTCAGTCTATCCTGTATGAGTTTTAATACAGTGACGCCTGTGTATGCCTTAATGTAATAAACCAATGATTTAGAACGAAATTACCGGTAAAAAGCTGGTTTCCCGGAGCCAAACAATTAGAGGTAATAGAAGTTGTGATATCATTGATGTTGGAAAGCTATATTGCATTAAAATAGTTTCAAACTAGTTGCTGAAGCAAATAAAATTCATACAACCAACATAGCTAAAGGTTATGTAGTATATATGGTTTAGCGAAAAGTGAAAAAAATTAAATACCGCGCAATAAGTATGTCCACGAATAGTAACGATCTTCTGTGATATTTTAGTAATATAGATTTAAGAATTACGGTTAATACCAATAATTATTTTTTAGATATTACTTAAACGAAAACAAATTAGACCCTTACTTATTGAGAAATTATTTTATATTAATAAGAATTTCATCACCCACCCATTATTCAACAAAATTTATTTTCATGTATTAATAAGTGTATACTCAGATGAAGACTCGTTGATTAGTTTATATTATAATTATAATGCGAGAAAAGCTTTACAGATAGAATTCAATATACAAGCTCCTCCAATAGACATAAAAATGGTATGTGGTATAATTCGTTTACAAATTAAATTTTTTTAAATATATCGCTAAACAATTCTTGAATTACATTTTTCATTTCTGCCAAACTATAGATATAACTGTTTCTACTTTAGGCACAAGGCCAGCAATTATCCAGTGTATTACTGGTACTTTATTTTATCGACCCCGTAAGGATGAAAGGCAAAGTCAACCTCGGCGGGATTTCAAATTATAGATATAACAAGTCAAAGTTAACTAATCCTGATTTAACAATTTCGCTTCCCCCATTAACCACATCAATGCACTAAGGCTTTCCAACAACAACAGACCCGCATCAACATCTTATTTCCAATTGTATCATTCCTGCCAAATGCCTTCTTAACGGTCTTTGCCTTTTGAATCGTAATGGTATTGTGACGAAGGCTGATTAAGTTAAATATCTCTGGAAAATACATGTATGATCAGCAGCTGTTTCAAAATGCCATGAAGATATTACCTTCCAATGCGGCATGACGTTGTTACAAAAACAATATACAATACTAGGAAAGACTGCCCTGGGATAAATAAAAAAAATATTTATGATGTTGAGTACATTCAAGCGTTTTAAAACAAGAAATATTATAGTAGCATTCCCATAAAATCTTTAATTAATGCAAACTAAATATGCCTTATATAGTTGTTTGGGACATAAAACAAAAATTATGTACTATTATAGAGGTCAGCTGCCCTGCAGATGTGAACATGTCTGTCAAAATCAGTGAGAAGGAGAATATTTACAGACAAATTCTTCTAAAATTACATTTACGTTTGTGTTCATAATCAGCGGTAGCCATATTACTTAGCCATATTTCAAAGTGGCTTAAGCAGTCAACTCGAATTTTCAAACAAAAGATGTGACAAGCTATCGGAAACTTTGCAAATACACATCTGTATGAGGAACAGTGAAAATATGAAATATTTTTCTCTAATTTAACATGTCACCCTATACCGTTGTTATCTACAACCGATGATGGAAATTTGTTTCTTTGTTAGAAACCAACTCCTTCTTTATGGGACAAATTATAATAATTATAAAAGAATGGCAACATACACACACAATTCTAATAATTATAAAAGAATGACAACATACAGACAGGATTTTCGCGAGCACAAACAGAAAATAGAGGACTGATTTTGATTTGGGGATTACCCGCCGATTCCGTGTTATTGTAACGGCAGGTCATCCCACCCTGTCGTTACAATAACACACGTGCCATTCCCGAATCAAAATCGGTCCTCTATGTTTGTGTTCGCCAAAATCCTGTTCACTTATATATCTAATTCTGCAATTAATACCTGATGAAATCGCCTGGGTTTTGTATTATATTCAGATGAAACTGAACCATTGAATTATATATAGGGTTTTCGCAGAATTGAAATTGTGAAGTTTCCAGTCCGGTCTTCTGTTGTTGTTTTTTATGAATATTTCACTCCGTTCCGGCACCAGCCACTGGATACCACATCTAAGATGGATGGTCTGCATAACGTCGAGTGCTTTAATTTATGGATCGTCGTTTACTTACCGGAATCACCAGTTCCACCCATTGGTAAGCAACGTAACATAAATTACATATATATATATATATATATATATATATATAGAGAGAGAGAGAGAGAGAGAGAGAGAGAGAGAGAGGGGAGAGAGAGAGAGAGAGAGAGAGAGAGAGAGAGATTTCTTTATTTGTTGCAAGGGCGCACGAGAAATGGGAGATTACAGGACGTATGGCGGGGGTTTTACATTTAAGCGTGTAAAAAAAGTTTTAACGGCTATAAAATAATAAATAACAATCGAAATCCCCAATAGGAATGTTACAATTAGGTTGTTTTACACCCGGTAGATAGAACAACCCTCAACTCCAGGAGCATGTTTTGTAAGTGCTCCTGTCTTCTCTCTTTTGTCTTCTTCAACCTACAGAGAAGGCCCAATTACTCGGGCCATTGTCGTCACATTCACCCACCTTTCAGCGAATTTACTGGGATGCAGCACCTCTCTCTCCACTCTCATTTTCCTTCTGAAGTGGTATTTAAATAGATAGATAGATAGATAGATAGATAGATAGATAGATAGATAGATAGATAGATTTCTTTATTTGCCACAAGGGCGCACAAAGAAAGGGGACAATACAAAGACATGCCGGGGATTTTACATACAGTCGTGTAAAAAATATAAAAACAAACAATTACAACAATCGATATCCCCAATAGTGAGGAAGCGTCACATTGTTTAATACCCCGTCGATAGAACAACCCTCAGCTCCAGGAGCGTGTTGTGCAAGTGCTCCTTTCTTCCTTTTGCTCTCTTCTTCAATCTACAGGCTTATAAACAGAGAAGGCCCAATCACTCGGGCCATTTTCGCTTCATTCACGCACCTTTCAGTAAATTTACTGGGGTGCAGTGCCTCTCTCTCCACTCTGATTCTCCTTCTAAAGTGATACTTAAAGAAAGGAATCAATTGTTGTCCGGAGAGAAAGGCATCTGTGCTCAGTCTTCTCAATCTCGTCCACCATATAACTTATTTCACCATAGCCACCGTACAGAGGAAAACCGCCTCTCTTTCGTTTTTGAAAGAGGCTGGCGGTTTGATTCTTACTAGGGATTCGGCAGTCCACTGGATTTATCCCATACGCGACAGCAGTTGTTCTGCAAAGTTCCACAGGTCGGTTACACCCGGGCAGTGTACAATTGCGTGCAGAACTGTTTCAATGTCCTGCGCACATCTTGGACACCTCTTCTTGGAAGGATCCCTGTCGGGGCGTCCGTGCCTGTAGATCTTGTCACGAACCGGTAGAGCTCCTCGATAGCACTGCCAGGCCAGGGACCTCTGGAAGTTGTCCATAGGTCCCGGGCGGAGAGTCCTACCAAACAGACTGGTGAGCTCATCGTCTTCGACGCCCAGAGTCTCTCCGAGCACGTCGTCGCCCTTGTAACGTACAATCTCTCTATAGAATGTCGAAGTGGAGTCTCCACTGATTGCTGCGCCCGCTTGCCAGAGAACTGTGAGCGCCTGAGCGCATTCAATGTGCCAGCCGCCCATCGTTTTCGGTCTTTTCTTGACCCAGGACTGCAGCTCCGTCAGCGAGACGAGCTGTGGGAAAGCCTGTCTCATAAACGGTGCCCACACCGGTTGGGGGTCGGTGAGGAATACCTGGAGATGCCACAGCCTCAGCGTATGTTTGCGCATCATCAGCCACGGCATTCCCAGCCCTCCGTTGGAAGGGTGCTGACAGCAGACGGATCTCCTCACCAGCGGAGCCTGCCTCTTCCACAGAAACTGAAAGAGCATGCGTTCCATCTTGGCGAGGTGTTCACGACGACAAGGCACGACAGTCAAGCGGTAGTAGATGACGGACGCTATGAAAGTGTTCGCCACCTCCGCTCGACCTTTCAAGGACAGTTTGCACTTCCCACTTCTGGGTGAGTGCAAACACCTTGGCCGTGACTTCATTCCAGTTTTTCTACATCTGGAGGTCTGGACCGAATCAGACCCCGAGCAATTTCATCGGTCTGTCAAACGACGCTGTCGGACGTCATCGGTTTGCCTCTCCACGTACCGAGTTGCAAACCGACAGACTCGTCCGGGTTTAGTTTTGCTCCCGTCAGCGTTTCGTATTCTTTCAGTAAGTTGCCGATGACCCCGATTTCCGAGGTGCTCGACACCATTACCGTCACGTCGTCAGCATAAGCCGACGCCGCTTTGCGCAGTCCCGGTTCTAGAGGGATGCCCTGCAACAGCTCCAATTTCCGCAGTAGTGGCTCTAGAGTCAATACATACAGAATGGAGGAGAGAGGGTACCCCTGTAGAATGGAACGCGTGATTGCAAACGGCTCCGATAGGTAGCCGTTCACCTTGACCCTCGAGCAGATGCTGGTGTGCATCGCCTAGATCCAGCCGCTGAACACGGGACCGAAACCGGCCGCCTTGAGAGCCGCTTCCAAGTATCGATGGTCGACCCTATCGAATGACTTAGACTGATCCAAATTGATCAGAGCTCCACCGAAGCCGGGTTTACTACCCACCCTCTCTATGATGTATCGCATGAGGTGGAGGTTGTCGTGTATGGACCTGGTCGGGATTGCACACGTTTGCGCTTTCCCTACCAGGTTCTCGACGACAAGCGCCAACCTCGTCGCTAGCACCTTGGCCAAAATCTTTAACTCTGTGTTGAGCAGAGTTATGGGCCTGAAGTTGTTAATTTCGTCCCCCTTGTTCTCGTCTTTCCTGATCAGCGTTACTACGCCCTTACCTGCAGAACTGGGAATTCTCCCGTTCTGCTGCCAATTTCAGTAGACGGCTTCGAGGACGCCAGAGAACAAGTCTGGCATGCCTATGTAAAACTCATAGGGTAGACCATCTAGACCAGGTGACTTGCGTTTCCCGCAGCGGTCCAGAGCGTCCCGTATCTCGGGAACTCGGCGTCCGTGTTCGAGAGACGCGGCAGGCCGTCGAGGTGTGAACTAAAGTCCATTGCCCCGATCGGCTCACCGTCGTTCTGCTCAAACAGTCGCGCAAAGTGTTGCTGGGGTCAAGTAGCACGCGTCCGTTTTGGTCTTTCAAAGACCAAATCGTGGACTTGTTGCCACTTTTCGCCTAAGCCACTCGAGCCCAGCTGACAGCTTTCGCTCCTTCGTTTCCTAGAGCACGTGTTTTGCTTCTGACCACGCAACCTTCCTGTTTCGCATCGAAGAACTGGTCCAGTGCCGTTCTCGACGCTAACACTCTAGCCGCGTTGCCACTTCTAAGTGCCTCCTCTACCTTGGCTACTAGTTCTCTTTCTATTTTGTTTTTCTCTAAGGCTAACTCTCTGCTAAACCCTATCGATTCTATTCTAATTGCTTTCTTGAGAGAGTACCACCATTTATTGTTGATGATGGCTTCCGTTAGCTGTTGCTTGACTAGTCTAGTTATCCGTTCACTGTAAGCTTTACGTGCCGGCAACGACACGTTCAGCTTCCAGTATCCGGGTCCTTGTCTATGTGTTCTATCACGGTTGACTAAGCAGACGACTAATTTGTGATCTGAATAGGCAACTATGTGCATTCTTGGACAACTTAACATCTCTTTGTCCTTTTCTCTAATGAAGAACCTATCTAAATATGATCTAGATGTCCCGCTGCGGTTTGCCCACGTCCACTGTGGTGCAGTCGGGAAATCCAGTCGATACCTATCGGCCAGTTGGAATTGGCCGATTAAAGTTTTGAAGCTGTTGCACCCGCCTCTACTGGGACATGCTCCCACATAGTCCCATCGTGTATCTAGGATACCATTCCAGTCCCCCACTAAAAGTAAGGAGCGAAACGTTCCCAGAAAAGACTCTAGACGCTTAAAGAAGTCTGGCCGTGATTGTGATTGCCCGGTCGGGCATAAACGGCCACCAGTCTGAAGGCTCCACCTCCAATACTGTTCACGTCTAGGACTACCAGTCTACCCTCCGGGTCCAGGTGTACTTGCTGTACTTCGACGTCCAGGTTCTTCCGAAACATGACAGCCACTCCCTCTACACCTCCTGGCTTACAGAGAGATGCGTAGATCTCAAAGTCGTCGAAGATGGGGTTAGTTGCTGCCTGTTGTGGATCCTGGGCTCGGTGATGGCTATCACATCCATACCGTGTGACCTAAGGTCGTTTAAAAGTTGGCCCTGTTTCCAGGGCATCCCTAAGCCATGCACATTCACGCTTCCAACTCGTAAACTAGCCATGTGGGTGAAGAAAAGTTGGAGAAAAAGGACGAAAGGTGCACTTACCTTTTCGTTTCCTGGAGATCGGGTTGTTCAATCTTCATTTGGGTGCTGCTTGGGGTGTTGGGTTGGGTGGGGAAACATTTTAACAGGACGCGGTTGATGGGTTTCTGGCAGGGGTTGCCCACGTCCTGTGAAAATTTATTTTTCAGGTCATTATAGGTTTCCATAGAAACCCTTATAAGTTTAATGTGTGGAGATTCTGCCTTGATGAAAGTTTTTCCCTCCGTCTTCATCTTGGGACTTTGGGAGATGATCTCCATCAAACTCTTGTTGTTTATGTTGATATATGCGTATTGTTGTTTGTGTTTGTGTTGTGTTGTTTTAGTTTGTTGTTCGTCCGGGAGTTTTCTTTTTATGGTGGGTGCTTGTGTTTGGGGTGGTGGTGGTGTTGGTTTTGCTGGTAGGGGGATGTTTGACTGTGGTGTTGTTTGTGTTGTTGTTTGTGTCTGTGGTTGTGTTGGTGTTGGTGATTGGAGTTTTGGGGGGTTTGTGGTGTCTCTTTTTTTGTTTTTTAGATTTCCGCGGCTCTCCCTCTTCATCACTTAAAGAAGGAGAAACAGCTTCATCCGTCGATGAATAATCATCGTCAGGAGTGTGGGGTAGGGGTATGTTGTGTGGTGGTGGTGTTTCGGTGTGTGTGTGTGTGGTAGTGTTTGATGGAGTGGGATGGGTGGGGCTGTGTTCTTCAGGGGTGTTGTCTCTGTTTTTTCTGTTGTTGGTTGAGTGGCTGTTTGTTTTGGTGTGGTTGCTCGTTTCGTCTGTCGTTGTACTTTTAGTGGTGGTGGTTGTTTTGGTGTTGTTGTTGGTAATGGTGTTTTTTTAATGATGTTGTTGTGATGTGTTTGTGAAGGACATGAGGCTTTTAGGTGTGATTTGCTACCACAGCGAAAGCAATGAAATTTTCATCCTTCTACCGAAATGTTTATTTTGCTGTTGTCATCGATGACGACATTTTCGAGTATTTGGGAGATTCTCTCCGGCCTCATTTGCAACAGAATCTTCAAATCAGTACCCGCCCACCTTGGTCGAATAGACTTTCGTATCGAAAGAATCATGTCAGTTTCTGGCTCTACGAAGCCACCCAAGATCCACCAGATGTTAATGTTTGGTGATATATTTTTTATTTTTTATTATTTGTGTCCTTTTTCCCATGTATGTAGGGAAAAAGTTGAATGATTTGACACTATTGGTGTCACAGAATGTTTTTGGGTGAGTGCCTCGCTTTTAAACAGTACGGAAACACTTCCGTACTGTTTTCCTCGTTGGAGAAATTCGATATTTGCTAGAATTTCCTTCAAGGTATCTTCTATATCTCCTTGACTAACAAATACCGGCTTTCTCGTGGTATTGGATACAGTCCTAAAGGTCACTGTTCTTCGAACTGTGTCTTCTTTTATTTCAAGGGGTGAGTTAATTCTAAACCCACCCTTCTCTTCGAAAGTTACAAATTTTGCATTGGAGATGTCAATATTTATAAAATCTTGTTTTTTGTTCACTGTTTCAGCGAAAGACATTTTTTTTTGTGTGGTGTTGCTGTTGTTGTTGTTGTTGTTGTTGTTGTTGTTGTTGTTATCGTTGTTAGCCTCGGTGTTGGAAATCTCAGTTCCTTGACGAGGTGAAACTTTATGTGTAGATGTATCTGTGGAGTTGTTGATGTTGTTTTTTTCATGTGTATGTATGTTAATGGGCTTAATTCCTGTGTTTTCATTTTTCTCTGCTTCGACGGTAGAAATTGTACAATCTTCAAGTGGCAATATTTTTTTCCCTTTGTTGACAGTCGTATCTATGGCGACGTCCATAGTAGCAGAAGCAGATATAACGTTAAAATCTGCCTCTTTCTCTCTCTTTTCTCTGTAGACGTTCTCCAGCGTTTCTTTCGTGTTATTCATGTTTTATAGTTGGCAAAATTTGATATTTTAAAACAATTTCTTAAATTAAATGTTCGCCCCTAAAGGGGCGAAAAATGGGATTACCACCCAGCTGACAATTCAGCTTGGGGGTTAATCTACAAAATAATATGTTTTTCGTATATAAATTGTTCTGTTTTTCGTATATAAATTTACAAAAAGTCTTACCGTCGTTTTTCCACGCGTCAGGCAGAGAGATAGATAGATAGATAGATAGATAGATAGATAGATAGATAGATAGATAGATAGATAGATAGATTGAATACTGCATTTCAAGGTAGACTCAAATTTTTTGAAAGAATCCCTATGTTGTGTGAACAATCTCTGACAAATGCAATGAGGAACCTTTTATATCTACAACATTTTAATCCTTTTCTTTCAAGAACCAAATATGTTTTGAAAATGATGTCTCTTCTTATATGTATTACTGACATAGTTTAATATGTTACGTACAATAGATTTAAAATGAGTTCGTTCCGAGTCCTATATATGATGACCGTATTTACTCATAGCAGGGTCACTAGGTATTCAGATACTTCGGTCTCCCTGTTCCTGTTCAATGTCACATCCCGCTACAGCAAAAACATTGTCAGACCATAGTTCATAGGCTTCAGTCATGTCAGCTTTAAGAATAATAAAGCCTTGCTATATAACTTTATTTCAATTACTGATTGTTTTTCACAGTAATACAACTGTTTGGAAGCCCGTCGGATGGACTTTAGCTGTAATTCAAAAGTCCAGTCACACACCATGTTGCTGAATCTCCCTAAGAGTTGCGTAAAGGATACACCTGTCTGTAGAATTCGCAGCCACTTACACGTTAATTTCTCGAGCAGACTATCTATACAACTAGAGCCCTCATCGTCGAAACGGGCGGAGGTCCATTCCATAAACGAGTTTATGTCACTTATTGTCAATGGTGGGGGAATATTTATTAAACCAAAGTTAGAAAATTTTAGTTTTCACATTCCTTTCTCTGTGACAGGTTAACGTAGTAGATTGAATTTATGTTTCTGTCTGTTTGTTAAAATGGAGTTTCGGTAGAAATTCGCTTTTGTCGTCATAACCTGTGACACTTTATTATTATTTTTATTAGAGAAAAGCAATGAAGAATGACATGATGCTGAATGAAAACAAAAGCAACATATACATACACACACACACCGACCATTATTAAATATGGAATGATACGCGATGGGGCCCCGCCACAGCCCCGGCGGTCAGAATGGAGAAGGCGTTTCCCCGGAGGACAGCAAGGGAGACGCACTGGAAAAGCTACTCCAACTCGCGGGGCTCACACCTGTGGTTGGCCAGCTCAGCGTCTATGGTGGGCCAGCTCAGCGCCTATGGTGGTGAGTAGGGAGGTAGCCCTAGAGCCAAGGACACCAGAAGTCTCCACTGCCAGGGGTAGAACCGCAAACCTGTCGAAGAGCGACCGGTATTTGAGGAGTTTAGCCTCCTCAGCCCGACGGGCAGCAGAACCCGGGTTAATCGCAGACTGCACCAGGTTGCGGCTGCAGAAAGTGTCGGTGCAGGTGGCATCCCAGACGAGAGGTTTTACCACCGCGGAACGGGGGGATGGTCATGCCATCTGGCCTTTTGCCGTCCTCTCGGTCCAGCCCCACGGGCTTGAGCTGGAAAGGGAAGCGTTCAGCGTCCAAGCCACGCTTTATGACCTCGTTGAGAGCAGCATGGCATGGAAGACGGTCGGCACTGTGGCGACAGGAAAGTGGGTGGAGGCCGAATACATATATCTGTGTTTTAATGTAATGTAGATCTGTGGTTTTCAATGCCGTTGTTGAGCTGTGGTTTAAGACGCCGTTGAAGTAGATCTGAGGTTTAAAATATCTTTGTAGTAAATCTGTGTTTTAAAGTATTGTTGTAGATCTGTGTTTTAAGATACCGTGTCATATTTTTATTAAGGTTTCGTTGTTAGACATGTGTTATAAATTATGTTGTGTTTTAAAGTAACATTATAGAGTCGTATTTTAAGATATATTTTTAGATTTGTGTTTTACGGTGTTATTGTAGTTGTATGCTTTAAGGTGTCTTTGTCAGGCGTGTTTTAACATGCTTTTATATTTCTATAATTTCAAATACCACTGTAAGTATGTGTTGTAAAGTATCGCTCCAGGTTTACTTTAAACTCGTTATAAATATCTGTTTTAAGGGGCCGCTATGCATCTGTTTTAGAACTAGCCATTGTATATCTGAATCAAAAGTTTCTTTAGCCAACATGTTTTAGATAGCTGGTAGATTATTTTAGTATGTATTCACATATGCTAGCTGCCCGGGTGGTTTAGAGTATAGTTTACAAGAGGTTTCTTCGCCATGGGGTTACAAATCTGAGCTGTCTTAGGATATATGCACAAAGTGAAATAAACGAAGTCTAATCCGTGTAAATATTGTTTCAACGAAACAATATTTATACGGAGAAGACTTCAAATATTAAACTATATCTGTATATATCCCTTAACATATCCAACTTCTGACCGTTATTATTATATATGTCTGTGAACGATTCTCTGTATGCAGACATTTCTGATCAATAGGTGTTAGGGGCATGTTTATATATATATATATATGTGTGTGTGTGTGTGTGTTTATATATATATACATATTTGAGTGTATGTGTGTGTGAACGAAAGCCTCTCAGGTCGAGAGTTTCTGAGTTAGCCCGATCAACACACAGTATACACGAAATAAGTTCGTTGTTTCAGAGTGAGTGTGAACGTGTGGAATTCGGACAGAGGATAACAACAATAAATTGCCAGGAAAAAGCATATTTACCTGAAACTATTGTAGAAGATTCTTATCCAAGATGCTACGCAAGGGGACTGAACCTAAAACCACGTGGCTACGATGCGAACTCTTTAACCACTGAGCTATGCCTGCGACTGTATGAATTGAGTACGCTCATTTTCCTTATGACAATACTTGCAACTCATTATATATACATATATATCTGTATATATATATATATATATATATATATATATATATATATATATATATATATATATATATATGTGTGTGTGTGTGTGTGTGTGTGTGTGTATATATATATATATATATATATATATATATATATATACAATAAGAACAGCGATTCTTTCAATTACAGATTTATATATATATATATATATTTATATATATATATATATATATATATATATATAATCCTTATCGAGCCCTCTTGTGATATAGATATATATACACACACGCATATATATTTAGTTTTCTGGACGGTCAGACGTAACTCGCTCGGTATGTAAATGAGCTACTCAGCCTATGTGTACTTAAGAAAATACTATATATTTTCAATTGCTAAACAGATTTGCAGAGTTATACAGTCCTGGTGAAGAGTAATGACCCAGAAACATGTTGATTGTTCCTCAATACCAGTGATGAACAAAGGGATGACCATTCGTCATCGACACGGCACAGTTTTATTAGGCCGTTTGTTTACAAACGAATCGAATATTATTAATGTTCGATATAACGCATACGTACATATGTATATATATATATATATGTGTGTGTGTGTGTGAGTGTACGTATGCATACTTATATATATATATAAGTATGCATACTTATATATATATATATATATATATATATATATATATGAGGATAATGGCCAACACCTAATGTCTGAAATTGAATTCCACATAAAGCTAACGTTCTCACGTGACATTGCTTTATCAACTCTCTATCAGACTATGGTATCTTGAATTGAAATCTATTAGGACAGGCGAATGCCTCATCTATTACACAGGAGCAAATGTTAGCCAGGATTTACGGTCAGATGATACGATTTATACATGCTTCTTCAACTGTGTTAGGACTGCTTAATACCACTCCTATCCACGCATGCTTGTGATGTTAACACTTGCATCAATCCACCACCTAAGTATTTTATTTATCGACCCCGAAAAGATAAAAGACAAAGTAAGAAAATAATGCAAAATTCCATATTCCCAAATATGAATTGCAGTATTTAATTATGTATCTTTACGGTCTAGTTTCAAATTCTGGTCGGGTCAACTTTGCCCTTCATTCTTGGGGGGAGGGAGGGGGCATTCAACAGCTGCTTAATTTTATTCCACCCAACAAAATCTCTGTTCTTGTGGGTATGTTGTGCCGTAGTAAATATAACACAGCAACGCGTAACAACGCATGTAATGTGGAGCAGCGAGTAAGAACGGGTAACAACGTGAGATATTGTGTAGCAACAAGTAACGCGTAACAACGTGAGACATTGTGTAGCAACAAGTAACGCGTAACAACGTGAGATATTGTATAGCAGTTGTTCTCAAAGTGGGTTCCGTGGAACCCTAGAGTTCCGTGAAGCAAGGCCAGAGGTTCCGTAAGGCGCAAGTTGAAGTTTACTATAAAAATAAAGACTAAGTTGTAATGTGTATGATCGGTATATACTCCCCATATAAACATGCAAAGAGTGTTACACTGCGGAGCTCTCAGCCAAATCGTTCAGTTAGGTTGTAGCATTCCATTATTAAGGGTGTACTGTGAGCACCGTGTAATACTCAGAATTATAATCAGATTTATAACTTGTTATAATAAACTTACGTATTTGAATCTCTCATTTGAATATTTAAGTTCTCTCTTAAACGTAACATAGGTACCAAGTCTCACATGGTGAGCACGTGCTGTATCCTGTATCAATAAACGTTTGCTCCTTGTCAACGAGTTTATTTTTTAGTTTTCTTAATTTTTTTATTTTCAAAGCCCTTCAATGGATCGATGGTTAAGAAAACAAGAAATTCCTAAAGGAACTGAAATTACAAGAAATACAGAAACAAAATCTTCTATAGAAGATACAGAAATTGCTGAACATGCAGCACAACTTTCCGCAACTACTAGTTTAATTCATATGCAAAATAAAAAATTTGCTTCCTTTTGTTCGATTCAGCAGCCAGCCAAGAAAAACCGTAAGTACGATCATCAATATTTGTCATATGAGTTTACTAGAATTGGTGATGAATAAACCCCGGATGGTATTTGCATACTTTGTGACACAGTATTAGTTAACAGTTCGTTGGCACCAGAAAAGCTACGAAGACATATGGAAACAAAGCATAGTAGTTTTAAAAACAAGGATATTTCTTTTTTTGAAAGAAAACTTAAAAGTTTTAATAAATCTAGAAGTGTCTTTTAAAAAAAATGCAAAACAGACAATGAAAATGCAACTGAAGCATCATATAAATCATGTTACCGCATTTCTCTTAATGGTGAAGCACACACTATTGGTGAATCACTAATAAAACCTATATTGAAAGATGTAGTATCCTGTGTGTTTAATGAAGAGGCCGTTCAAAAGGTTGAAGCTATATCTCTTTCCAACAATACGGTGTCAAGACGTATTACTGATATTGCTGATGACATTAAAAAAGAATTTATTTCACGAGTGCATGCATGTGATGCTTACGCATTGCAAATGGATGAGTCGACAGATGTAGCTGGACTAGCAATATTACTTGTATTTGCTAGATATGACTTTAACAAAAAAATTGAGGACAACGTCCTTTTTTGTAAAAGTTTAGATCTGCATACCACAGGAAAAGATATATTTGATTGCATTGATGATTTCATAAAAATTCGCGATATTGGATGGGAAAAATGCATTTCAGTATGCACCGCCGGAGCAAAGGCAATGACAGGAAAATTATCTGGTGCTGTAACTAGAATCAAGAATCTGGCAAAAAACAGCAGCAGTAATCACTGCATTCTTCACAGATATGCATTGGTGACAAAACAGATTTCAGCTTCATTAAAGATAGATTTGGACGAAGCAGTGCAAATTATCAATTTTATTAAAACTCGGCCATTACAATCAAGAATATTTAAGGCTTTGTGTGAAGATATGGGTAATAATCATACGACTCTTCTTTTACATACAGAAGTTAGATGGCTTTCAAGAGGAAATGTTCTTGTGAGAATGGTTGAATTGAGAAAAGAATTGTTACATTATTTTCGTGATCATAAATTTGGATTGTCTGACAGATTAAGAAAAAGTATATGGTTATCAAAAGTTATATATTTAGCAGATGTTTTTTCAAAGTTAAACGAAACATGCCTATCTCTACAAAGGAAAGAAACAAACATTTTTCGAGCTCAAGATAGTATGATATGTTTATCACGTAAATTGCAGTACTGGACCTCAGAAATAGAAAATAATAATTTTGATTGATTTTCGCTTCTTACTGAATTTTTACAAAAATCCCAAGTGGAATTAGATACCGAAACTTGCAATGATATTAAACATCATCTGAACAACTTATTACAATCTCTTATTGAGTATTTTCCTAGTTTGAAGAACAAAGATCACTATTGGGTGCAAAACCTATTCAAAGTAACAGGAAAACCTACAGGATTTCAAGCAGCGGATTATGAAAAATTTATAGAAATTACTTCAGATATTCAGTTAAAGGCCAAGTTTAAAGAAATGCCGTTAGACGTATTTTGGGGGAATCTAAGTGACGAATATCCCGAAATATCCAAACGAGCCGTAAAAGTACTGTTGCCATTTGTAACAACATATTTATGTGAATCAGGATTTTCAAGTTATGCTAACACGAAAACTTCATATCGAAGCAAAATGGATGCCACACCGGATATGAGAGTTCAATTATCCAGCACTGTACCAAATTTCAAAAGGATACTGATGTCTAAGAAACAGAAGCATTCTTCCCATTAGACATTCATTCTATTTTAAAAAATTATGTACAACTTAGATATTAAGTAGAGGTATGTCTGTTTAAAATAAACTCATTTTTCAATATAATATGTTTTATTTTAGATAAGGGTTCCATTATTTTAAAAATAATGTAAAGGGGTTCCGCGATAAAAAAAACAGTTTGGGAACCACTGTTGTATAGCAACAAGTAACGCGTAACAACGTGAGATATTGTGTAGCAACAAATAACGCGTAACAACGTGAGATATTGTGTAGCAACAAGTAACGCGAAACAACGAACAACGACACGTAGTTCTGTGCCTAAATGCGTATCAACCCACATCCAAGTTTCTAACAACCCACATCCAAGTTTCTCGTTGGTATATCTCGCAAGTTTTATTTTTTAGAATTATAAGATATTTTATTTTTAATAAATCAATTCACAGTTGTATAAATAACATTATAAATATTGATGGTAATATGGAAGAAAAAGAAAAAGAAAAGTAAACAAACTGATAAAAACAAAACCAAGGAACGAACAGAGGGTGAAGGGGTAAAGAAGGGCAGATCTGACTGTATAGGAAAGTAGGAGAAAAGGCTATAAATGCCATAAATGAGAGAAAATGGGGGGGGGGGGGCAAGGACTATGAGGCCACGGAAGAAAGGGAGGTAGAAAGAGCGAGGGTGATAGGTTTTATGCCTCGGACGGGGCAGTGTTTAGGCTGTAACCTGCGGAAAAAACTGCAAAGGCATTTCCACGGACAATGGCCAGTGACACTCGCTGCAACAGCTACCCCCAGCTCGCGGGGGTTCTTTCCTCAGACGGGCTGTTGACGATCCAATTTTACGGGAAAGCTCGACAGTACGGAGTCCGAAGACGCCTAAGATCTCGACGGCGGCCGAAGAGGAAGCAGCCGGATAAGCCCGGTATTTTCTGTCTTCCTGTAATTATTGGCACTTACCCCTGATATAATTAAGTAATTTCATCAACCCACATCAAAATAATCATAAATATCAATATTGGTATTTCTCATACATTCCCATTAATGTACTGATACATTACCATTAACGCTAATTTTAGTGTTTTAAGTTTTATTCATAAATTTTATTCATCAGATTAATTTTTTTCTCATAAAATTATTACATTATTCCACGGTAAATGTCAATATTTATAAAATTACTAGTTATACCAACAGAAAAGAGGAAAGGTAATTTGAACAAGAAAAATTAGACACCTTGGTACCTGATGCTGTACATCATGTAGTGTGTTGCTGTTTTGCAATATGCAGTATGTTGCTATGTGTTGCAATATGTTGCTATGTGTTGCAGTATGTTGCTATGTATTGCAATATGTTGCTATCTATTGCAGTATGTTGCTATGTATTGCAGTATGTTGCTATGTATTGAAATATGTTGCACTGTATTGCAGTATGTTGCTATTTATTGTAATATGTTGCACGGTATTGCAGTATGTTACTATGTCTTGCAATATATTGCTATGTATTGCAGTGTGTTTTTATGGGTTGCTGTGCTGGCTATATGCTGTTGTATTTTAGTATGTCGCTATTTGTTGCTGTACATTGGTACGTTTTGCTGTGTGATACTACGTTTTGCTGTACGTTGCTACGTATTTCTGTACGTTGGTACGCGTTGCTACATCATGCTGTACGTTGGTACGTGTTGCTATGTGTTGTTATGCGTTGCTACATCGGGCTGGACGTTGGTACGTGTTGCTATGCGTTGCTACATCGTGCTTGACGTTGGTACTTGTTGCTATGCGTTGCTACATCGTGTTGGACGTTGGTACGTGTTGCTATGCGTTGCTACATCGTGCTTGACGTTGGTACTTGTTGCTATGCGTTGCTACATCGTGTTGGACGTTGGTACATGTTGATATGCGTTGCTACTTCGTGCTGGACGTTGGTCCGTGTTGTTATGCGTTCCTACATCGTCCTGGACGTTGGTACATATTGCTAATCGTTGCTACATCGTGCTGGACGTTGGTACGTGTTGCTATGCGTTGCTACATCGTGCTGGACGTTGGTATGTGTTGCTATGCGTTTCTATGCGTTGCTACATCGTGCTGGGCGTTGGTACGTGTTTCTATGTGTTACTAGATCATACTATGCGTTACTAGTGTACGTAACCTGGCCAAATGGTTAAGAAGATTGCTTCCCAATCATTTGGTCCCAGGTTTGATATTATGAGGTATCTTCGGGAAGTGGCATTTATCATAGCCTAAGTTCCACCCAATCTTTCTCTGTAAAATTGGATAAATGGAAAGTGTTTGGAAGCCCGTCGTATCGACTGTACTTGTAATACATAGGGCTAGCCTTTTCACACAATATTACACTGAATCTCCCCGAGAACTACATGTTTGTGGAGCGTTCAGCAACTTACATGGTAAAGGGTTAAGTTCACGGGCAGAATATTCTGTTGATCAAACAACTAGAACACTAATCCTCGAAACCGACGGAGGTCTATTCCATTTTATATGTTTTGGTATGTGTTGTCTTATAGCTTTCTATTGTTGTATAAATGTGTGTGTGTCTGTCTGTGAGTGCATGCGTGTGCGATGTGTTTATGTTTTAGTGTGTGTGTATGTGTGTATGTCTGTATGTATGTCTGTCTGTGTCCCTTATATTTGTGCTTTCGTGTGTGTGACTATATATCTGTCTGTGTGCGATGCGTTTGTGTTTTCGTGTGTGTGTGTGTGTGTGTGTGTCTATATGTCTATCTGTGTGCGATGTGTATGCTTTTTGTGTGTGTGTGTATCTATATGTCTGTATGTGTGCGATGTGTTTGCTTTTGTGTGTGTGTGTCTATATGTCTGCCTGTGTGCGATGTGTTTGTGTTTTCGTGTGTGTGTGTTTGTTTCTTCGTGTGTGTGTGCGTGTGTGTTTTTGTGTGTGTGAGTGCATGTGTGTCTTGTGGTTGTGTTTTCGTGTGCGTGTGTGTGTGTGTGTGTGTGTGTGTGTGTGTGTGTGTGTGTGTGTGTGTGTGTGTGTGTGTGTGTGTGTGTGTGTGTGTGTGTGTGTGTGTGTGTGTGTGTGTGCATGTCTGTCTGTGTGTGAGTGACTGCGTCTGCGTTGTGTTATGTGAGTCAGTGTGCGTCGGGTCTGTGTTTTTGTGTATGGATGCAACATCACGGACCAATGATTCCGAGTAACGTGACACACTGACTTCATCTTGAAAGACACATTCTAGCGTGACGTAGACAATTAATACAAAATGGCTTTGTTTCAAGGGAATAAGTTCAACTACGTTCCCACACATACAAACACGCAACCTACATTCACAAACACACAGATATACAAACAAATACTTACACACGCACATACTCCCACATACATACACACAAACACACAGATATACAAACAAATACTCTCACACACATACACTGACTCAAAAGGAACGAATATAGATATATATATATATTCGATGAAGATTACATAACAGATAAGAATGATATATATGTGTGTGTGAGTGTATGTATATATATGCACATGTATGTGTATGTATGTATGTATGTATGTATGTATATATATGTGTGTGTGTGTGTCTGTGTGTGTGTGTAATGTAGATGTAATGTAATTAGTTTTGAATTAGATGTCTTCATTGTGAAAAGAATGAAGTCTATAGGTCATTTAAGAAAGCCAACAGGTTCAACCTTTGAAGATCATTTTTGCAAAAATTCTCTGTTGTTTCAGTTAAATGTAAGACAACAAGGTTTTAAAAACAAATGGAATGTCCCATTACACTTGAATTGATTTATTGGCTTTAGTCATTAGACTGCGATCAAGCTGAGGTACTGCTTTCATTTAGTCAATCATATAGACGCCAGCACATAATTTTCGAACCTGGTACTTATTTTATCAATCTCTATTTTGTCGAACCTCCAAGTTGCTGAGCATAAAGACAACCACAGAAGCAAACGTATATGTAGACACAGGTACAGAGTCAATACACACACGTTCACGTGCACACACACATACACGCGTGTACATACATACATACATACATACATACATACATACATACATACATACATACATACATACATACATACATACATACATACATATACAGTCAACGCGATCAGTCGCATATTTTGGCGTGAGAGACTATTTATTAAATTTAAGATGAATACTATCTCCGACAGTAATGCCACAACTACAGTCATGTTGAATAACTGGTTATTCTTCTAACTATATCTTCTGAAGACACCTTTTATTCGAATTCGTAGAGATATCCGACTAAATACATAATTCATTTTACAAGGATTTGCTACAAACAGCATGGCTGAACACAACATCAACAACAAAATGAAGAAAGTATCGAAGACAAACAACAAGAAAAGTAAACAAACCTTATTCAGTTGTAGCTACAGAAGAATCCGAAATTATAAATCGCATTTCTCTTGGAGTTGCGAACTTAATAATGATTTATTTAATTGTTATAAAATGGCAAAAACCAATCCCTCCATTGGCTATATGAATAGAATGAAGCTACACTGGGACCTAATGCACCCAGAGCTAAATTATTTCACAGCGAAACAACTACGCCAACAAGCGACGTTTGTTGAACATAAAAATAAGATAAATAGTATTAATTGTAAGTCCCCCACAACAAACATGTTATCAACAACACGTGCTACACGTCGCCATGCTACTAGACTTCCTAGCAGCCAGGTCGAACAGCGTCTTCAAACAACTATGCCTGTAAGAAACTTGACACCACCTGTACCATCTAAGTCTACCTCGAATGCTGGGGAAAACACTATCGATAATAATAATAATCGAAGAAATAATAATAATAATAATCGAAGAAATTTGACACCACGTGTACCATTCGAGTCTACCTCGACTGTTGTGGAAAATACTATCGATAATGATAATAATCAAAAGTATAAACAATTGAAAATTTCCCTCAACGAAATCTTCCAGAGAGAAATTAACTCATGTATAAATATCTCTCTGGCTGAACGTGTTAAAATGACAATGTTTAATAAAAACCAAATAATATGAAATAGGGGATGAATATTTACGACGGATAAAAATCCCAACATTTTGGCAAATCAACGCCTGTTTATATGCCTTAGCAACGACAGTGAAGCATTATCTTGGTGATAGCAGAGATATTAACAAGATCAGAACACCACCAAAAATACCATCATATATAACTAAAATATAAAAAAAAAGAATTCTGACCTACGAAAAACATAGGATATGTGACAATGCTCCTTACATACAAACAAACACAAAAAACTCACTCCTCACCAACAAAGAGTGAAAAATAAAATAGAGACGATGTTTGGTAACAGTAGAACCAGAACTCTCCAATATAAGCTGATCACCCTCAAACAAGAATTGAGAGCTGTTAGCGAAAAACGCCGATAACTGAAGAAGGTAGATGAGAGAAAGGTGCTTAATAAAATATTCAGACGAAACCAAACATCAGTCTATAGAGAATGAAGAACAAAATAATAAGTGTCACGGATGCCCCATCCCAGAAATATATAGATTCCTTTTGGAGCAAAATATGGGATGAAAAGAAGAATTTCAATCAAGATGCAGTGTGGCTAAGAGAAAACCGAAAGAACTATTGCTCCTACACTACAACAAAAACATACGAAATAAGTGAGGGTACCCTTTAGACTGTGATAGGAAAACTCCACGATAAGAAAACACCAGGAAGAGATATGATTGTCGGCTACTGGTACAAAAAACTAATATTCTATCGGAGCTATCTTACTGACCTCTACCAACAAGTTCTTAGGGGAGATACACTTATACCAGAACGGTTGACATTAGCACAAACATTACTGGTCTCCAAGAACAAAGACACCCACTGGGCAAAAAACTACCGACCCATTGCATACCAGAACCTGATGTATAAGATGTACACAGCCTTCTTGAACCTATTTCTCCAAGATCAATGTGGAAATAATAACATCATCGTAGATGAACAAGCAGCTTGAAAGAAAGGGGTTTGGGGATGTACTGAACAACTCCTAATCAACAAAACTACGATGTCGGAGGTGCGACAACTTAGGAGGAATATGACTACAGTCTGGCTGGACTACAGGAAAACTTTCGATTCTGTTCCTCACTCTTGGATGATAGAGGCCCTCCAACTTGCTAAAGTCCCAGACATTGTTGTCAGAGCCATAGAGAGGCTGTCTTCTTCTTGGGATACTATCCTAAGGTTAAAGACAGAGAGGGAGGACTCTATTTTCACTGATAAAATAAAATATTGCTGGGGTATATTTCAGGGGGACAGTCTCTGTGATATTATTCATCTTGTCCTTTCTGCTCAAGAAATGTGAGGGATACATCATTGGTTCACAGGAGGACAGAAATACGAACCTAACCCATAATTTACCATAATTTGTGGACGATCAGAAACTCTATGGCAAGAACATGGATGGGATGAAGAAAAATCTTGACCTGGTTACAACGTTCTCAAAGGATATAGGAATGGAGTTTGGTCAAGATAAATGCTCATACATGACTCTAAAGCGGGGAAAAACAACAACCCAATCTAGTAACATTGTCATCAATGGCCTAACTGTTTCACCAATATCTGATGAGCACTGCTACAGATACCTGGGGATAGATGAGAACATATCCTATAATGGTATCTGTAATAAAGAACGCGTGACCAGAGAATACTACACCCGATTAAGAAAGATCTGGTCATCGGAACTCTCTGCGCAAAACAAAACAGTGGCTCACAATATGTTTGCTGTGCCTGTCCTAACACCAACGTTTGGAATACTCAATTGGACGATAGACGAAATCCGAGCAGTTGATGTTGGAACTCGAAAAATACTAAACAACACCGGAAACTTCCACATCAACAGTGACATAGACCGCCTTCACTTGAAACGTAAGCAGGGAGGCAGAGGCCTAACATCAGTCCAGACAACATTTGTATGTCGCATCATATCTCTCCGACAACATCTACGAACCTCGAAGCGTAGGAGCCCGTTTCTCGAACAAGTCTATCTGCATGAAACAGATAAGATCATGAGAGTTGGGAAGGAACTCCTCGAGAGATATTCCCTGTGTGATAATCAAAAACTCACACCCAGGGATGTCGCTCAGCAGTATCGCAGTGAATCCATGGATGAAAAACTGCATGCCTATCAGCAAAAACATGCATGAATATGTTGCCAGGAAGCTCCAGATTGAGAGTAATATAGATAAGGAAAGTAGTCTATCTTAGACCAACAACCGCTATATTGGCTCCCACTTTGGATACGCTTTTGCAATCCAGGAACAGGAGATTAACACGAAATACCTGATTCACAAAAGAGGTAGGGATGCAGGTAAAACACCTAGATGTGATAACAAGTGCAGACTCTGCAGAACTAACATCTAGGATATCACCCATGTCATCAGCAGCTGTCCAAAGATGTCATCGTGGTACTATCTACCTATGAGGCATGATGTAGTGGACAAAACACTGTACAATGCAGTTCGTAAAAAAAATAGCCCCGATAATAAACACATTAAAAGCTACAGCAATGTGGAAGACATCCATGTACATAATATGAAAGAGTACTGGTGGTATGTTCCAGTAAAAACCCCAACAAAATGCAGGCATAACAGACCAGATATTATGATATGGGACAGGGAGAAGTAAGCATGCACAGTAGTGGAAATTAGCTGCCCAGCAGATGCCAATATAATATCAAAGATTAGTGAAAAGGAGAATATTTATGCAGAACTGATGAGAAATCTGCAGATACTCCACCCTGATTACACCTTCAGATTTATGCCTGTGATTATTGGGGCATGGGATATGTTAGTAACTGCCTCAATACAAATCTTGAGAATCTAGGCTTCACAGGAACAGAAAGAACACAACTAGTTAGGAAACTACAAGTACAATCCATTAATGGAACAGTAAAAATATGTAAAACATTCCAAAAATGTTGCATCTAATAACTGCATATACACATGTACAGATGCAAAGCATATACACATGCCCACATACAACTCAAAACATACATATCCACACATACAATAACATCCATATCTACACATGCATGCATACATACATATCTACCTAGTTGATGTTGTGTAAATTCCAATGAGAGAATCTTGTGTCTATGGTAGAAACCGACTCTCTCTATTGGTAAAAATTTGTGAAATTATAAAACCAGAAGAACATACATACATACATGCATACATACATACATACATATGAATTGTGATAATCTGTATATATATACAATTAAGTATGTGTGTGTGTATTCTGTGTATTACCTATAGGGGCCTACATCTTACGACCGATTTTCATGAAACTTTACAGCTTATAGATTAGTCATCGGGGAGTGTTTTCTATATATCAGCGTATCGTTTTTTTTATTCTGGGGTCATTCTGCAGATGAAAATCACCTTTTTTTAGGTATCGAAAAATAAGATTTTTGGCTCTAGCTCCCACATTTTGCCACCAATTCCGTTCAAATTTTAAAGCAAAATAGAATTTATCATTGCACTTCCTGTAATGGCTTTATACTTTGCATTTCTTGTTCAGGAACGGCGTGGCAGCCGCTTAAATATTCAAAAATACCACTTTTAGATTCAAATTTCCACTTTTTCGGCTCTAGCTCCCACATTAATCAACCTACTAGATCTGATTATTTCACGTCTTAAAGTGGCTTTACATTTTGGATTTTTTGTTCAGGAACGGCGTAGCAGCCGCTTAAATATTCGAAAATACCACCTTTTCGCTCAAATTTCCGCCTTTTCGGCTATAGCTCCCACATTTTTCAACCGATTTCGTACAAATTCGAATCTCCCTCCCCCAGCATGCCCCTTCGTCAGTAACCCGCGTTTCTCAGTGATAGAGGTCATCACCACCCTCCCCCGCATGGCCTGTGTGTGGCCATAGATGAGTCATCGAGAAGCAGTCGCTAAGATCAACACCTTTTCATCAAAGCAGATATTATTTTACCTACCCAGGCAACGCTGGGTACTGCTGCTAGTTAGTAATAAGACACGTATTCAGCGTGTCATAAACCTGTACCCTTTCCCCCTTATCCTCTTCCCAATTGATGCATAAGATCACAAATAAACCCCAGTGGACGTTTATCTCCCATTCTTGACTATACCATGTCCTGTCAGCCTCCTCTTTAACGTAGTAATTTTCAAATGGACGTTACTTGGATTCTTTTTGAAGAATTTTAAATCCTAAGGGGGAATTTAAGCCAAGATAGAAATTGAGAAAGAATCCAAATTGTGTTCAATGTATATGTCAAATGAAATACCAATGTACCCAACTCTAGGGCAGATAAGGAATTTATAGTTCATTAAAAATATTCCTCTTCAGATATAATCTCGTTTCTGAATATATAATTATTTGTTTTGAAAATCTTGCTGGAGTTAATATAGTTATGGTAAGTCAAAATATGGAGGAAGTAAGGAAACATGAAGAAGCAATAAAAATAATGTGGTCTGGATGTCTGATAAACATTGGTAAGGTTTGAACAACTTGCTTGTGTTAATATGGTGCTCAGGAGAAGAATTACTGGATAACAATTCAAAATAAGAAAATGTTGAGGCAACTTGGGATTGTAAAAGGAAGAATATGACCTGCATGTGTGAGAACCACTGCCTTAAATAGAGATCATATGCAGAAGAAAACTGAATAGGAGTGCAAATCAGTCAGGTCTTTGTAAAAATACTTCAAAAACACAAATCATGTGGATAAACTCCAACAACCCTGCAATTATCACTGTCAATGAGACAAAAGAGGACCTTCAATCAAGTCTTACCAATGTTCGTGATTCGTATAGAAGCTTCAGACTTCATAATACAGTCTTGAGCACAATAATTGAACTCTATAAAAGCAATGTCAAATTTAACGATTGATATCACATAAGAAACGGAGAATCAGTGGTGCGACGAATAAATTTTATTAGACATATTACAATCGTAATACGATTGTAATATGTCTAATAAATTTTATTCGTCGCACCACTGATTCTCCGTTTCTTATGTGATATTATTCTCTGCTCAGTAAGAGCATCGAGTGCTCAAACGGCCTACCACTTACGGACGCTTTAAGCATCCCACACCAAGTATATATATATATACTAACTTTGATAACTTTGATAGGTGTCGGCCAGTATTGGCCCAGGTTATGTCTAACTTAATAGCACCACCTGGCGAAGTTTTCAAATCAAGATTTGGATACCATGGCTCACTCAAGTAGAGAATTATTGTTAACGGAAACATATCCGGGTGTAGGAGGTTTATCCAGGATTTCTTGAAGGAATTTGTCCAAAGACATCTTGAACTTTACGGAGTTTGTTGCCGCTTTAATGTATTTTGGTGTAATGTTAAAGAGAGTGGGGCCAATTGAGGTGAATTAATTGTGCCGTATTGTTGTTTGAGATACGAGTGTGATTTTTGTCGTGTGTGGATAGCAGGGTGCCCAAGCCTTGGGTGTACCTTAAAGGTGATGCCAAATGGAATAAAACAAGTTTCGCGTAAATCGAAGCACGGGTTCCCGAGATACGGGATTTTCTGGGTACCTTCATAAACAGAGAGAGAGAGAAGGATAGAGAGAAAGAGATTGTGCTTGTGAGAGAATAGATTGAGAGACATAGAGAGAGGGAGGGGAGACAGAGAAGGAGAATGGAAGAGAGAGCTGGTGGTGTTGTTGTGTATGTATATATGTGAGTGTGTATATATATATATTTGTGTGTGCGTATATGTGTGTGTGTGTCTATGACCACTGTATATAGATCACAGACACCCACAAACATATATATATATACACACACATATATATATATATATATATATATATATATATATATATATGTATGTATACAAACACACATTTATATATATATATACATACACACACGTATATATATGGGCCTTCCAGTTTCATTTCATATTATATGCATGTCTGTGTATATGTTAATTATTTAAAAATTATTCTTAAGTGAACATGATTTTAAAAAAATATTTTGAAGTGTACGTGACACAACAGGTCACGGGTGGTCTAGTATTAAAATAGAAATAGAAGCTTTCGCTGTATTTTTGACTAATGAAATTTTAGTCTGATAGTGGGGTTTAGAACCCTCTAAGAAATGGAAAATACTCATCTTTTTCCATTTCCTAGAGGGTTCTAAACCCCTCTATCAGTCTAAAATTTCATTAGTCAAAAATACAGCGAAAGCTTCTATTTCTATTTTCAAACTCGTTCACTGTTTCAAAACAAACGGCAGTATCGGTAGACAAAACAAACGGCAGTATCGGCAGTCGGACGCCATGCTTTGCAGCATAGAGTTACGGCCCTTTAGAGTTTGAGTTCAAATCCCACCGAGGTTAACTTTGCCTTTAATCCTTACGGGGTCGATAAAATACAGTACAAGTAATGTACTAGGGTCGATTTTATCGACTTTCCCCTTCCCTTCAAATTGATGTCCTTGTGCCTAAACTAGAAACAATTATATATATATATTGTATATTTTTAAATTTCCCAACCACAAAGAGACCTGTGACAGACAGGCTGAAGCACAACTCCCTAAAACCATATTCCAACCCTACTGTTGCCATAGAATGTATCTCTAGCTTACAATTCATCCACCCCACCCTACCACGCCTCCATCTGAACTCTTGACCAGTCCATTAACACAATCAAAATATTC
>OZ024743.1:62112807-62117807 GCA_964016885.1 Eledone cirrhosa
ATATTTTTTCAATTTCCAATTGAGTTCTTAGCACGTGGCCTGAATTCCTTTCAGAATTCATTGTCATGCGCATGTATTGTTTTTTTGGCGGTAATTTACTTCCCCATTTTGTGAATCAGTTTGAGCACTTCTTTAAAACTGCTGGACTGGCAACCTGACAGATACCTCAGGCACAGAGGATGGTGATTATCGCTAAATACTGATGTTGGTTAGATTATCAATATTAGTATTATTGGGGCACCCACTGATGAATTATAGGAGCCCACTTGAATATATATCTATTGATGGTATACAAGCTCCTACATAAATTGGTATAATTTCACCCAAATTGTAGGAATCCTATAATGAAACGAGACGTCCGTCTGGGAAGAGATATATTAGATATGTCTCATATGAAAAAATACAGCCAATTTTCCACGCAATACTTTTAGTTAGCACCCCGAACGCATAATTGGGAATATAATCACTTATTATAGTTTGTTGAGTGAGTTGGAATTTGGCCGGAGTATCGCTAAAAAGCTTTCTCCGACATTGTATTTATTTATATATATATATATATATATATATATATATATATATATATATATATATATATATATAGAGAGAGAGAGAGAGAGGGGGGGATAGAGGGGGGGGGGGAGAGATTTCCGAGCCGTAGATTATAATTGAATATAAAAGAGAGATAAACACAGATATATACATTTATGTGTTCAAATCGTAAAGGGCCAGATTCGCTAAGGTGAAAAAAATACTAACTATGGACAATAGGGTTTGCCAGACTCAATTTAAGAATAAATCAAGAAAATAAATACAAACCGGAATTGTGGTAACTACCAATCGCCCAGACAGCGTTTGGCGATGCTGTTTCAAAAATTAATTTACGAAACACCATCGATTTGAACACATATATAAGTATATATTTGTTTTTATCTCTCTTTTATATTCAGTTATATATATATATATATATATATATATATATATATATATATATATATATATATATATATATATATTGAGTGAGTGAGTGTGAAAGACCAAAGGTCATTATTGAAAGTCACTGGATTTCGCAAAATACATAATATTTTTATTGGAGGAGAAGGTAAGGTATTTTTAGGCAAAAATTTGATTGCACTGTTTTGTTTCCACTTATGCATTTTTTAAAAATGTTATTTATTCATTATAAAAATTAAATGATACCATTCTATATGTAGGTGAGCTCCCTTCATCTGACAACCAATATTTTTAGAACTAGTCCGCCACTGTATATATATATATATATATATATATATATATATATATATATATATATATATATATAACCAAAAGTTAAAGAAGGTTCATTGATTAATCAATGAATATAGTTTTACAATAGATTAGAAGCACTCAACAGAAAAGTTTTCTACCAAGACTGGAATTGAACCATCAACATAGTTGAAGTATGTCATACATCAATTTATATATTTTATCTGATGAGGACGTACTGAGGAAACAGCACAGTACCTCCGAAATATATATAACAAAATATATTTGATTACATGAATGTCTATATTTATTAATATTTTGAATTAATATATATATATATATATCTTTCACCGTATTTTTGACTAAAGGAATTTTAGCCTAATAATGGGGTTCAGAACCCTCAGATAAATGGAAAAAGATGAGTATTGACGTACATGTACGTCAATACTCATCTTTCTTCATTTATCTGAGGGTTCTAAACCCCATTATCAGGCTAAAATTCCTTTAGTCAAAAATACGGTGAAAGCTATATATTTTCTAATTTCAAACCTGCTCACTGTTTCAAAACATACTTACTTGATATATATATATATATATATATATATATATATATATATATATATATATATATATATATATATATATTAGAAAGATCGAGTATCGAAAAATCGGCGCACGAGTTCACGATAAACGAAATTCGATATGAGCGGCAGAGGGCTCAATAATTCAGATGAATCAGAGCTATAACTATCGTTAAAATACCGTCACATATAGAACAAGTCTACAATCAACCATACGATTTAAAATCGATAGAGGAAGATTCGGGCCAAACAGATAAAAAATATCAATAAAACAATACGTCAATAATTTAAATGAATGTAAAATCATACCCGGACCCACTAGACAGGTGTTAAATCTAGCTTCATGGGTTTCTGTAAATCCTTAGACTGTACTCTATCAGCTCACATATAAATATAAAAGCCTACTAGAGTAAGTGGAACGGAGGTTTACTTTATCAACGAGTTTTTTCCTGGCGGCAGAGGAGCCAACTACCAGTGAAAAACGCACATGGCATTAGACAAGGGAGATGACCCCTATATCCGCGAAAACAATTCGAGTGAATGTGGAAATACACATATCGAATTAGAGTGCTCAATAGACATGTTAAAATAAAACAAAAGCTATTCATCACTCAATAGAATCGACAAAAAATGAGCAATAAAATTAACTGGTGGATAGCTATGTCCAGAGCTAAATATATTAGAAAGATCGAGTATCGAAAAATCGGCGCACGAGTTCACGATAAACGAAATTCGATATGAGCGGCAGAGGGCTCAATAATTCAGATGAATCAGAGCTATAACTATCGTTAAAATACCGTCACATATAGAACAAGTCTACAATCAACCATACGATTTAAAATCGATAGAGGAAGATTCGGGCCAAACAGATAAAAAATATCAATAAAACAATACGTCAATAATTTAAATGAATGTAAAATCATACCCGGACCCACTAGACAGGTGTTAAATCTAGCTTCATGGGTTTCTGTAAATCCTTAGACTGTACTCTATCAGCTCACATATAAATATAAAAGCCTACTAGAGTAAGTGGAACGGAGGTTTACTTTATCAACGAGTTTTTTCCTGGCGGCAGAGGAGCCAACTACCAGTGAAAAACGCACATGGCATTAGACAAGGGAGATGACCCCTATATCCGCGAAAACAATTCGAGTGAATGTGGAAATACACATATCGAATTAGAGTGCTCAATAGACATGTTAAAATAAAACAAAAGCTATTCATCACTCAATAGAATCGACAAAAAATGAGCAATAAAATTAACTGGTGGATAGCTATGTCCAGAGCTAAATATATTAGAAAGATCGAGTATCGAAAAATCGGCGCACGAGTTCACGATAAACGAAATTCGATATGAGCGGCAGAGGGCTCAATAATTCAGATGAATCAGAGCTATAACTATCGTTAAAATACCGTCACATATAGAACAAGTCTACAATCAACCATACGATTTAAAATCGATAGAGGAAGATTCGGGCCAAACAGATAAAAAATATCAATAAAACAATACGTCAATAATTTAAATGAATGTAAAATCATACCCGGACCCACTAGACAGGTGTTAAATCTAGCTTCATGGGTTTCTGTAAATCCTTAGACTGTACTCTATCAGCTCACATATAAATATAAAAGCCTACTAGAGTAAGTGGAACGGAGGTTTACTTTATCAACGAGTTTTTTCCTGGCGGCAGAGGAGCCAACTACCAGTGAAAAACGCACATGGCATTAGACAAGGGAGATGACCCCTATATCCGCGAAAACAATTCGAGTGAATGTGGAAATACACATATCGAATTAGAGTGCTCAATAGACATGTTAAAATAAAACAAAAGCTATTCATCACTCAATAGAATCGACAAAAAATGAGCAATAAAATTAACTGGTGGATAGCTATGTCCAGAGCTAAATATATTAGAAAGATCGAGTATCGAAAAATCGGCGCACGAGTTCACGATAAACGAAATTCGATATGAGCGGCAGAGGGCTCAATAATTCAGATGAATCAGAGCTATAACTATCGTTAAAATACCGTCACATATAGAACAAGTCTACAATCAACCATACGATTTAAAATCGATAGAGGAAGATTCGGGCCAAACAGATAAAAAATATCAATAAAACAATACGTCAATAATTTAAATGAATGTAAAATCATACCCGGACCCACTAGACAGGTGTTAAATCTAGCTTCATGGGTTTCTGTAAATCCTTAGACTGTACTCTATCAGCTCACATATAAATATAAAAGCCTACTAGAGTAAGTGGAACGGAGGTTTACTTTATCAACGAGTTTTTTCCTGGCGGCAGAGGAGCCAACTACCAGTGAAAAACGCACATGGCATTAGACAAGGGAGATGACCCCTATATCCGCGAAAACAATTCGAGTGAATGTGGAAATACACATATCGAATTAGAGTGCTCAATAGACATGTTAAAATAAAACAAAAGCTATTCATCACTCAATAGAATCGACAAAAAATGAGCAATAAAATTAACTGGTGGATAGCTATGTCCAGAGCTAAATATATTAGAAAGATCGAGTATCGAAAAATCGGCGCACGAGTTCACGATAAACGAAATTCGATATGAGCGGCAGAGCGCTCAATAATTCAGATGAATCAGAGCTATAACTATCGTTAAAATACCGTCACATATAGAACAAGTCTACAATCAACCATACGATTTAAAATATATATATATATAATGCCAATCTTTGTAAGTTTGAATCTAACTGACATGCAAAAACATATTTATAGGAATAAGGTAAACCCAAATCATAGTAGATTCAAATATCACAGAGAGAAAGAGAGAGAGGGGGGGGGGGGGTAGAAATAAGGTAGAACAGAAATGAAACCTGCATTACAGGTTAAAATGTAGTCTAGATAGATGAGAAACAAAAAGAGGATGTAGTTTATGGAACACCCAAATGATTTAGAAGTAGACCTTAAGTAGGGGCAATAACATTAAGAAAGACATGAACGACACCACAACACTTTGTTTTGTTTTGAAAATTTTGAAAGTAGGTTTATAAGTATGAATTTTCATTAGATTTCATAGTTGTCTCTGTGGCCTAGCGGTAGGTACTAGAGACGGTGGGCATCCTCATCTTGGGTTCAATCCTGGTCAAGCAGTACATGTAACCTTTTTTTCAGTTTTTATTTTACAACCAATAGAAAA
>OZ024743.1:62127807-62135307 GCA_964016885.1 Eledone cirrhosa
AGCACTAATAACTACAATACTAGCAACAACAACAACACCAACAACAACTATACCAGTAACAACAGCACTAACAACTACAATACTAGCAACAACAACAACACCAACAACAACTATACCAGTAACAACAGCACTAACACCTACAATACTAGCAACAACAACAACACCAACAACAACTATACCAGTAACAACAGCACTAACAACTACAATACTAGCAACAACAACAACACCAACAACAACTATACCAGTAACAACAGCACTAACACCTACAATACTAGCAACAACAACAACACCAACAACAACTATACCAGTAACAACAGCACTAACACCTACAATACTAGCAACAACAACAACACCAACAACAACTATACCAGTAACAACAGCACTAACAACTACAATACTAGCAACAACAACAACACCAACAACAACTATACCAGTAACAACAGCACTAACAACTACAATACTAGCAACAACAACAACACCAACAACAACTATACCAGTAACAACCGCACTAACAACTACAATACTAGCAACAACAACAACACCAACAACAACTATACCAGTAACAACAGCACTAACACCTACAATACTAGCAACAACAACAACACCAACAACAACTATACCAGTAACAACAGCACTAACAACTACAATACTAGCAACAACAACAACACCAACAACAACTATAACAGTAACAACAGCACTAACAACTACAATACTAGCAACAACAACAACACCAACAACAACTATACCAGTAACAACAGCACTAACACCTACAATACTAGCAACAACAACAACACCAACAACAACTATACCAGTAACAACAGCACTAATAACTACAATACTAGCAACAACAACAACACCAACAACAACTATACCAGTAACAACAGCACTAATAACTACAATACTAGCAACAACAACAACACCAACAACAACTATACCAGTAACAACAGCACTAATAACTACAATACTAGCAACAACAACAACACCAACAACAACTATACCAGTAACAACAGCACTAATTACTACAATACTAGCAACAACAACAACAACAACAACAACAACTATACCAGTAACAACAGCACTAATAACTACAATACTAGCAACAACAACAACACCAACAACAACTATACCAGTAACAACAGCACTAATAACTACAATACTAGCAACAACAACAACAACAACAACAACAACTATACCAGTAACAACAGCACTAACACCTACAATACTAGCAATAACAACAACACCAACAACAACTATACCAGTAACAACAGCACTAATTACTACAATACTAGCAACAACAACAACAACAACAACTATACCAGTAACAACAGCACTAATAACTACAATACTAGCAACAACAACAACAACAACAACAACTATACCAGTAACAACAGCACTAATAACTACAATACTAGCAACAACAACAACAACAACAACTATACCAGTAACAACAGCACTAATAACTACAATACTAGCAACAACAACAACAACAACAACTATACCAGTAACAACAGCACTAACACCTACAATACTAGCAATAACAACAACACCAACAACAACTATACCAGTAACAACAGCACTAATAACTACAATACTAGCAACAACAACAACAACAACAACTATACCAGTAACAACAGCACTAATAACTACAATACTAGCAACAACAACAACAACAACAACAACTATACCAGTAACAACAGCACTAATAACTACAATACTAGCAACAACAACAACAACTATACCAGTAACAACAGCACTAATAACTACAATACTAGCAACAACAACAACAACTATACCAGTAACAACAGCACTAATAACTACAATACTAGCAACAACAACAACAACAACAACAACTATACCAGTAACAACAGCACTAATAACTACAATACTAGCAACAACAACAACAACAACAACAACTATACCAGTAACAACAGCACTAATAACTACAATACTAGCAACAACAACAACAACAACAACAACAACTATACCAGTAACAACAGCACTAATAACTACAATACTAGCAACAACAACAACAACTATACCAGTAACAACAGCACTAATAACTACAATACTAGCAACAACAACAACAACTATACCAGTAACAACAGCACTAACAACAGCAACAACAACTATGCCAATAAAGGCAATATTAGCAAAAACGCTATATTGGATTTACGTCGGTTCTAACGACGAGTGTTCCAGTTGTTTGACTAGCGGACCAGTCTGTACATATATATGGGGCTAAGTTAGCTCCAGACACGTAGCCCCTTAACTTATTCTTATGGAGATTCAGTGTATCACTGTGTGTGACAAGGTTGATCCTTTGACTTATATGTATAAGTCATTTTTACCAGCCGAATGAAATAAAACTGAATCAAATTTGAAATAAAGGATCTTGCTCAAGGACACAACACGCCTCCACCCCACCCCACGCCACCCCCTCCATCTACACAGACACATACCAGAAATGAAACACACGACCTTATGATCGTAAGGCCAGCATCTTAATCATTAAGTCACATGGCAACAACATCGGCAACAACATTATTATCAACAACAATACCAACACCACCAATAACTGCATCAACAGCAAAATCAACAGCCACAGCAATAACAACAACAACAACAGCCACAGCAACAACAACAATATTAACAACAACAACAATCGCACCAAATGATATAACAAGAACAATACCTGTATGCTGATGAAGTTTTCTCTCTTTTTCTATCCCTCCTTTGCTCTCTCTCCCTCTTTCCCTCTCTCCCTTTCTCTGTGTTTCTCTCTCTCTCTCTCTCTCTGACCCACATTCTACCAGCTCTGGTGTGCCCCCCGGGGTTCGGGTTTGCTCCCCCACACTCTTCTTCCTATACATTAACGGAGCTATTTGATGTCGCCCCCAGCAACACTCACTCCTACGTAGATGTTCTCACCCAACCACACCCACGAACCTTCATGAAACATAAACACTTCAAGCTGAGGCTTCTTTGCCTCCATTAACATGGAGCTCTAAAACCTCTTGCAATTCCGCCATGTCTGTCTTGTTTCCTTCAAGAGTAAAAAAAGCACGGTCACCATACCAAATGTATTGTTTACGAGTTTAGAATCTGATGGTCTTATCTACTAGATGTTTTGTTTATCGTTGGCTTTGTTTTGTTTTGTTTTTAGTGTATTTTTATATATAGAGCGTTCGATGCTTGCTTTGTATTTGTTCTGAGTGTCAGTCCGATGTAAAACCTGCGACTTCGTTTGCATTCAATGATGTAGATAAGTTTTACTTTTGGGGCAAATACATTCAGAGAGTGGGATTGGCTCCTTGCAATGCCTTTCCTCACTTAAAATAAGCTTCAATCTCAGGCATCGTTTGATGTCTAACATCTTAAGTATCAAACGATAATATTATTCGGAATCGAGTTGCAGCCATTATGCATGTATGTATGTATGTGTGTATGTACGTACGTATGTACGTATGCTTGCATGCATGCATGTATGTATGTATGTGCGTGCTTCAGATATATATTTTTTTAAGTTCTCACCAATATAAAAAGCCGATTTCTATCTCTGAATCTAGGCCCTATCGTCGGAATTTAGAAAGCATCCACTGGATAAGAATGTATGTCTGCAAGTGTGTATATGTGCAAGTATGCATGTATAGATATAGATATATTGAATTATATGTGTAGATCTACATATTTCTATATCTATATATGTGTTATTGGATGTTAAACTTCTGGAATGTTTTACATATTTTCACAGTTCCTTTAATGAACTGTACTTGTATTTACCTAATTAGCCATGCTTTTTCTTGTTCTGTATGTATATGCATGAATGAATAAATGTGGGTGTGTGAGTGTATGTGCATGTATATGTGAGTTTGTATATATATATATGTATGTGTGTGTGAGTGTTTCAATAAGTGTGGTGGTGTGTGGCGAACCGATAGTTAATTTGCAGACTTTCACTGTTTGTTTATAGATATATATATATATATATATATATATATATATATATATATATATATATAGGGTAGGGTGTCCCAAAAAATGTATGCATACGTTTATTATAATGCTGTTGAAGTGTGTATACATTTTGGGGGGACACCCTCAATATATTCTTTTTTTCTCAAAACCATTTCTTCCGTTCCTTTCTCTTCTCAATCTCTATCTTTCTATTTCATCTTTATTTATTGTTGGTATAACTATAAATTGGTTGAACATACAGAAAAAGAAAGCAGTATTGGAAAGGACGATAAATGCCAAAACTGAGAGGAAAAGAAGAGGAAGAGTAAGGGCTACTAGACAAACGAAGGAAGAAAGGGGAGAAGTTGGCATACTCTACACCTAGGTCAGGGCGGTGTTTTGGCTGCGCTCCGCGGACAAAATGGCAAAGGCATTTCCGCGGACAATGGCCAGCGATGTTCGCTGCAACAGCCACCCCATTTCGCAAAGCTCCTTCCTCAGACGGGATGCTATCGATCCGATTTTACGGAGAATGTCAGCTGTCTGGGGTCCGAGGACGCCTGAGGTCTCGATGACGACCGGTACAAAGAGGAAGCGGTCGAACAAGCTCCGGTATCTGCTTGTCTTCTCGTCCTTTCCATTGCAAGTCGCGGTACCGGGGTTTATGGCCGAGGCGACTAAGTTGGCAGTGGAGAACGTGTCACAGCATGTCGCTTCCCAGATGAGGGATTTACCTCCTTCGAAAGGGAAGAGAGTAATTCCGTTGGGGTGCTTGCCGTCACCATGGTGATGGTATACTGACTCCAGCTGTCGAGAAAACAGACCTGCTCTCTGATTGTATGATAATGGATGCAAGCCAAATTCATCGACAACAGCTCCACAACGGCATTTATGTGGCTCACACTCTCCGAGGCTGAGGCGTTGGGCCACTCCGATGTATCATCAAGAAGAGTACCGGTGGGTGAAGAGGGCACTGAATTGAGCCATGCGCTGCTGTTTGGCTGCGAGGCAGAACAGAGGCAGTCCAGGCACGTTCGTCCAAACAAGACACGATCCGCCTGAAGGCAGACCTGCACTTGATGTCGTCACAGTTACGTCGAACATTTGTATACTGGGGGACAAGGAGGCCTTCGTTGATCGAGTTGGCCAGAGCCTACTCCAGTTCTTGGGTCACATCCGGTTCTGCTATCTTGTTGAGGACCCCGCTGATGAGGGTGTGACTGGAGGAGATTGAAGAGAGGTAGGTCGGTAGTGCCAGATCTGATGCGGATCGGCGGCCGAGGCCACTGACCCTCACAGGGAATTCCCTTGTGGCCTGCTGGTCCTGTCGAAACTAACTTTGCAGATGAGTTCCGTACAGCGTCAGAGGGTGTCATAGAATTGACCGAGGCGATCTTCGAGAGGGTGACATGGTGCCCCGCGCAACGTGAACAAGAATTTAGTAAGGGTAAAGCAGTTCCTCGGAAGGAAGAGCGTCGGGTGTCCGTCAATAAAGCGATAACAATAAGCCCAACTACTACCACCATCACCATCACAACCACCATCTTAACTACTACTACTACTACTTAGAACATATGATCGGCAAGATAATTGTTTCTAACATAGGCTCTATGCCCCTAATTTAGGGAAGGAGGGGTTAGTAGATTTAATCGCCACCAATAGATGGCTGGTACATAATTTTATGGAACCTGGTAGGCTGAAAAGCTAAATGAACCTGCAAGTAATTTGAATTCAGATTTCCAAGAACTGGAATAATAGACAAAATAATTGTTTCTGTTTTAGGCACAGGACAAACGGTTTGTGGGAAGGGGAAAGTCGATTAAATCGACCCCAGTGCATTACTGGTACTTTATTTTATCGACGCCGTAAAGATGAAATGCAAGGTTAACCTTTGAACTCAGAATGTAAAGGGCCAATACTCAATGTAACAAAGCATATATTATTTTTATTATAAGAATAGATTAAAGTTTAAGCAAAGAATCGCTGCTTTCACCCTTAACGATGAGAATGTATGTTTATGTGTGTATCAATGTATGCCTATGCACGTATATGCAAAGATGTACATAAAAATGTATAAATATATACTTGTATGTGTACATATGCAAATAAGCATGTCTGTGTACAAGTAAGCTTGTATGTGCGCATATGTACGTATATATGTGTCTATAAATATATGCATGTGTGTATATATATGCAAATAAGCATGTGTATATAAATGTATATTTCTATGTGAGTATATGTATTATATGTGTGTATAAATGTATACTTGTATGTATGTATATGTATAAGTGTATGCTTCTATGTGCGCATATGTACATATGTGTATGTATGTATGTGCGTATAAATATATGCCTGTATGGACTTACATGTATGAATATGTGTCTGTGTATGTATGCATTGGTGTATGCATACGTACGATTGTGTATGTATGTATGTGGGTATAAATATATGCTTGTATGAACGTACTTGAAAAATGTATGTGCATATGTATGCCTGTATGTGCGCGTACGTATGTATGTATATTCGTGTGTGTATGTGCGTATAAATATATACTTGTATGGACGTACATGAAGGAATGTATGTGGGTGTGCCTGTATGTGTGCATACGTACGTATGTGTGTATAAATATATGGACGTACATGTTAGTATGAGTATATGTGTGTGTGCGTATGCCTGTATGTCTGTAAGTGTATTCTCTATGTGCGCATATGAACGTATGTGTATGTATGCGTGTGTGTGAATATCCGTATATCGTATATGTAAACGAGGCTGTAGCCACTATTACTACCACATGTGAGAGAGCCAAGCAGTCCTCTACTTATGTTGTGTTCGGTGTAGTAAGCACAACAGATCGTCCGTCATTCAGTAAGTTATTAGGATTAACCATGTCACCCACCACCAGTCCCATCTACCATTGAAAAGTCTTCCTTCCTTTTCTTACTCACTGAATACCTCTTACTATCATCAAGCGACATTATAGTGGATCGGACATTCCGCAATATTTACAATTTTTACACAAACAGACGACTTCTCTCATTTGTTATATTTAACTCATTAACTTTTCCCATTGAATTTGGAACTTTATTTTAATTGAGGAAAGCCGAGGTATTCGAGAAGAAAGTGAACTACCACTTTGATTTAAAAAGAATAGAAGCGAAAGACAATACAAGCCAAGTCGACAAGAGGTGAGACAATACTATATAAGTGGAGGGCTATAGGAGGTGACACGAGTGAACGAACACACCCTCACACAAGGTTCATTAAAACTTTCTTTAAAAGACAATACAACGAAACAAGAGGAAAACAAACAAAATAGGAAATCTTAGATGTATATATAATAACAATAAATATATATATACGTGCAATTACACACACACACACACATATATATATATCTATTTATATATTTTATATTCAGTGTCCACATTGGACGAGCGTAAAACCTGGTTTGTCTTATCAGTAGTGGAGTACTCTCATTAGTATCATCATCATTACCGGAGCACTCTAACTAATCTTTACCTATCAACAGAAACGAAAGAAAAACAC
>OZ024743.1:62140307-62150307 GCA_964016885.1 Eledone cirrhosa
TATTTAGGACAAGTGTGTGTGTGACGTTTTTAGACGAATAATTCAGAAACTCGCTTCGCAGTCATGTGATCCTACGTTCGATCCCATTGGGAGGCACTTTGGGCAAGTATTCTCGGGTCTCAAATAATAGGAGAAAGGATAAGGAGGGGATTGGAATAAGTGTGGTTGTTGGAATAAGCGGGGTGGTGGTGGAAAATCGGTAATTTTTCTAGGTTGCCTCCGTTGATATTTAAAAAAAAAAAAACAGAATTAATCGTTTAGTTTACATATTGAGACCTCCAACTTGTCGCAGGAATGCTACCACTTAAAATAAAATTTCGCCGGACATAGATTAGCATAACCAGGTGTTGGTGTTGGAATAAGGGCGGGATAGGGGGTGAGGATCTGTAAAATTAATAACCGATGGGGTGGGGGCATTATTCGACACCTGAGAGTAAGTCTCTTTTCCCAGAGCTTCGGCTAGAGACAAGCGTTCTGAGTGAAATTGGGGGAAGGCGGCGACTATGTGGAAGCCTGCCGAATGAAATTGATGTATGTAATTGAAAACGGCCAGTATCGTTATGCAATGTCACGCTGATTTTTTCCGAGGATTGTGTTTAGCCCTAGGACAGTTTTTTTAGTAGTGGTGGTAGTAGTAGTAGTAGTAGTAGTAGTAGTAGTAGTAGTAGTAGTAGTAGTAGTGGTATTATTATTAAGAGCAGTGGATTGGCAGTATCGGTAGAACGTCGGACACCATGCTTCGCGGCATAGAGTTACGGCTCTTTACATTATGAGTTCCAATACCGTCGAGGTTAGCTTTGCCATTCATCCTTACGGGGTCGATAAATAAAGTACCAGTAATGCACTGGGATCGATTTAATCGACTTCCCCCTCCCCTTAACAAATTGCTGGCCTTGTGCCTAAAGTAGAAACAATTATTAAGGGCGGTAGATTGGCAGTATCGGCAGAGGGTCGGACGCCATGCTTTGCAGCATAGAGTTACGCCCCTTTACGGTTTAAGTTCAAAACCCGCTGAGGTTAATTTTGCCTTTCATCCTTACGGGGTCGATAAAATAAAGTACCAGTCACGCACTGGAGTCGATTTAATCGACTTACCCCTCCCCAAAAATTGCAGGCCTTGTGCCTATATAAGAAACCATTATTATTATTAGTAGTAGTAGTACTAATAGTAGTAGTAGTAGTAGTAGTAGTAGTAGTAGACGTATGATCAAAGGCGTTCCGAGCCTGAACAACCTTATATCTTGAACGGCATTCTTCAGTGTATCTTTTTTTTTACCTGCTATTTCTAGCAAATAAAATGATTACATGGTATCTTCCTTCATGACTGGTGAGACATACGTTAAGTACAGGTGTCTGTGGAATATTCAGCCAGTTTCTGTCCGCCCGCTTGCTCTTCGCACCGGTCGCCGTCCAGACCTCAGGCGTACTTGGAGCCTGTACAGTCAATCTCCTCCGCAAGATCGGAACGTCGGAGGCCCACCTGAAGAAGAAGCCCCACGAGGTGCGGTGGCTGTTGTAGCGTGTGTAGCTGGCCATTGTCCGCGAGAAAGCTTTTGCGGTCTTGTCCGCGGGGTGCAAGCCCTCTACCACCGTGTTCTAGGCCTAGAGCCCAATCATCCTTCCCCTACCCCTTCCCTATTCTTCGGTGACACTAGAGTTCTTACCATTCCCTCCCCCTTCCCGTTTTGTTTCTCTTTTTTTTCTCTGCGCCACGATGGAGTCACCCTCTTCCCATTCGAAGGAGGTAAATCCTTCATCTGGGACGCTACCTGCTGCGACACGTTCTCTGCCTCCAACTTAGTCGCTTTTTTTTCTTTTAAACTATATTTAACTGATATATTCCTTAAATAAAATTATATATAAAATTATATATTCCTTAAATAAAATTATATATATTATATCTTATTAAGATATTAACAGTACCTTTAATATGTTATATACTTTGAATTATGTTGATTCTACCAGAAGAATGCATTAAAGATACAAGTGTCTCTGGAATACTCAGCCACTTAAATGGACTGTACAAGTAACTATCCACACAGGCAAACATCCGACACAATATCCAAAGACTCGTTGGAATGAAGTCGCACACATACTCCAGCCCCCCCCTCCCCTCTCACTCTCTCTCGCTTTCTTTCTCTATCTATCTATCGCTCTCTCTCGCTTTCTTTCTCTCTCTCCCTCTTTCTTTCTTTCTTACTTTCTCTCTCCCTTTCTCTTTCTTTCTCTCGCTTTCTTTCTCTTTTTCTCTCGCTTTCTTGCTCTCTCACTCTCTATCTATCTCGCTTTCTTTCTACGTCTCTCTACTGTCTGTTTCTCTCTATTCCCCTCCCTCTCCTCTGCCTTTTCTAGCACTACACACTGGCCTCTGCTCCTTGGAAGTATCACATCTTCCTTCCACTCCTTCCCCATCTTTCCCGTCAACCCCATATTGCGGCCATCCCCAGCTGGTTTGTACTCTAATTACAAAAGGCAGTATTTTCTCCAACAGTATATAGTTCAGTTGATGATAGGAACAACTGGAATATACTACCTTCAAAAATTTACAGAGAATCCATTTAGTATCTGTCCCCCGAGGCCGTGGGGCGGCCAGTGGCTGGGACCCCATCTGCGCATAATATTGAGAGATGGGGAGGGCGAGATAGTTGGGCTCGGCTCCGCTGTGTTTGGACCTGGTGTATATGAGTGTGTATTTTTACACAATCGACCCTAGTTTAATATCAGCACTACATGATTTGTCAATCATAGTAACCCCATTACTTACTATTTTTCAGAGGCAATGCTGAGTACTCACGGGTCTCGAATAATCTCCCTCCCCCAGGCCCGCACCTATTAATTTTTTAGATTTTTTTTCACACACACCCGTTCTTATTCAACCCTACTCCACCCCGTTTATTAGATGTTGCTAATCTATCTATTTTAATTTTCTTTAGACATTAAAAAACATACAAGACAAACAAAATTACATTACAAGAAATCCCATTCATTATAAAATAAATAGGATGGGTTGTGGTTCTCAATATGTAAACTAAACGACTAACTCAGTAGTAGTAGTAGTAGTAGTAGTAGTAGTAGTAGTAGTAGTAGTAGTAGTAGTAGTAGTAGTAGCAGCAGCAGTAGTAGTAGTAGTAGTAGCAGCAGCAGCAGTATACGTCTACCGTATAGTCTTTACTATGGGTCCTGCTTAGGTATATCCTCTATCCTGTGATCTGTACGCTGGTCCCTGTGCCTTTGTGTACCGAGCAGCGGGGCTATATACAATAACAAAACTACAGCAGGGTCACGTTTGGAACGTCTTTGATGATAATTCATCAGGAGAATCAGTACTGAACTATAAACAATAACAGTACTTTTACACCACCATCAGTATATTCTGTCTCTGTTTTACGTTGTAATCTTTTAACAACTACACATAACATCTCTTATCAACTGTTTATGCGTCTCCTTACTTCTATCAATCATCTGCCTACCTACTAAGTTGGCTGGCTGGCTGGCCTTTGTTTTTTTTCTCTAGGATAAACTTCAAACCATCTTTATCTATCTCTCCCTATCACTATATGTGTGTGTTTAATGTATCTTGAATATTTATATCTATGTATGTATGTATGTATGTATGTATGCAAAAGGTAAACAGAAATAACAAAGCAAACGACACAGTACAATAAAGAAATATATTAGTCTTACGCTCGATATAGTAGAAAAAGAGCCTTAACATATACTCACACACACGTCTGATGTGCTATCAATTCTAAAGTCGGGCCCGATCACTATCAATTGTATATTGAGATGAATGATCGTGAAACGTGTCACAAGTGAATAAATATATATAGATATATTGATATTATATTGATACTTCGTTATCATTATTATTATGTACGATCTGAATCCAAATCCCGCCGAGCTTAGCTTTGCCTTTCATCCTTACGGTGTTGATAAATAAAGCACCAGTAATGCACTGAGGTTGATTTAATCAACTTTCCTCTTCCCAAAAAACTGATGGCCTTGTGTCTAAAATAAAAACAATTATTATTTTTAAGTTTGTGGGAAAATTTTTAGAAAAACTTGGAAACTTTTAACAATGCATTTTATATAAACAGTTTTATTCATCAAACGTACTATTATAGGGTTATAGGGTCTATCGTACAATTTGGTGTTCTATTTTTGCCGAAAATTTCGTCAGAATTTTCTTTTTTTATTATAAATATAGATCATAATTCTTAAATTTTTTTTGTTTTATTTTCAAATTTTCAGTTATTCACCTCCTCTTTGATATTCAGATAATCTTGACTCAAACTATAACCACAAACCCTTAATCTAACTCCAACTCTTACCTACATCTTATTCGTATTGGAATTTTGATTTCATTTCTCTCCAGAATTACAATCTGTTTTAAATGTAGGAACCATGGTTTAATAAAGAAAAATCAAACAAAATATGGAAGGGTGCGTCTGAAAATTTTAGATTTTGATTTTTTTTTTTTACAAAATCGTATTCACTTATGTTTTAAATGTAGGATTCTGACGAAAAAATGTATGCAGAAAATAAAAGTTACGGGTGTGGCGTTTGTTCGACACGAAACTGCCGTTATTTCTAATTTGACTTCCTGATAGGTTTCTTCCATCAGCGATTGTTTTCAGAAACTCTCCACTCCCCGTTGTTGTTGCCTTCATTGCATTCTCTGTTATTATTATCTCTCTCTCTCTCTCTCTCTCTCTCTATATATATATATATATATATATATATATATATATATATATATATATATAATATATATATATATATAATATATATATATATATATATATATATATATATATATATTGTTATACTTTGGGAGGGTCATGACCCTCCCAAAGTATAACAATATCGGTTTCAACACACGATTTCAGATAAAGAATCTTGCTAAACAAATTCAGAAACGATATATATATATATATATATATATATATATATATATATATCCTTCTTCTGTCCCTTTCTGACTCTTTCTTTGTTACTCTCTCTCACTATCTATCTTTCTCTCTCTCTCTCTCTATATATATATATATATATATATATATATATATATGCGTGTGTGTATATATATAGAAGAGCTGCTACAGGACTAGAACTGTTTCATTCGTGTAAATCATCAGGAAGCTTCCTGATGATTTCTCACGAATGAAACTGTTCTAGTCCTGTAGAAGCTCTTCTATATTAAAACTTTTATACTCTGCTATGTATTGAGTACCTTACTTACTCTGGTTAGATCCGACTCAACCCGGAATAACTTTTCGTAGTCCTTGCATGTTGCTCCTAGACGAGGTGCATGTTTTCAGAAGAACTGGAATATTGCTATACATTTTTATGTACATAAAACTTATCAGAATGAACTGGATGTTACTACTATACGTTCTTCAGAGGATGAGGGTTAGCCCATTGTCGTTACATGTCTTTGCTATGTTTAATGGTTTGGGTCAAGAGGAAGGATCCGCGCCTATTAAGCTTGCAAACCCACCCAAACTGGTCAGATGAGGTAATGTGGTGATACTCAAATTGATGTAGAGTGTCGATGACCTTGGCTGTTAATCCCAGACTATTCAGATGATACTGTGCGGCCATGCCCTTGGCAGTCGCTCCCAGATTGGTTAGATGATGTATTGTGATCATGATATTAAAGGCCCTCCCAAATTGGTAAAATTGATACTATGTGACCATCAGAAAATGTAGTAAAACCATTGCTTTTACAAATACAGTCAGACAGGTCAGTTGGATATAATGTCACCATGACCTTGCCAGATACTGCCAGACTGATCAGTAGGATGCTGTGACCCTCATCTTTACAACCTATGCCACACTGGTTAGATTAATGTTGTGTGACGCTGACCTTCACAGACCCAGCTAGGTTGGTCAATTTGATTCGGTGTGACCATGAATTTGTCAAACACCCATTGACTGGTCAGATTGATATGGTGTGACCATTATTTTCTCAGATCCCACCTGACTGATCAGTTGGATACTGTATGAGCCTGGCCTTCATATCCCCTTTCTAGATTGGTCAGATGGTGTAGTGGGACCGTAGCTTTGGTAGAGACTCATAGGATGGTCAAATTGATGTGGTTTGACTATTACCCTATCAATCACTCCCAGGCAGGTCAATTTGATGCTCTGTGAATGACCCTGGCTTTGCGGTGGTTGTCAAATTCTTTCCGTTAATGTTTTGCTTGAGCAGCTTCATGTTGTCGATTGTAGGAAAAATAAGGGAGGAAATTCCAGTGGGATGACGTTCGGTAGAGGAAAGATCGGGTATAAGGGTTAGTGCTGGCCCGGAGAGAAGGAAAAGTGTGGATGACGTGATTAGTTAAGACTGTGTTAGTTAAGGTGGATCGAATGGGTTTGGCTGGAGGTGCTGTGTAATTAGCAGAAGCAGTTATAATTACGATGGCAGAAACATAATGGATTGAGTGCATGTGGGATAGGGGTTGGCGAATGACCTATGGTTAATTAATCGAATGTCCTCTTGTTTTTGCCCACAGGCTTTGCTCATTTCATCAGACGTGTTTATTTAAATGTTGCTTCTTATTTGGTGCTATATGGCTATGTGGTTAAGGAGTTCGCTTTGCAGTCACATGATTTTCGGTTAGATTCCACTGTGTGGTACTTTGGGCAAGTGTCTTCTTATATAGCATTGGTTTTAACAATACCTAATGAGTGAAATTTGGTTGACAAAAACCCATCATATATATGATGGAGAGAGGGCGTCCGAGTTTACGTTTAACAACCGGTGCTGTGTGTTTATGTACTGTGACTTAGTAGAAATTGTCGCCCTGTTTCTTCCAGAAAACACTATAGTCGAATAGTCAAGAAGATGGCTTCACTATCATTATTTCCCAAGTTCGATCCCACTGCGTAAGATCTTGGAGAAGTGTAATTTCCCATAGCCTAGAATTTACCCATGCCTTGAATGAAATTGCGTAGACGGAAACTGTTTGTAAGCCCGTCAAAATGACAGTACCTTTAATTTAAAGAGACAGTATTCTCACACACTGTGTCACCGCGCGTATTTCCCTGAGAATTACGTTAAAGATACACGTGTCTGTGGAATGTTCAGTCATTTACACGTTAATTTCACGAGCAGACAGTTTCATTGCTCTTACAACTGGAAGACAAATAGTCCAAACTGACAAATATTACGCAACACTTGTCACTGTGGTGTCAATTCTATGTTTTCAAACTAATTACACTCGGTTATTGCACATTTACTTGTCAAACTTTCATGTCATATCTTCATCTAATCTGCTTTTTGTATGTGTGTGACTGTATTTATGTAATCGTGTGTGTGTGCATGAGTGGCTGTGTAAATGTGTGCTCGTTTCTGCCTTTGTGTGTGCACATGTGTTAGTGTGGGTGGTTGTGAGTGCTGGAATTTGTTTGATCTACGTTAAGTATACTTGCACATTTTGAGCGTGCGTGCATATCTATTTATTTGTCTGTCTATCTATTATACTTCCTAGTTATGTATATGTCTATATACCTGTATATGTACGTATGTGTGTGTGTATGTATGCATGTAAAGCTATGTCTAGTTGTTTATCTTTCGCTTTGTTTGACTCTCTATCTGTCTATCTATCTAAATATAGAGATATTTGATTATTTATCTATTACATCTATTTTTCTGAATGAATTAGCGGTTGGCTTTTGCGAAACATAAATACCAGTCAACCAAAATATATACACTATATAGTGCATACGACTCTGTTGCATATAGCGAATCAAACCACCATTGAATGTTTAGTGTTATTTCTATATAAACAACACAATATTAACATGTGTGTGTGCGTGGGTGTGTGGGTGTGTACGTGTGCATGGGCGGATGTTTGTGTGTATACACTTATCGTTGGGGGCTTGTGTGATTTTGATGTTGACCCGCCTTTATCCAGACATGGTGTGTCGAGGAGTACGTTATCTAACGTACCCTTTCTACATTTTGTATATAATAGTTTGATTTGGCTGTTATTTTTAGCAGCTACAACATCCACATGTATGCTCCATCATTAGCTCGTATTGTAACTGTTGTTTAGCCCCAGGTCAATTCCTATCTAATAGGCCCATCATGCCTTTTATTTTCAAACATAGTCTATCTGGGACTAAATCAATGGTTCCCAACCTTTTGTGCACCAAGCCCCACCTAACATGCGCCCCACGTTGGGAATCACTGGACTAGATTATGAAGTAAGTCCTATATTTTAATTAAACAAAGTTGTGTGTAAAGGTAGATTTTGCTGCTATTTCTACTAGAACGAATGACCATGCAAAGGCAATCTTCCTGCAGGCGAAGAATTGGCAGTCGTTAGAACGTTGGTATTTCTCCCAGATCTCTGCGCTCTAAGTCTCATCGAAGCCAACCTTTTCTTTCATCCTTTCGGGTTCGAGAAATAAAATACTTGTCCAGGGTGCTTTGCTGTATCTGATCCAATTCTGAGGGTTCTGAGCTGGAACTCCACCACCTCATGCCGCGACTGGCTGATAGCTTCAGCAAAAGAAAGGCGAATGTAAACATTGTTTCCTTGATCCGATGTGACGATCGGCTCCTTTCCCTTTTATATATTGATTACATACATGTATTGATTAATCAGACACTGTAGAGGGTTGGATTGGTGGATTATGGTGTGAGGGTCTGGTCACACCATACATTTTGTGTTTGATTAGGAATACTTTTTCTGTAGAACTCAGTTCTTCGCACTATTGTACCTCACGGCACTAATTACATCTTGGTACTAGGGTCCTGTTGGATACTAAGGGACCAGATACCTTATGGTAATGAGTATCTCTGTGTATTGGGTATATCTCAATACTAGATAACTCTTGTCTCCAAGTAAGGCGTAGGTACTTCCCATCATTATATATCTTCTGGCAATGAGCATTGATCACAAGATAAGTTATGTTGCTAGGTACTTCTTGGCTGGTATAATGTACCTCTCAACATTATGTGTATCATAATGTAAATACATATATACATACATACACACGTGCGCGCAGATATATACTTACAAACATATATGCATATACCGTTCAAACATTTTCGATCATTGAATTATAGTCATGCTGCAGCAGCATATATCGATCTCAATACTTATTGACCACTTATGATGGAAGGCAAAATAGGTCTGCTTAGAATTTGAACTTAGAAAATAAAGGGGTGTAACTAAACGTTCCAAAGTAGCTAGTTCCAGACTGAACTAGCTGTTGAAACGGCAAGAGCTCAGTGGTCGGGCCCCGACTCTTTCTAATATAGCCGTATTCTACGACACAAAGTATCGAGTATTCTGCTTAGTAACGGTCTAACTAGTTTTAAACTAGCTATTCACCAAGCGTGAATCTAATATAACTGTGTAAAATTGCCTACTGTATTTTGTTTGGTCATATATATATATAGGCTTAAAAATAAGAAGAAAGCAAACACGGGAGAAATTTTCCTCATCAGTTGTCTGCTGGGGGTCTCGGATATTTCTACGCATTAAAGACAAGATATCTACCCCCCGTGCGTTCAATAGCTAGGTAAGTTATTGAGAAAATGAAATATAGGATAACAGAATGGAAAAGGGAAGAAAATAGAAAAGAGAAAAACTGCGAAAAAACGGGAAACAACAAACCGAAGAGTGTGTGACCAAATCGAAGAGAGAAAATTAAAGTCCACGACGATTACTGAACATAAGTTCTAGATTGTGCGGACGAGAAAAAAGACACGTCTGACCTCTGCGAGAGTGAGAGAGAAAAGGACTGCTAGAGAGACAGGCGAGGGAAACAATGAGGTGGCTAGCAGAGAGAGGGTCAGTGAAAGTGACAGGGAGAAAGGGAGAGAAAGAAAGAGGGGGAAGAGTAGATAGCAACAAAATAGGTAGGTAGAAGGAGAGAGAAGACGGGTCACAGCGAAACATTATAAAATATATGAAGAGGAGTGACTGTGTAGTTGCTAGGTAAGGTATGCTTAAAAATAAAAAGAAAGCAAGAACGAGATATG
>OZ024743.1:62155307-62157807 GCA_964016885.1 Eledone cirrhosa
AGAGAATAAGAAAATACCAAGTAGTTTCAGATGTTAAAGTCCTGTATATATATATATATATATATATATATAGAGAGAGAGAGAGAGAGAGAGAGAGAGAGAGACCTATAAATACCATATTTATTTTTTGATACCCAGATTCCTGATGATTTCTAAAGAATAAAACAGTTCTAGTCCTGTAGAATCTCATCTATATTAAAACTTATATATATATATATATATATATATATATATATATTGTAGTTTTTATATAACAATATATATATATATACATATACATATATACATATATATATATACATACACACATACACTCGCACGCATCCCAATCCATCATATTTATTTTAATAATGTACGGGTATTCTAGTAATGAACTTTTTTTGTCATGTATGTTTTTTAATAATTTTCGCAGGAGTGCTACCACTTAAAATGCGATAGATTAGCAAAAATTAATAAACATGGGAGTGGGGATCTAAAAAAGTAATAAGCGAGGTGGGGGGTGGGGACGATTATTCGAGACCTGAGAATGTGTGTGTGTGTGTGTGTACATTTCCCATGTATATCGGAAGGTGACCGCAGTTACAGAAGGTACTCAATACGTTTATAAAGTGTAGGCATATTTATTATAGAAACGACTTCTACATGACTAGAACTGTTTCATTCGTAAGAAATCATCAGGAAAGTTCTGATGATTTATTATGAACGAAACAGTCATGTAGTAGTTATTTCTATAATAATATATATTGGGTCGTCATGGATGAAATTTGTAGAAATTTGTTTTTTATCTACAAATTTCATATTTGACTACCTAATATATATATATATGAGGGGGGGGGGGGCGTTGAAATCCAAACGAAGAATCGCTGCAATGACAATAGCGTAAGAAATAGAATGAAATAGTCTTAGAAGTCAGAAACTAAGTGGCCATCAAATGTACAGGTGTCCCAAAAAATGTATACACATATTTATTAGAATTCTGTTGAAGTATGTATACATTTTGGGGGGACATCCTATATATACAGATAGATAAGGAGAGAGAGAGAGTGTGTACGAGGGAACAGAAAGACAACACCTTTGGCAGAACTTTTATTAAAAGAACATTTGCCACCTCTTTTGTCTTACATTTATATTCCAAATTGTAAGTAAACGTTTTTTTGACAGGTTGTAGCTTTTGTGTGTGACAGACAGACAAAGAATGTCTACAGTTATTATTATATAGATTAGATTTTTACCGACAAAGATCTTAACTAGTTTCCTCGTATTCTCCAATTTTGCCATCACTAATGGTGGCATGCTTGTCATAGTATCTCTCTCTAGTAGCTTCACAAACTCCTCCTTCACTATCTTTCTCATTCCTCCTATGCTGTCTCACTCTTTCTTTCTCTCCTTCCTAATATACTCTCTCTTTTTCTATCGACACTTCTACGCTCTCTCTCAGTCCCACTAACTCACACTCACACTCTACTATATTTGAATGTACGCGCGCACAACTATATATATATATATATATATATATATATATATCGCAAGCGGTGGAAGGGACCGTCCTGATGAAGGCCAGTTAAGCCTGAAATGCATAGACGGTTGTCCCCCTTGCTTCTGCTGGACATCACTAGAGGGCGTTAGCCCCCCGGTGTTTGCATAGCTACGGCTTCCTAAAACTGTATTTCTTTGGAGCTACGAAATACTTATACATATTGTATAAAGCTATGCTTGAAGCGAAATCCTATTTCTGTTATATATATATATATATAACAGGGGGTGTAACTTGGAGCGTCACCTACCAATAAATGTAATGGAGGAGTAACCAATCGTCCTTGTTATCCTTTCAATATATATATATATATATATATATATATATATATATATATATAGTTTTGTTTCTGTGTATGTATATATGGATGAGTATGTGGTGAAAAGGGTGAGAATTTTCAGAGGTGAATGTATGTTTACCAAGTGATTAAAGAAAGCCAGGTAGAAGGCAGATAGGTGTAAAAGTAGGTAGGATTGATTGGTTGGGTGGGAAGTTATGAAGCGTTGGGTGAGGTGGATATATAGGTAGTTATGTCGCTTGGTAGGTAAATAAGTTGATTGATTTGCCGACCGACAGATAGATAGGTAGGTAGGTAACTAAATTGACATACACAACGTCTGCCAAATAGACACGGTTAGATAAATAGGTAGATGGGAGGGTAGGTAGGTAGTTTGATAAGTTTGTGTGTATGTTTATATATATATATATATATATATATATATATAATATTATTAAAACTGAGCGTCGTCTGTATTATGTATGTATGTATCCTACACACTTCCCTCCTATAGTTTCTTAGCTTTACTCTCTCCGTCGCTCTTCCCTCTCTCTATAATAGATCATTCCCCCTCTCTATAATTTAACTGCTTTACTCTCTCTCTCTCTATTGCTCTTCACTCTCTCTATGACAACCCTGTTTTAGTTTCCGTATCTCCATTCAATATATACACATAGAGAGAGAAAGAG
>OZ024743.1:62162807-62182815 GCA_964016885.1 Eledone cirrhosa
ATATATATATATATATATATATATATATACAGAGAGTGTAACGTGAAGTTACTGTTGGTTCACCCAGGTGAGCATTCGATGTTTAGATTCTCTTCTGTAGCTAGGTGTGGTTAAGGAATTAGCTTTGCAGTGTGGTGTCTTGGGTCATTGGTAAAGCTAACTCGTTAAACTCACATTCATGTCTGCGCCTATTATATATACATTTATTTTTCTTATCTAGAATTATATTGTCCAAATTGACCTTCTCATGTTAAAATCGGTAGGCTGTTGTCTAACAGATTGAGCGACTGAGAGGAGTCTGTGTCAGTGGCTCGTGTCGTGTGGTGTCAAAATTTCCAGTAAATGCAGCAAATGGTTAAGGAGGCGTGATGTGCAGTATTTAAATAAAAGTGTATGGTTAGAAGTAACAGCAATTCCGTCATTAACTACTGAAGGAAAAAGATGTAAAAAGTTAGCGAGATATATTCCAACCCTGACGGAGACTCAGTATGTGGGTCAGAGATTAATTTGTTGACAGCAAGCTGCAATAGGGAGCCATCAGATAGAAAAATATCTGAGTCATAAGATGAAAAGACACAGTCAATATAATAGGCGAGAAAATTATCTACAAGATTCTCTTTAGTGACTCTAGTGATAATTGTGATAGTGGTGATGATGATTAATAATAATAATAATAGTAATTTATTTATATCTTTATTTATATCATATTAATAATAATTCTTTCGTGTTTTATTTGCCACCAGGGCCCATTCAATGATACAATAAAATGCTTATAAAGGTGTTACAAAATATGTGAAAGGGTAAACAAAACGAAGCTCTATAAAAACAAGGGGTGGGGCAAAGACGTTACTCAATAAGAAGAAAAAGAAAAAAAGAAAAGTGGGGGTATAAGACTAAGAGATAATAGCCCTCTTCCCCACTCCATTCCACCAAAAAGGAATCAGAACAGGTTGAACTTTTATGTACATGTACTGACAAAGTGGGTTACATGTTTGTCAACAACAAAGAGATTTTTTTTTAAATGGTGAATTTTAAAAGAAACTCTGTTGGTTGATTTGTCTACAAAGAACCAGCTTGGTCAGAAGATTGTAATATGGTGCCACAATGTAATATACTTGTGGGAAGTTATTTCATTGGAAGTATCTTTATATTAATGACTATTGTTAGTATTATCAACATCCCTTCATATTATATACTAGTGCAGTCAATAATGACGGCAATAGCTTCTTCTTCGCCCACTTATTCCTGAGAGGGTCATGGGGGGCAGAATCCTTTTCCAACTGATCCGGTTGGATCCCCAAGTGAGACCAGCTAAGCTCATGGATGTTATCCAACCAACTTGCTCGGGGTCTACTCCTGGGTCCCTTTTTCAGTTGGCTATGCAAAATCTGTCCAGCGATTCTTTCTTGAGACATTCTAATTATATGTCCGTAGTATCAGAGCTGTGATCTCTCAATTCGGAGAAATAGCGGCTCTACCTGGAGCGACTCTCTAATCTCTGAGCTACACACTCTATCGAGTAATGTTACTCCAAAGACCCTTTGGAGGAACCTCATTTCAACCGCTTGTTTCGCGGTCGTATTCTTTCGGTCATTGCCCAAGGTTCATGACAATAGGTAAAGATTGGTCCGAATATCGAATTGGAGATAGCAAGTTTGGCAATTATCCGACGGCAATAGAATTAAATGTGTTTAATTTTTTGAGTCCGGGATTGCCACATATATGAATAATCATATAAACTGGAAAATTTGTGTTTTTAATAAATCAATGATTTGTATAAAAGAAACAATACAGTTATCTTGATTACTAACAATTAGAAACGATCAAGATAAAATGTTATTTTATTAATTCATTTCTAGGATATAATTAAATACATGTTCGGTATATATGTATAAATGGCATACAGGATTCCATGTTTGAGTAACTTTGAAGAAATGAGTATTTACACGGGAAGATTCAGGGTTAGAACTCTGGTGCTTGTGATTGGAAAGCGAACTTAATGTAGCAAAGTAACTGAGATGGGGATGCATTGTGTGTATATTTTTATTTGTGGAAACTTTAACAAATTACAAACCAGGATTTCTACCAAAACTCTTTTCCTACTATATCAAGCGTTAAACTAATACATTTCTTCAATGCAGTGTGTTGATTCCGTTTAACTCCCCCCTCCGCCATATATATATATATATATATATATATATATATATATATATATATATATATATATATATATATATAATAGGTAGATAAAATGTACAAACACATTTCGAATTTTTATGGTTGGTTATGATTTTCGCTGACACTATAAGTGAAATAGTTTACTTATCAACAAAAGCATAATGGCAACCAACAGAAAAGAGTAAATTAGGCGTGGTAAATGAAATCTGTGAATGCTGTAGGTATCACACCTTTAACACAACAATATCTCGCTTTTTAATATATTAAATACCGCACAGGTCTCCCCTGAACAAACTAGAAAAATAAAAAGGTGCGTTGTTAACAATAAAGCATCAAATAAGTCAGTTGAGAGGTTCTATATTACATTTAGAAATATATATATAGATAACGAAGGAAATGTGGTAAGGAACCAGGTGGACCATAACGCACCAAAGTACTCAATACTTGGGGTAGTAGAGTGGGTAATAGGAACCAGTAAGACCCCGACGGCTGAGCTCAAGCCAGAGTCCAGAATTAGCCGTCGAAACGGCTTGAGCTCAGCCGTCGGGGTCTTACTGGTTCCTATATATATATATATATATATATAGAAATATATATATATATATATATATATATGTGTGTGTGTGTGTGTAATGCGTGTGTGTAATCATGTTCTCTTTATGACATTGTAACTTGTACCACTGTCTAGACAAACTTTATACCCACTTACAACCAATGATGTAAGCACACAAAAGCTTTATGTATGTTAGATAATTTAATGTACATACGCACAACAAGTAACAATGTTTATAAAATAGTAAATACTACAATCTTCTGTTGGACATCCGTTGGTTACGACCATCAGTGTTCCAGTGATTCAAACAAAAGCAGCCTGCTCGTGAAATTACCGTGCAAAAGGCTGAGCATTACACAAATACGTCCTCATGTAACAATATTTTTCAATGAGATTCAGCCTGAAGCTGATTCTTTGAACTACAGGTACAACTTATTTTATAGTGGAATGGAGCAATGTCTCGTGCTCAAGTTCAAAATGCGCCGCCGTAAATTGAACTCATGACCTTACAATCTTCAGCCGAACACCCTAACCACTTAGCTACACTTCTTCATATATTGCAGCTAGAATGAAATAAAATAATAGTGTATTATATAGACAAGGCCAGCAATTTGGGGGGAGGGAGAAATCGATTAAATTGACCCCAGTGCGTGACTGATACTTTATTTTATCGACCCCGTAAGGATGAAAGGCAAAGTTAACCTTGACGGGATTTGAACTCAGAACGTAAAGGGATGTAATTAAATGCCGCAAAGCATGGCGTCCGACCCTCTACCGATACCGCCAATCCATCGCCCTAGAATCAAATAAAATAATAAAGTTCAAGAGATCCAGGAGTATTATTTTATCGCAGTTTCATCTCTCGATTTCTTTAAAAAATAGTACAGGAAATAACTGTTAAATATTGCATATATATTGCCGCAGTCCGTGAGCTAGAACAGGGAAGAGTAACAGTGTAGAAAAAATGCAGGTTTTGAGGAAGCATAGTGATATTGGTAATAAAAGAGGTGGTGTGTAAACATGGAATTGTATGTCTGAGGAGTTTAGTTAGAACAAAAGGTTATGTGTAGGACTTCAGAATGTGGTGTACGTAGTATACTATATATTATGCTATATACTGACTTTTTCTGATCATAGTGGGGTGTGCGTTTACGTTGGACAAAATACTTTGAAAAACATTAAAAAGAAAGAAAAATATGTTTGGGAAAAATGGAGAGAAGAAAATCTACACCGTTAGCTGGATGACGTATCTTGGCTGTGACCCACGGACAAGATGGCGAAAAGGTGTTGCCGTGGAGGGTAGCCGATGATACCTGCTTCATCAGCCATTCCACTTCATTTTCAGTAGAATCGCATTCTTTAAACAAACTTTTTTATTTCAGGTGTAATAGAATGGCAAGATACAAACAGTTTTGTAACGAATATTGGGAAAATGGCTCTTACCATTTGCTCATAAAAGTGAGAGATGGGGAGAGACGGAGGCAGTGAGAGTGGGAGTTTGGTTCTTTTGTGTTCGGACCTGGTGTATATAAGAGAGAATGAGTCTAAAAGCTGTTTCTTATACATGATATAGAACAACTGGTATAAAAGGGATGACCTATGACTATAGCAAATGACATTGCCCAAGAAGCCCTGCAGTGAGATCGAACTCGGGATTTAATGATTGTGAAGCGAACCTTTTAACAATTTGGTCATGCTGAGTCCACAATGTAGAAACCTGTAAAAGAATAACTATCTGTTTGCGTTCCCACGCACTTATATTAAAATATTTATTTGGAAAGCCACAAGTTTGTTGTGCAATTCATTGTAAAATATCTGCCTTGTTATTTAACCACACAAAGAGCTGCGGTTTTGTTTGGGGATTTTACTACTGTTTGAAAATGAAACTTTATAATGAAATAAATGAATTTATTGTTGTACAGAAGTATACAAAGATGAAAGTATTATTTTTTTTTAGAGAATACAACTATAAACAAGAAGAGAGAAGAGGAAGGTGAAAGGAAAAATTAGATAATGAAAAGGGAGAATGGTCAACAAAGGGGAAAAGCCTACACCTCCTGGCTAGGTGGTATATGATTTTTCAAGCAAGTGTAGTAGTTGTAGTGGTGGTATTACTACTGTGATGATTTTGTCATATTGTTGTGGCGGTAGTGGTGTCTTTACAACTTGGATGTATATAACTATTCATCCAGCAACATAGACCTATGCATACACGTTTATTATTGTTTTACAAACAAGAGGGAAAAAAGCAGTGTTTTATATTTAAATTTTGTCTCATGGCTTGAACTAGAAACTCTGAGTTAACAACGGAGCGAATCATCAACTTCGTACAACTAAGATGGAACTCCGTCAAATTCGACGATGAGTGTTTTTCAACGGAATGTTCTGCTCGTCAAATTAACGTAGTAGCTGAACATTCCACAGACACGTGTATCTTGAACGTAATTCTCAAGGAGATTCAGTGCAACTGCGTGTGACAACAAAGGACTTTGAATTACAGGTACAGTACATTCGATGGACTTATAAAACATACATGACGACCCAATTTTACTCAGGAGGCATAAGTTGAGCCGAAGCTATGATAAATGACATATGCACAGGTTTTCAGTAGTTGGATCGATCGAGCGTCTTAACCATTTGGCCACGCTGCGTCCACAAATATATCCTTGAATTCAGGGATCTTTAACACTTAGTGGAGTCGTAGAGTCACCATCCTATACCACGGCGGAGTGCCTGGCATTTCAAACATGGCGAAGGCTATCACTCTCCATGCTGGAACCACAGTCGATTTCTTCCAGAGAGAGAGAAAAAAAATTACTAAGCCTGCATTTTCTACTACACAGTCAACACCCACTCACAGAATGTCAACGACAAAGTTGACGGGGTTACGTGTACGTTTGTGGATGTTTATATGGTTTCAGAATGTACACATACACGTGTATATGAGTGTATGTGTGTACGCCAGACATACAACTTCCTGAAAATATATGATCAAAGATTTTTTTTGTCATCCCTCTATGTTTCTCACACCGTCGTTCGTTTACTTCTGCCTCTCAGTTTTCCCTTATGTGGTATTGGGTCTCTGAATTATATGAACATTTTTAACACATCAATCTTAAAACCATTATGTATGTATATGTATGCATGCGTATTGCATGTATTTATTGTGTGTAAGTATGTATTTATTGCATGCATTTATTATGCGTATGTATATAGTGACAAACGGTAACAGCACGAATCAGCCAATGAAAGGCTGTCTCGTTCTATCTAGAACCCTGTGACTCCAAATGAGAAGGACATTTATTTGAAATACAACAAAAACTAAATTAAGGATATGAACAATTAAGATATAACGAGATCTTGTCACCTCGCTCCCTTTTCTTTATGCCCCTGCCCCCTAATAAAATGATGCCTCCACACAGACACACAGAAGGGGGCTAAAAAGAATAATATTCAGAGTAATAACATATGACATTCTAAAATGTGGAAATAGACCGGATATATTTGGTCTGTGGCTGAAATGGTAGCACCATAGGGCGAGGAGGGTATAGGGAGTTTAGGGTGTTTAAGTGTGTTCTGATAAATCAAAAGAATGGGTTTTATACATATGCATAAGATACTTATGGATGTATCTAAACATGTGTTCATCTATTCCTCAGCATGGCCAGTCTAATAACTGAAACCAGTAAAAGAATAAAAGCTTATATATATATATAGTCATTAAATTGCGATCATGCTGGGGCATCCCCATGTATGTATATATATATATATAATTTCACTGTCTTTAGTCATTAAATTGCGGCCATGCTGAGGCATATCCATATATGTGTGTGTGTGTGTGTGTGTGTGTGTGTGTGTGGTTATGGTGCGTCGTTTAGTGGTTAATTGTATTGGGCTCACTTTCGTAAAATGCTTAGGAAAATGAGTTGTACCTGTAATTAACTTGTCACGCTGTCTCGCTCAATCTCCTTGAAGATTACATTAAGGTTACACGTGTCAGCCACCTGCACATTAATTCCAGAAGCAAGCTGTTCCATTTTCTATAAAATTACTGGAACCTTTTGAATGATGTCCAACCCCAACAAATTGAGTCGTTGTACTTCATACTATTCTAATACTGTGATAAAAACGGAAATAGAGCGTCTTCTTGAGAATTTTTCTTTCTTATTTTTTAAACAGAATTAGATATAAATTACCTTACTCGTGAAGATTTGAAATGAAATTAAGATTTTATATCGATATATTGACCTGTGCCGCCGGGTTGGAAGTGGTATCCCGTCTGGCAGTTGTAAGATCAGTCGGCTAGAATTTTCAGACGACATGGTTGTTACTTAATTCGACAGAAGGTGATCTCCGACTTGCACTTGATAGATTTGATGCTGAGTGCTGCGAAAACTGAGACACTCGTCCTCTCAAGGAAGCCTGCACACTCGTGATGTGGAGTTCCAATGAAGCAGGTGGAGAAGTTCAAGTATCTATGGACCACTACTTCTCCGAATTGAGAAATCACAGCTTCGATACTACGGATACCTATAAAATGTCTCAGGAAAAAATCTCTGGACAGATTTCATGGGCAAAACCAACCGGCAAGAGACCCATAGGTAGACCCCGAACAAGATGGCTGGATGACATCCATGAGCTTGGCTGGTTTCACTTGTGCATTCAACCGGATCAGTTGGAGATGGTTGCTTCTGACGGACCCACTGGAACGAGTGTTTGAGGACTCTGTCCCCACGACCCTCTTAAAAATAAGTGGGCGAAGAAGTAGAAGACATTGATATATTCCCATGGAACGACAACCTTTCCGTTCTGGCAATGAACACTTTAACACCGTTCCTACTTGGATGTGTCTATGAGAAGAGATAGAGTAGTTGTTGAACTTGAAAGAAGACAATTCACCAGGTAGTGCTGACGTCAATAGTTTATGTTAACGTTAGTGGTGTGAAGTCTTCTTATTGAGTTGGGAATAAACCGTCCATCTTGTTACAAAATATATTTTTAAATTGCATGTAAAATCTTAATTTCATTTCAAAGGTCTATGAGTAAGATATTTTGTACCTAATACTAATGAAAAAAAGATTAATATTCGCACTAAAACAATGTTTTAGTTCCATTGCTAACAGAAAATCTGAAATACGGTAGTTTAAAATGTTATAAATGCTTTCTATTTCCTAAATATCCTGTAAATATTTTGATGCGTCGTTATTTTTATGTATTATTTTCCATTGTTATATTATGAGCCAGTTCTGTTGATTAGTTTATATACTGGATCTCCGTCGGTTCGATCAACGGAACAGCCTGTTTGTGAAATTAATGTACAAAGAGCTGGACATTCCACTGTCACGTGCACCTTTAACGTAGTTTTCAAAGAGAATGTGGCTTAAAGCTGACCATTTGAATTACAGGTGCAACGCATTTCTTTTCAGGTGAGTGAACTGCAACAATGTGAAACAAAGTGTCTTGCTCAAAGACACAACGCACTACAGATAATCAAACTCACTGCCTTACGATCGTGAGCCGAACACGTCTTACCACTAAGCCGTGCACATTCACTCCTGAATAAAACATTAGTTAAATGCCTGGAAATCTTCTCAAATTAACTTTTTCCTATATTCCACATAAGTTTAAGCGCCTTCTCTGCCTATATAATATTTTCATGGACAGCAACGAAACAAAACACTGTTAACGTACCAGCAGTTTGGTTTAGTTTAAAATCCTGCCTCAAAGCTAAACACTGTACTTGCTGTGGAATACGATCTCTCAGTTCCTGGTTTTCTTAATGAAAATCCACAAATTATTTTCCACTCTACTGGACAAAGGGAGACACAAACCAAACCTCACCTCCACTTCTACAATGTAATTTTTAAATGATTTAATAACTTTAGAGTTTTTAATCCATCCTTGAACTGGAAACCAGATAAACACGATAATTTGAAACGTCTCTCTCTCTCTCTCTCATCAGATAAATAATGATAAATACATAATTGAGAAAAGGCGGCGAATTGGCAGGCTTGTTTATGTCAGATTAAGTGCTTTACAGTATTTGTTCTGCCACTTTACGTTCTGAATTCAACTTGCGTCATGGTCAACTTTCGAGGTTGATAAAATACCAGTCCACGGCGGTGGTTTGCGGAATTGTTAAAACATTTGACGAGGTGTTTTACTGTATCTGTTCTAGCTCTTTGTACCCTGAGTTCAAATTCTGAACCATGTCTAATCTGCTCTTGACCAGTATGGGCAGTAGACCCCAAACCAGCATGAATGCTGAAGAATCCTCTAGCCATGTATGGAAAACGACTATGATAGAAAAATAACTAAGAGTGGAAGTAGTAGATAAATCTGTATTACTTGTGTAAAACAGTAAACTGTCAAATCTGAAAGCATAATGGTTTCTGATTTTGACACAAGGCCATCAATTTGGGGGGAGGGGAAAGTCGATTAAACGACCCCAGTGCGTTACTGGTACTTTATTTTATCGATCCCGTAAGGATGAAAGGCAAAGCTAACCACGGCGGGATATGAAATCAAAACGTAAAGGGGCGTAACTCCGTGCCGCAAAGGACGGTACCCGACGCTCTGCCGATGCTCCCAATCCACTAAACATAATACTGAGTAGGAAGATGACATTGAGTGATAGTAAAGGTGTGTGAATTAGTGGTTGGGTTTCTAGACTCACAGCCAGAAGGTCGTGGGTTCGATTCCGGCACTGGCTGTTGTGTTGTTGAGCTGCTTTCCGTGATAGGACGGGGACCCTTTTTAAAACACTCGAGAAATTGCCTATGCAATGTAACTTCGCAGGCCGTCAGCTAAACCTATATAGGTGAGTGCCGTAAATTTTATTTGTCTCATTTCATTGCGTGGAAATTAGTGTAACAGATATAGCTCTGTGGTTATGAAGTTCGCTTCACAACTACGTGGTTTCGCTTTCAACACTACCTCGTGGAACTTTGGACAAGTGTCTTCTCTCTTATCCTCTAGTCAACTAAAACTTATGAAGTTTTATTCAGACGAAAACTGAAAGCTCGTCGGTTAATTGAGGATCTGTTTCTGATTTTTTTTTTTTAATACCACAAACTAGCCCTTGGGTGCCTTTGATAACTTCCTCTTTTCCTACCATCATTCTTGGAAGCTCTTATAACACTATGACATGTAGACATCTTATATATATATATATATATAGTAATAATTGTGTCTACTTTTGGCACAAGGCCAGCATTTACCCAGTACATTACTGGTACTTTATTTTATCGACCCCGTAAGGATGAAAGGCAAAATTAACCTCGGCGGGATTTGAACTCAGAAAGGCATATATATAGTAATAATAATAATAAGTGTGAAGACTAAAATCCAATATATATATATATATATATATATATACCTTTGAGGTCGCTGGAACTCCAGAAATAGCAGCCCAATCTCCCTCAGATGACACCCTAACCTCTTGAGAAAAAAGAAAGACACATTAGATAGCGTGATTCTAGATACCTCATGGCTTGGATGCCTTTGCGCTGATAATAGTTTTGTCAGATCATGGATGACCTTGCTCTAAACATTAACAAATAATACTATAGACTCGGCGTTTGTTCAATGACTGTGGAATAAGTGTGTGTGTGTTATTTGAGAATGGTTTCCTAATTATTCTTGACCTTCACACTAATCTTTCTCCTACACTATGCAATAGATGTGTCACTTCAATTGTTCTGCTGTTGGTGGTGGTGGTGATGGTTATACAGCTGCTGTTGTTGTAGTGGTAGTGGTAGTGGTGGTGGTGGGTTTTTCCTTCATATATGTGCATGTATATACGGTTAAATACATTCCATTGCTCTGGTAGTGGTGATGTTTACACCAATCCCATCCGGCTTGTTGTTGAGATACACTAACTCATTATTTCATATTACTCATTAAATGTTAGCCTTTATATTAGTCCAACTTTCTGGAGTGTCTCATTTCATAACAACTGCATTATACAGTATATATTGGTAATGGTGTCCTATGATTAGTGAAATGTTTTGTTGACACTTACGTGTGTGTGTTTTTACACTTACAGATATATAAATGCTTATAAAAATTAATAATATAATATATAGAAATAAATACAGAAAGAAGTGTGTTTAGAATTACAAGGGCTGAAAAACCACTTTGGTGCGATGTATATAATCTATGAACAAACGGAAAATATATAATAACCGGAAAAAGTTGAATTAAAATGTACTAACAGTTTTAATAACTACTAGCAGTAAAACCCGGCGTTGCTCGGGGTCGCCCAGTAGCTGTGTTAAAGTTACAATGTTAAGTTTCTTTCTTGGCTTAAAAACTGTAGTGTCTACTGTGCAGACTTGCATGTGGTGTTTTTGATTAATATTCCCTCAACCAACAATATGCCTTATGAAGTTAAGAAAACATAACGATAACCCGAATGTTATAACAAAAGAGGATGCTGGGGATAGAAACTGCACTGGTTATTTATTAACAAAGATCGAAAATGTAAACACTGCAACGCAGAGAAAAACATTAGCGTAACCAAATTATCAGTTATGTCTGTCTGCACGCCTATATCACCTCTCTGCACGACTGTCTGTCTGCACGCCTATATCACCTCTCTGCACGACTGTCTGTCTGCACGCCTATATCACCTCTCTGCACGACTGTCTGTCTGCACGCCTATATCACCTCTCTGCACGACTATCTGTCTGCACGCGTATATCACCTCTCTGCACGACTGTCTGTCTGCACGACTATCTGTCTGCACGCCTAACGACGAAATATTTGCTTGTTTTACGTAGTCTTTAAATAGACTTGTTTTCAAGTAAAAAATATTGTTTTAAAATGCTTTTAAATGGAAATGAAGCAAAACGGAAGCTTAGTGTTCGAACTGATGAATTTTGCAGGTCAATATTTTGCTGGCTCGACAACTGTTCGTGTATTGTGTTAATGTCATTTTAAACGCTGAGAAAGCCAGCGTAATTTTTTACGTAAGACGCTCAATGTAAACAGAACAAAGGGAAATAACTGATAACTTACGCTCAAAAATCAATACATTATATTTATTCGATTTCGTCAGATAGGGCGGGTCAATTTGAAATATTTTTTTCCGATGTCTTCGCTAGGGCTCAATGTACAAGTATAGCAATTTCGGTGCAATTCCGTCAGAGATTCTAAGAGGAGATGTGTGCCAAAAATCGATAGACAGACAGACAACCACAGTTTTATATATATAGATTGAACTCCTGGACAAACTAGAGATATAGTTTGTTTCGCCATAAATTTGTGTCTGTAACAAAATCCTAGGGCTTCTCAACAGGAGTTAGAATTATATGCACAGCACACCTAGAGATAATTTAGGTAACTAAATATCACACGAGGTTTATATATAGAGAGAGAGAACGGCTAGAAATGGCTAGAAATGGCAGCCTAAAGCCACTCAACTTCAAAGCTCAACAAATAAGGGAGGTTGTTAGGAGCCGAATTCCAATAAAAAGCAGAGTTATAGACTCATTAATACCCTGTAATTAATGAGCTCAAAGTATAAAAATTAATAGAAATTCGTTCTCGTTACAATTTTCTTTCTTTTTTTCTAATGCTAAATGAATTAACCTAGTTAAGGTGTTGGATTCAGGATCATAAGATCGTAGGTTCGATTTCTGAGCAGTGTGTTGTGTTATAGAACAAGATGCTTCATTTCCCGTTGTTTGGGTTTTTTCCGATAGGTCTGGGGGACACCTGAAATATCTCCTGCGAGAGCTTACCATATAGACGACTAATTAAACCTGCATAGGTGTGAACTGTAAATTTCCTTTTTTTTTTTCAGATGGATAACTATATTGACAATTTAGTTGAATATAGTGCTTTATGTACTTTATATATGTTATGCACTTGTTTACTCATAAATGTGTGTATTTGTGTGTACGACGGAGTTAGAGTTGTTAGATAGAGTACTTTGCGGCATTCGTTCCAACTTTCTGCACTCTGAATTCAAGTTACCCGAAGTTCAGTTTTGCTTTTCATCCGTTTGTGGTTGATAAATAAAATACCAGTCAAGTATTAGGGCCAATTTTTCCTGTATACCTCTTTCTCACTTCCACTCTCTTACGCGCTCTTTCCTTCGCTAGAAGAAATTGGCTGTTTACATCAAGAGAAGTATGGTCCTCGCCAAGTTTAAATAACAAAGACGGCGTCCCAAGGACTCCGCCGAGAGTTAAGATCCCATGGATATACGAGGGGGTGCTGAACAGTTCCTGGTTAAGGGTATTGCGAAAGGGTAGAACTGTTACTTTTACAGAGGAGGTAGGACCGCTGAAATAAGTGTGCGAATCTGAGATGGAAATATGTTGAATAAGATCATAATTAACTGATCCTCCTGTATTTTCTTTTATCCAAAGCCAGGAACTTTTCAGCACCTCCTTATATATATATATATATATATATATATATACATATACATACACATACACCTCTCTCTGTCTGTATGTGTATATGATTTCATCCTTATTGTATGGATGCAGAAATGAAATGAGAAGTTAAGATGTTCACTTCGTAATTATAAGATCCTAGGTTCGATCCACTGCGTGTCACCTTGAGCAAGTGTTATTTACTTTAACCTCTATTTGATCCTGGTTTTGTGAGCAAAATTAGGTAGACGAGAATTGTTTGGGAGCTCGTCGGCTGAACTCTACCTATAATTCAAAAGGCCAACCTTGTCGCATTGTAATAAACTGTATCTTTGAGAACTACGTTAAGGGTATGCGTGCCTGTGGCATGCTTAATCATTTGGCCATGCTTCGTCCATCATTTGATCCCTTCGATACCAATCTCCCTTGCCCTGTGATATAAAATTGTATATTTTAAAATAGTTATCTAAAGAACTTCTATCATAACTTTATGAGAATATTTAAGTGTGTGTCAAACAACAGGTAAATTGTGAGAAAGTTAGATTACCTCCAAATTATTGATTAATTTGAATATTATTTGAAAACCATAGGCAGGCAGTCATTAGAAATGTTATCACTAAAGTGTTTATATACATATACTAGTTGTAGCCTGGATTTTCCTTCACACACACACACGCTCACGCGCTCACTCACTTTTATGGATGGTCATTAACTCTTTTGAGTTTTCCCGGCCATTGATGGATTTTCAACCCGCAGGATAACCAAAAATCACTCTCCTCACCAACCAAGCTTGGTGGGGTTGCTTGTTTAGTCGCCGAACATGACCATATGAGAGGTTGTACTATGTTATCTGTAACGCTGAAGAGAGACCTGGCATATATATATATATATATATATAACTAAATCTTTCCAAATCTTAATTACTTTCTAAATTATTTGAAAAAACATAGGCAGTGTTTTATTAGAAACGTGATCACAAAGAGGTTAAACAGGAAAGTCTTGTGTATAGTATCGACAAAAATTACTCAACTGTATGACGTTTGAATATTTATTCTGGAAAGCTAAAGCATTATTCATCACAAGACTGTTTCACTAGGTTTATCTCAACGTCCTTGTCCTTCTTACATAACTAAACGTTGTCAGCCAATTTATCATTCATTATTTCCTACTAAAATTGAATATTTATATTTAACACAGACATATATATCTGTTGCGTTGGACCATTATGGGTTCAGTCTGCTCTTTAAATATTTTACGTGCAAGTAGCTAGCCTTCTTTAGATAGATGCACCCTTAACGTAGTTCTCAGGGAGATTCAGCGTGAAAAATTGAATATTTGTAATATTTAGCACAGCTGCTAAACGTGTTGGACTTCTGTCGATTCCGCTGACCAGTATTTTAGCTGTTCGAACAGCAGAACAGCATATTTGTGAAATTAACGAGCATTCCACAGACACGTGCACTTGTAATGTAATAATGCTGGTTCTTTCAATTTTAGTTAGCTACAACTTATTTTTGCCAACTGGTTGACTGAAGCAACGTGAAATAAAGCGTGTTGTTCCAGGACATAACACATCGCAAAGAATAGAACTCACAACCTTACAATCGTAATCTGAACACCATAACCTCTAATCAGCGCGTCTTCACAGCTCAAATATTCACGTGTATATATTTATTTCATATCACATTTGGTGGGCAATAAGGTCGTTGGTTGCAGGCTTATAATGGGTCAATCAGTGCTTCACTGTATTTTTTTCACATCGGAGTGGCAACGATTTCTCTATGTAACTCGGGACAAAGCAAACATCATAAGTAATTTTGTTGCAATAGCATAAATGCAAGCACGCATACCCACATATATATATATATACGTCAGGTCTCCACTGTACAATTTCTGGGTAACCAAATTCCATTAAAAGTCGAATATTTTAGACTATTCTTTAAGTTATATTTATGGGGTCTACAATTGTATGAGTATTACTTTCGACTAGATTAAATTTACACTATAATTCAAAATACTGTACCCATTGACAGAAGTTCAAATGGACTTTTAATAAATAAAAATTAATCAATGTCTATTTCTGAGCATCAGAACACATTTCGTGCTACCGAAACACACAAAGCCACGTAGCTCTTATATTTCCATTTCTATACAGCAGAACCTAATAGGATGCTAAATGATACCTGATCAGCGAGAACCCGCGGAACTCAGTATCAACAGCGTGTAATTTCAGTAATATAATAGTGTGTGTACACCACGCAATCTCGTTCACTGAACCAATCTAGCTCAGTCCTATTGAAATTGTTGAATAGACGACACTGAAATAGTTAACCCTTATGGTTATTGAACTAGTCTTTCATTTCTCGGTTAGATACACATGAATAATATTCCATACTAACTAATAATTTTCACTAAAGCTTATCACATGACCTAACTAATAATTTTCACTGAAATTAATCACATGACCTTAACCAATATTTTTACTGAAGCTTTTCGCATGACCTTAGCCAATAATTCTCACTGAAGCTTATCACATGACCTTAGCCATGATTCTGTAATATAGGCGGCGAATTAGCAGTCATGAGAGCTTCAGTTTAAATGTCTGTTTGTTTTTGCGCTTTGAGTTCAAATTCCACCGAATTCAACTCTGCCTTTCATCCTTTCGGGTCGATAAATAAAGTAGCAGTCTAAAGGTAGTAAATTGGTAGAACTGTTAGAGTCGCACTGAATACTTTGCGATATCTGATTCGGTTCTTTGCGTTATGCGTTCGATTCCACCTTCTTCTGCCAAGAATTACGATAATATCAGTGATGGAAAGACGATCGGCTCCTTTCCTATAATTTTTCTTTAATATATAAAGGAAGACACGATATGGGGGAGAGGGATTTAATTGAGAAGGGATAAAAGTGGTCAGTGGCAGGCAGAGGATAAATTCCACACACAATGTCGTATTAGCACATATGAGTGAGAGAGAAAGAACATTTACGACTGTAAGAGGTGCTCCTACATGGCCTTGCCTTAGTTGGCTAAAATAGATTAAAGACCAACGTGTGAGAGTGTGTATGTGTGTGTAATGGTGCATGAAAGGTGCAAGTGTGTAATAAGTACTCTAAACTCAGCTACTCTGCAGACATCTCACTCTAAATTAACTCTACAACCTCGCCTCTCTATGTATCTCTCTCTCTCAATTCAATGTTTCTCTCTCTTACGTCTCTGTCTATCACTACTTCTACTTCTACTTTTCTATTTCTCTCTCCTCACTGTTGACATAATTATTCAAAGAGACTAAGCAAAGATTATTTATAACATCACATGTGAAGACCTTCCTTATAACAAAAATATCTCATTCATATATATATGAGTGGGGGGGGGGGGGTTTATTCATATATACATGTATTTGTATGTATTTATTCATAAAAGTAAGTTTTGGGTGTGTATATATATATATATAAAATTTCTTTATATACACTTGGGCTTTGAATTAAGAAAGTGTCTATTTCTTTAAACAGTAATTTATTTATGAAGCAGATCTTGCCATAAACATTTATGTTTTTCTTCTTTCTCTTTCTTATCTCATTGAACTGGTTACATTCTTAATGTGTAACAAGAACAACAGCTGCAATATTGCCATTGAAATGGTTAAATCTCATAAGCACAGCAATAGCTGTAATAGTGTTTCTAATATAGGCATGTCATAGAAATTGCTAAATACTTAATGCTCACCAACACTAGCGATAATATTGCCATTACTCCCATAAATAATAACGCTAGACCTACTGGACATAGCAACCAATTTTCCCTCTATTCATACTGTAATCTCTCAAAATACTATCCTCGATAGATAAATACGGTATGATCAAAACTGGAACGCCCTTGATTGTTTGTCCGCTCAGTCAGAGCTTGTAAAATGTGTATAGTGTGAGAGGTGTTCAATTGACTACTTGATATAAAACTGCTCAATACATCGTTGTTTCAAATCTTATTCATATTTGGATAATGCTGTAACATTCCTCTTATTTCTGTTCCTGAACTGCCTTAGCTCATACCAATATTGGATTTTTTGTTTTCGTTTCCATGCTAGCCACATATTTTGCCATTGTTAACGTTTCTGTTGCCATATTTCTAATGAAATACTGTCTTGGATTTTCAAATGATTTTACGGACAAAACCACAAAACCAACTGGCAAGAGACCCAGGGGTAGACCCCGAGCAGGATGGTTGGATATCATCCATGAGCTTGGCTTTTCACACTTGGGGATCCAGTCGGATCAGATGGAGACGGCTGCTTGTAACAGGAACCGCTAGAAGGAGTGTTTGAGGACTCTTCCCCACGCCCCTCTCAAGTGGGCGAAGCGATAGAGATAGATAGACAAATCAATTTAGTAATATAACTAACTTTCTCATTAAGTTGGAGTTTGGAACATAGTTTAACAAAGGTTCTTACATAAAATTCTGATGGAACTAGATGCGGTTTGGTATCAAAACAGTTAATCATGTTTCGTTCAAGTGAGATTTTGTTTCAAATACACGACCTCTTGAATATTGTTTGAACTTATTCATTGAGGCTAAAACATTAACATGTTGCCACTGACATTTTTCATCCAGCTGTATCTTACATTGACATTGTTTTTTGTTAAACAACTTACTTATGAATAATTGAGAAATGTTTCTTATAATTAGAGCTACGGAATTTCTAGAAAGGATTAGGTTTGTGTGTCTTGAATCTTAGATATTATCTGGATTGGTGATTTGTGGTTCAAACACTATGCTTTGTGCTGTATGTGACATTGACATTGTATTTATTAAACAACCTGTCGTACTTCATAAATAGTTGGAAAGTGTTTGTTTTAATTAGGGCTGAGCAATTTCTAGAAATGTTCGACCTTTACGTCTAGCATAATGGTTTTCTTTATTTATGTCGAGCTTGCAATTTTCGCAAGTCTAGTGAACACTAGCTTTGAGAACACATGGCTCAAAATAGATTTATAAAATTATAAACACGCCATTAATAAAGAAATACATATAACTCTACAGTTCAGTTACATTTAGTATGTGAATACCTTGTTTCTACAAACAGCCACGTGTATATATATATATATATATATATATATACATATATGTGTGTGTGTGTGTGCGTTTGTGCGTTAAGAGTGCTGGTTGAAAATCTAAAGCTATTTTCTACAGTATGTGTGTGTGTATTTAAATTGTATCTATGTTTGTACATATTACTTTTATGTGTATACGAACGTATTTGTTTTCAGTTTGTGTATTTGTCGTTTGGTGTCGTAGCTTTTGGTCAATAAAGATATTTATCTTGGTGCAACCAAGATCCAGACGTTGTAGATATTGTTGTGGTTGTTGTGGTGGTGTTAGTGGTGGTGGTTTATAATATCTTCAACAGGAAGGGGTCGATCTGAGTCAAGTTGGTTTTATTTATTCGCACGAGATTCCGCCATCCTCCTGATACATGATCTGCCTCGGCTACCTTTAGATCTATCCGGGTATTCGTGACACACCATAGACAAAGTTTGGCGGATTGTGATCTATCTTGCTGCAACAATTTCACGAATACACACGCTGTATGTGTATGTGTGTTTGTATACACACACACACACACACACACACATCACACATACATACATACATACATACATACATACATACATACATACATACCTACATACATCCGCTGAGAAAAAAAAAAGTATTTATACATACACACGAATATGTAGTTTGTAAATGACCGTAGCTGTGAATATTTAAGTGAACCAAAGAGCACCGCTATATACAAACAGTTACACTACATATGTATATATATATATATATATATATATATATATATATATATATATATACACACACGCACGAGCGTTTTGGTGTGTATTTCAAACCTCTTCCCTTAAAATTATGATAAACAGTATATAATAATAAAAATATAACAATAATACTTTAAGACAAAATGGCAGGTAAATCTGATATGGTTGTCTAAAATCTCCGGTAAATCGATGACGCCGATCTTATCAAAGACAGATATATGGGGACAAATGACCTAAATCAATGACTTTTACTAAGATAATGGTTTCTGATTTAGACACAAGGCTAACAATTTTGGTGAAGGGCAAAGTTGATTAAATCGACCTCAGTGCGTTCCTGGTACTTTATTTTATCTACTCCGTGAGGATGAAAGGCAAAGCTAATCTCGGGTGGGGATTTGAACTCAGAACGTAAAGGGACATAACTAAATGCCGCAAAGCATGGTGTTCCACGCTCTACCTAAACTGCCAATCCACCGTCATCACCTTCACTAAAATAATTGTTTCTGGTTTAGGTACTAGGCCAACAATTTTGGGGGAGAAAAGATTCGATTAAATCGACCCCGGTGCATTACTGGTGCTTTATTTTATCGACCCCGTAAGGATGAAAGGCAAAGTTAACCTCAAATTTGAACCCAGAACGTAAAGGGACGTAATTAAATGCCGCAAAGCATATTGTCCCACGCTTAACCCAAACTGCCAATCCACCGCCCTTACTTTCATTAGAATAATACGAAACCTATTTTCTTCAAACTCACCCACCTACTATACCACTTTTATATCTAATATCTATCCACTAATAACCTTCTGAACATCTAAGTCCAAGTTGTAGTTTCCTGTGGTGGAGTTTTGAGATGTACAAAATATTTTAAGAATTATGTATTAACTAGTAAAACCCCGTTACTACGCTACCGGTAAAAATATTTGTTAATCATATATGTATCTTTGATATTATGACGTCACCGTATTCTTGAATTACGCGTTAAGCTATCTCACTCTCTCTCTCTCTCTCTCTATATATATATATATATATATATATATCTCTCTCTCTCTCTCTCTCTCTCTCTCTATATAT
>OZ024743.1:62195515-62203015 GCA_964016885.1 Eledone cirrhosa
AAGTGGGTCTTTCTCAGGGCCTTTCTACACTGGTTAGCTAATTTCCCTCCAGGGGTGGCGTCCACAAACATGACACTCTGATATCTCTGGTTGTCGTACCATGATGTGGCCTTCCCTATCTTATGTCTAGCCCTATCTAAGCTATTCTATTTGAGGACCGAGTAAGTTAGATCGCAGATATATATATATAAAAGACAGCGAGAAGCGAAAACCAACCAAACAGTGAGTGTGTTCTGTTATTAATTCTGGCAATATTACGCAAATATGACCCTCCCCAAATATAACAATATATATATATATATATACATATATATATATATATATATACATATATATATATATATATATACATATATATATATATATACATATACATATATATATATATATATACATATATATATACATATACATATATATACATATACATATATATACATATACATATATATATACATATACATATATATATACATATACATATATATATATACATATACATACATATACATACATATACATATATATATATACATATACATATATATATATACATATACATATATATATATACATATACATACATATACATATATATGTATATATATATATACACATATATATATGTATGTATATATATACATATATATATATACACATATATATATACATATATATGTATACATATATATGTATACATATATATGTATACATATATATATATATGTATACATATATGTATACATTTATATATATATATGTATATATGTATACATATATATATATGTATACATATATATGTATACATATATATATGTATACATATATATGTATGTATACATTTCGATGTGTGTGCGTCTGTGTATATTTTAGGGGCACTTATACAAGTGTGTGTGTGTGTGTGTGTGTGTGTGTGTGTGTGTGTGTGTGTGTGTGTGTGTGTGTGTGTGTGTGTGTGTGTGTGTGATGCTTATCTGTCTGTGAGGCCATACTAATAACATTATCTTCAGATTCCAATTTTAGAAAGCTCTATTATAGAATAGTTGAAGTTGTCAGGAAGCGAGACGTCAACATCAAAAACAACAACCCTCCACCACCGCTCACTTACAAACACAAACAACCCCTCCTTCACGTACAAACAACAACAAAAACAACAATTCCTCCCTCGTGTACGGTCACATTCCTTTAAACAGACAAATATCTTCTCCACCACCCGTCTTTTACATCAACATGGCTTCCACGTAACTAAATGTTTCTCCTCTTTTTCTTCACCTCAACATAATGCTCTGTAACTGGATATATACATGGACATTGGATTTAATGAAGCAACATCTGCCAACATGAAGGTTAACTATTTTATTGGTATATTTGCCTACCCCTCCCCGGCCAGCACCACCACCGCCATACATGCTTTTCTTAAATACCCCCCCCCCCCTCCACCACTCCATTTCATTCTGTCTGTCTCAGCAATTACTATTGTAGGCATTTCAATATATATATATATATATATGTGTGTGTGTGTGTGTGTGCAGAAAGTAAACGGAAACAACAAAGCAAACAATACAGTACAATAAAGAAAAATATTAGTTAAACGCTTGATATAGTAGGAAAATAATCTTAACGTTTTGGACACTAGTTCATCATCAGAAGATAGAATGAGGAATAAAAGAAATATATATATAGAAGGAAAAATATGACGTCAGGCCATGATTCGGGACCCACCGACTTCATATTATCCCTCGATAAGATTCATGGACATACAGCTTAATATATATGAGCATTGATGCAATTGTCCATGGTCCCAGTCTCCCAGCAATGAGGATGAGAAGAGACCTGAACTTTCACAATTAGTTCTCGATGTAAACCTTTACATCGAGCACTTTCAATGAATTGAATTTCGCTTAGATGAGTCGAGATGTGCCCTCTGTCTCTGTCTGTGTGTGTGTGTGTGTGTGTGTGTGTGTGTGTGTGTGTGTGTGTGTGTGTGTGTGTGTGTGTGTGTCACATATGTGGGTGATTGGTGTTTATCTGTTATTTCTTGGAAATATATCCAAATTTAAAACAGCAGATAAAATATGACGATGAAATGATTGAATAAAAGATTTAAATAAAATTGTATGAGAATGTACTGGTAGCAATAAAATTCAGTGAATATGTAAAACAACAAAGGTAGTAATAAGTTGAAATAGTGACGCGAGAAGTGAAACTATTTAAGTGAAAGAAACTGCGAACCTTAGGTAAGGTTACCAGTCTCTTCTTCTTCGCCTACTTATTCCTGAGAGAGTCGTGAGGACAGAGTCCTCAAACACTCCTTCCAGCGGATCCTGTCAGAAGCAATCACTTCCAACTGATCCGGCTAGATCCCCAAGCGAGACCAGCCAAGCTCATGTAGTTAGAATGTTTCAGGGGAAAAAACCGACCGGCAGGAGACCCAAGGGTAGGCCCCGATCAAGATGGTTGGATAACAAGAAAAAGGTTAACAATGAATTACAAAAGAAATCAAGGTCATATGCTGCTAGAAGAAATAGGAAGAGAGTTTATTCTACAATTTAACTATCGTGAGCGGGAGATGGGGCAGCTTTGTGCATGGAAATTGCACTGGGTACTTGAAATATCCGGAAATACCAGATTGGTTTCCTTTAATTCAGCAAACTGAGTTCTAATGGGAAATTCTTGGAGTGGCGTGTCCAGTTATTGAAACTCACCTGAACACTTCCTATAGAAAAGGGCAAGTTTGGCAACATTCCATCCATGACAGTGGTCAAGATGACTAAAAAAGATCATCATCAACTACGCACTTGATTATTCTGCCCTAAAAGTAGACAGTGCATGTAGCCAATTATGTTGTCATTTTACGTCCGTTTTCCATGCTGGCATGGGTCGGACTGGTTGGTACAGCCAGTTTCTCAAATACTTATTAAATGTTGCTAATCTATCTGCGGCAAAATTTTATTTTAAGTGGGAGCATTCCTGCGATTATTAATTTTCTTTGGACATTAAATATATGACAAAACAATATATTACTAGAGATCCCATACATTATAAAATAAATAGGATGGGTTGGGGTCTCAATATGTAAACTAATTCTGTTTTTTTTTTAAATCAACGGAGACAACCTAGAAAAATTATCGATTTTCCAACCCGCCATCACTTATTCCAATCCTCCCTTCCTATTATTTAGGACGCGAGAGTAAGTGACATCGGACTATTGATAACTGCATGTTACTTATTTCCCTTTTTGTAAACTTGGATGAGAGATTGGAGTAGAAAATATTCCAGTATATCTCCTGTTTCTTCCGATGTTCTCCAAGGATTAACCATGGGAGATATAGTTTAGTGTGAGCACTTCTCAGGACGCTAGTGGAAAACATTTGAGGGGAGAGGTATTTGCTTCTATGGTGTTTGATGTGTTGAAAGTTCAGTGATGATACGTTGGGAGATGTCTTCATTGATATTTTCCTAAGTTTTATGCACAATGTATAAATATATATGTGTGTGTGTGTGTGTGTGTGTGTGTGTGTGTGTGTGTGTGTGTGTGTGTGTGTGTGTGCAATAGTATGCCTATATAGAGAGAGATAGTGAGAGAGATACAATAGCAAGGAAAACAGGCGTTAAATGAGTGCGTGTGGCATACATGCATACGTGAGTGCGTGCGTCCATGTAAATGCATTTCTGTATGTATGTTTTAAGATTTGAATATATAGGTAATTGCTCAAGAGCTTCATTATATTGCTAATATGTTGAGTTCAAATCCCGCCGAGGTTAACTTTGCCTTTTATCCTTACGGGGTCGATAAAATAAAGTACCAGTAATGCACTGGGATAATTGCTGGCCTTGTGCCAAAGTAGAAACAATGATGTTGCTATTATGTTTACTCAGTCGTCCATCTGTCTATCTACCTGTCCCTATCAATATATAGCGCTTCCTCTTTTTCTGTCAATCTCTCCATCTATCGGTTTATTTCTCTTCCTTACCAAGCTGAAAACCCCAAGACACTGCCACTTTTCTACATTCTGCACACTAGTATTGAGTACTTATTCAGCATTTTAATCGTCTATTCTAATAAATAATTCTCCTCTCCCTCTCTCTCTCTCTATATATATAATATATATATATATATATATATATATATATATATATATATAACGAAGGAAGTGTGGTAAGGAATCAGATGGACCATAACGCACCAGAGTACTCACTATCAATACTTAGGGTAGTAGAGTGGGTAATAGGAAAATGTTCAAGACCTCGACGGCAGAGCTCAGGCCGTTTCGACGGCTATTTCTGGTCCAGAAATAGCCGTCGAAACGGCTTGAGCTCTGCCGTCGGGGTCTTGAACATTTTCCTATATATATATATATATTTATTCCCAAGTCTTCATTGGTGGTCCTTCTTATTGTCCTAGGGCTTACTCGGACCTCTTTTGCCATTCTTCTTGTGGAACGTTTCGTATTTCTGCTTATCCTTTCTTGAGCGGGTTTAATGAGAGTAGGAGTCTATTTAGTTGGCAGTCTTCTTACCTTTCCAAACAGTAGAGATTGTAACCGAAATTAACCATATCCGAACCTGATCTCCCTGCACAATGAAGTTGAGTATCAAGCAAAAAAAAAAACACGGCATGAAAATCCTTCCGATGAAACACGTGTCCTCGAATATAGTTTACTAATTTGCTGTGGAACTAACTCTATATATATTTATGTATTTCTACCACCTTTATCTCCATCAATAAATCAGTACTATATGTCGGATATATTTAACAGGCCTGAATAAAGACTACTTTTATCAAGCAGATCTTCTCTCTTTTACTCTCCCTCTATCTTTCTCTATTTCTCTCCCTCTCTGTCTTTCTCTCTCACTGTTCTCTCTCACTAATTGGCACCCCTACAACTCTAACAACGATTAAAAGTCTATGGACATGTTCGCGATTAGAACTTAAAACATACAGAAAAACATCGTCACTGGCTCTAATAATTCCCCCAATCCACCATACATGGCCTGGCAATTGAAAGGGTGAAAGGCTAAATTGAACTCAGAGCAAGGAGAGCTGGCACAAACGCCGGTGTTCTAACAACAACAATGGAGACAAAGCTTCATGCTCAACTGAAATTGAGATATTTCGTTCTGCTCCATTGTGTTTCTGTTTACCAAATGTAAATATTTCATAAATCAACATTTATTTTATGGTAGAGGGAAAAAATCATAAGTCATGAAAAAGAAAATATGAAAGTTGGTCTGTAAAGTAAATTTTGGCAATGGAGTAGAGTAAGTTTTTAACTGTTTTTGTGAAATACGAGAACTTAGGAGAAGTTTTTTCTTATTTATTTTAAATTCAGCTTGTCTGTCTGCTTATCATTTAGACAGGCATCAACGTGCAAGAAAGCAAAAAGTACGTTAGGAAAATGACGTTAAAATATAGATAAGACGGAAACAAAGCATTGCTAATGAAATAAAACTTTTGAGAAACAGTTTTAAAAGGAATGGGCAATGCAGTATATATATATATATATATATATATATATATGTGTGTGTGTGTGTGTGTGTGTGTCTATATATATAATTGTTTCTACTTTTGGCACAAGGCCAACAATAAACCAGTGCATTACTGGTACTTTATTTTATCGACGCCGTAAGGATGAAAGTCAAAGTTAACCTCGGCAGGATTTGAACTCAGATCGTAAAGGGACGTAACATTGCTGGAAAGCATGTCCGACCCTCTACCGATACTGCCAATTCACTATATATAATGCAATATATACACAAGCTGAAAATGCTCCATTTTTTTCGCTTTATGAGTATGTCTATACATACACATTTTTTTTAAATTTATTTGAATAAGGCAAAGCCGGCCATTAATTGCTCGTATACAGGAAACTGACTGGCCTGTCAACTGATATGCAAATCTGACTGATCAGTGGATCTGATAATATGCAGATCTGACTGATCAGCCAGTCTGCTAATGTACAAATCAGGCCGATCAGTCATTGTATATTTTAAAATATATATTTTTTCATTAACTCTGGCAGGTGAACAGTTAACTGCACTGATGAAGGGTAATACCCAAAAACATTAGTGTCTGCAGTTCTGTTTACATGCCAACACAAGAGCAAAAATGAGGGGCTCATTCTACTGACATGGCTTTAAAAAAGAGGCTGTTTTCATAATTGCAAACGAATCGAATATTACTATTAATATTCGAAAAACTCAGATTGCATTTATTGCATTCAGCCATGTAGAGCAATAATTTTTTTAAACATATATATATATATATATATATATATATATATATGGGTCGAGCCTGTCTATAGAAGATGGAAAGACCACTCATACCTGTTGCTTCAGCCGAGTCTGTAGCTCCCATGCTGTATGTTTCATCGTTCCACCCAGCTGAATGAAGCTACAATAATTATTCTAAGTACAGGTTGGACGTTGTACTCTCGAGGTTGGGTGATTAGCATAGGCCATCCGTACCTAGATGGAATTTGAACTCAGAACACAGCCAGAAAGGTTAGCACAATGCATAAGATCCGACTCTTTAACAATTCTGCCAATCTATTGACCAGGACTGGTGACTTTTTTAACGAACTTGATTTGAACTCAGAGTGCAGAGATCCACAAGGAATAAATCTTGCATGGTATTCTATTCGGCGCTCTTCAGAAACCTATATATGAATGATTGGAAAGACAGGATGCTACTTTTTCATATATGAATATATATTTAAAAAGTTTAAAGTCTGTCTTAAGCCAGAAGGCTGAGAGTACAAAACTCCGCCCTGGACAGGATGCTAGTCCATCGCAGGGTTAAACCTCCAGCTATCGCTGGTACTCATTTTCCGCTGAGTATACTGGAGCAACGTGAAATGAAGTGTTTGACTCAAGAACACGAACCCACGACATTATGATCGTAAGTCCAACACCCTTAGCACTAAGCCAAGTGCCTCCACATGAATATATATATATATATCTATGGTTATATATGTATGTATATATTCACACACATACATATATATGCATGTATACATATACATGCATATATATGTATGTGTGTGAATGTAGGTATACACACAGTGAAGTGCACTTAAACCACATGATTGCAATGTTAACTTCTTAACATAGCCACGCCTGTTTAGATAGACAGCTAAAAGAGAAGTTTATCGTCCACGCTTTAAAATATTATATAAGAAAGATAGCAAAAGAAAAGAGAAAAAGAGCCAGGACATACATTTTCTCTGGTGTTCAGCTATGGTATGTGTTGTATGTAATCTTTGTATACTGTGATCAAAGAAAATGTCATTTCCTGGAAATTCTCTCAGCATAATTAAGGCCTTCAAGGAATTTCCTTTTTTTTCTTTTGTTGTTATTCAACTGTGATTTACTTCGATACACCCCCTAATGCATGCAGGGGTGCATTGTTGATTCCGTATTCCAGTTTCTTGGCCTATTGCCAGATGAGTGAGTTCAGGAGAAAGCTTCTAATTCAACTATCCAACTTGAATGAAATTC
>OZ024743.1:62210515-62223015 GCA_964016885.1 Eledone cirrhosa
TCTATTCAAATGCTCTATGTTAAATCCTCTATTCAAATGCTCTATGTTAAATCCTCTATTCAAATGCTCTATGTTAAATCCTCTATTCAAATGCTCTATGTTAAATCCTCTATTCAAATGCTCTATGTTAAATCCTCTATTCAAATGCTCTATGTTAAATCCTCTATTCAAATCCTCTATGTTAAATCCTCTATTCAAATGCTCTATGTTAAATCCTCTATTCAAATGCTCTATGTTAAATCCTCTATTCAAAACCTCTATGTTAAATCCTCTATTCAAATGCTCTATGTTAAATCCTCTATTCAAATGCTCTATGTTAAATCCTCTATTCAAATCCTCTATGTTAAATCCTCTATTCAAATGCTCTATGTTAAATCCTCTATTCAAATGCTCTATGTTAAATCCTCTATTCAAATGCTCTATGTTAAATCCTCTATTCAAATCCTCTATGTTAAATCCTCTATTCAAATGCTCTATGTTAAATCCTCTATTCAAATGCTCTATGTTAAATCCTCTATTCAAATGCTCTATGTTAAATCCTCTATTCAAATCCTCTATGTTAAATACGAATTCATCAATATATTTTCGTATTGTAATTGATAAATGATCGTTTCATTTCATATCTGATGGGGTAAATAACAAGGAAATTTCTTTAACTCACTGCTGAACAAATGTCGTGAGGGACTTCTTTCGTAAAGCAACTGTTGTTTTTTTTGCGTGGGGGATGGGGTATCGTGGATCTTTACAGTCATTGCGAGTCTCCCTCTCTCTCCCTCTCTCTTCCTCTCTCTTACTCTCTCTCTCCCTCTCCCCTCTCTCTTCCTCTCTCTCTCTCTCCCTCTCCCTCTCTCTGTATATATATATAAATATATCTTTATTTCATGCTCTCGATTCCACATTCTCTCTTTCTCTCTCTCTCTCCTTCCCATTTTCTCTCCATCTTCCTCTATCTCCCTCTCTCCTCAACCTCTCCCTTTATGTATATATATACATATATATAAGTGTTTGTGATTAGTCAACATTAATACATCATTGTTATACATGGTGTCTAATGTAATTTGAGAAACAGATAATTGTAGACAGTTCCCCTGGGGGTCGTTGTAAAGCTATTACAGTCTACCACCCTCTGTGCAAGCAAAATTATAACATTACTCCTCTCCCCAATATCAAACTCTACCCGCTGGGCCAGCAACGTTACAACATTACCCCTACTCAAACTGCCCACTGTCAAACTCTACACGCTGTGCCAGCAACATTACAACTATACACCCACTATAAAACTCCACACGCTATACCAGCAACATTGCAACTTTACCCCACTCAGACTACCCACTGTCAAATAATTCTCTCCCTAATGAACCCTATATAATTAGATGGTGTTGATAAGCTTCTGATGTAGCACTAATACTTTACTACATTCACGGTTAAAGGACTTGGTTGTATCATCTGTTATCATATGTTGTCCTCGTTATTTGTGGAGTGTATATGGCAGCAATGCTGGGGTACCGCCTTTACGTCGATCATTTAGACCCCAGAACTTTTTTCCAGCTCTCTTTGTTGAACAACTAAGTTACCGAGGACACACATGTATATAAAGGGTTTAAAGCGCCTAGCCGGTATCTAGGAGATATAGGGTTAAATTTCTCATAGCGGCCAATGGCAACTTTTTTCCGTCTATAAGGGTCTTTAAGGGAGAGATGATATAGGGGAAGCCGCTTATTATAATCACGGATACTATTATCAAAATTAACAAGCTTCGAATATTGTGCTGCTCTCTGGATAAAGCTACCAGCCTGTTATTGTTATCTAAGTGATCACTATAAACAACAGTAAGGCATATAAACTATATTGTCTATTTAAAGTTAACGTGCTACACGTGTCCACAATGAGACCAATAAGGGCCTCCATTGAATAACAATCAGAAAGAGGGTGTAGGGAGCTTGACAAGCATGTTAAAGCCAAGTTGGGTCTGTGGAGGAAGATCTGACATAAATAGGCCTGATCTGGGAGTAGGATCGTGACAGAGCTTGCGACTGTGCAAGCCAATCCTGTCAATACCTTGTTGAGGTCTGTGGAGAAAGACTTGGCCTAGGAGCAAGGCCTTGTGATTATTCTGAATGGAGATCTCTCGTCGCCCAATGCTCCACATGAGGCAAAAGGAACTAAAGAATAAAAAGGAAATTAAAGTTCCTATGATGAACTTCCCCTACCCCACACACACCTTAGATATCCATCCAAATTACCTTGAACCTTATCAACTCTCTCTCTCTCTCTCTCTCTCTCTTAGATGTACAAAAAATCACCAACTGAATTACCTTGGATTTTATCCACTATTTCCTCATAATGAAGTGTTTCTCAACAATTGTATCCCCACCACTTGCTCACAAAATTCCTGCCCCATCATTATCTGGCAAATTTAGTATATAACAGTATATACCATAATATATAGAGCCCAGTCTGAGAAACACTGAATTCGACATAAAAATGAGATGACCAACTATATTACCTGGGACTCTATATCTTCTCATTGAAGTTGTTATATAGCAACGAAAAGCTTGACTTAAATGAAATATGTCACACTGAGTGGTGATGTTGGTGGTGGGGATCCTGTTTAAACGAAACTAGTAACTTACACTTTGTAACGTTTTATTAATGACGAAGTGTGGCTGTATTTGACAGCAGCGACTCACCTGTCTTCTTTACTAAATAGATATTTGACTAAAAATTGTCCCAAAGAACACAGGTGACGTTGGGGGTGCGGGAGGTGAGCCAAGTAGAGTCTAGATAAATAATCTAGCAAAGGGTATTTATTTGAAAGATCAAAAGAAATACAGTGAGAAAAAGAGGGAGAATATATATATATATATATATATATATATATATATATATATATATATGTGGGGGGGGGGTATATATGTATGTGTGTGTATATATGTGTGTGTGTGTATATGTGTGTGTGTATATATGTGTGTGTGTATATATATATGTGTGTGTGTGTGTATATATATATATATATGTGTGTATATATATATATATATGTGTGTGTATATATATATATGTGTGTGTATATATATATATGTACTTATATATATATACATATATATGTACATATATATACATATATGTGTGTGTGTGTGTATATAGTGTGTGTGTTTGTGTCTATATATATGTGTGTATGTATGTGTGTGTGTTTTTTCTGACAGTGATAAATGGTGTATGTGTAAGAAAAGGGAAAGAGAGCGCACATAAAGTGGGAGTGTGTGTGATTTGGTGCAAGTATGTTTGTATGAGACGTCAGTGTGTGTGTGTGAGTGTGTGTGTGTCTGACAGATAAAGAGCGTATGTGTGAGGAGATAGTTTGTGTGTGTGTGTGTGTGCATTTGCCTATATGTGTATTAAGAGAGAGAAGAGGTGACACAGACAGCGAAAGGCCGTTTATAAAAGAGAGGATGTATGTGTGTAATAGGCAATACGTTTTGTTTTAATGAAATCTTTCAAAGAGATCACCGTCCTTTAGTTTATTTCCATCACAAAAATGTATGAGAGGGACTGGAGAGTCAAGTTACTTATGTTTCACTGAAAAACATCACATATTTATCCTTTTGTCACTGTATTGGCCCACCTAGCGAGACTTGTGGGAGGCGGGGGGTGACAGTTCATCACTGTATTGGCCCACCTAGAGATGCTGGTGGGAGGTGGAAGTGACAGTTTGTAGTGCAAAAGGTTGCCTCCAAGTCTTGAAATAACAAAACCCTCCACGAGTGACATTAGCCCGCTTTTGGTTTCTCCTCTTGATCTGTGTGTACTGTGACTACAATGTCAAAACTTTTCAATCAGTAAAACATACATCCTAACAGATCTCCCCGAACCACCACCTCCACCACCACCATTGCTACTATTACCAACAACGCCAACATCACCAATATCATCAGCACCCTCACCACCGCCACCAACATCACTATTTACCAATCAACTCAGACAACAATCCCCACCGTTAATACCATCATCAGCATCACCAATACTAGCATCACTGCCACCATTTACCAATCAACGCAGACAATAACCTGAGTCCCCTTCACCACCCTCATAACCTCATAACCTTTTTTCTTTTGTACTTTATTTCTTCATCTGGTTTTACTATTTACTGAACACATACAAATACATACACACACATACACATACATACATACATACACATACACATACACCCACACACATACATATACATACACATGCACACATACACCCACACACATACAAACATACATCTGTGAATGTATTTACTAAACACACTGACAAACATATACGTACATATACACACCTATACATAGATTTATGCATACACACACAGACGCATACATACACACACGTACAATATATATTTACCCACGCTAAACACCTCCCTTTTCTTCTTTGATTCACCTAACCTTTCACTTCACTTTACATACACACACATACGCGCGTGCGCACACAGCCGCTACAAACTCGACTTGCTAGAAATAGTAACCAAAACTTTCTCAAATCACACCCTAATAGGATGAGGTGAAGGAAGACTGTCACGTGTGGAAACAACAATAATAACCGCTAACACTAACTAAATTACTACAGCTGTCACTCACAATCGAGCATGACTTGGTAGTATGCACCATTCCTTAGCTATTGTATTGACCAACCGAAAGTACCACGCTATGGGACTGAACCTGAAACCATGCCGCTGCAAAGCAAACGCTCTACCCAGTCATGGACATTTAGGAATTGCGGTTTACAAATGTGAACTTTTTGTTGTTTATATTAAAATCGTGAGATAATTAATAATTTATTAGTTGTTGCTTTGTGTGTGTGTGTGTGTGTGTGTGTGTGTGTGTGTGTGTGTGTGTGTGTGTGTGTGTGTGTGTGTGTGTGTGTGTGTGTGTGTGTGTGTGTGTGTGTGTGTGTGTGTGTGTGTGTGTGTGTGTGTGTGTGTTAGCTGAACGTGTCTAGAAGAAACCAGTTTAGTCAACGAGGTTGATAATGTGTATCATGTCACCTGTGGGAAAATGTCTCTCAGTCGACCTTTCATTTTAATTCTAAATACACTTGGGTCTCGAATAATCGCCCCACCCAACCCACTTATTAAATTTTGCTAATCTTTCTTTGGCGAAATTATATTTTAAGTCTTAGCATTCCTGCGACAATTTTCTTTATAGATGACTTTAAAAAAAGTACATTACTAGAAATCGCATTCGTTATCGATTAATTCTGGTTTTTGAAAATTCAACGGAGACAACCTAGAAAAAGTCTGATTTCCACCCCAACCCCCACCGCTTATTCCACCATCCACCCCTATTATCTGGGACCCGAGAGTAGATGTCATGAGCTATTCAATGAGAGGACCTCGTGGTCGCTCAACCTGCAAGAAATAGCAGCAATTAGACAGAATCGTTATGGCGCCGGATTAAATGTCTCGGTTTTTGTTCTAGCTCACTGTGCTCTGAGTTCACTCCGGCCGTAGTTAACTTTCGGGGTCATTAAGTACCAGTCCAGTACTGGGATCAATTCTTCCATCTCTATCACTTTCTATCGGTCTCTCCCCTTCTCTGGAAGAAATCGGCTGTGTTCAGACCTGGAGAAGGATGGGCTCCGCCACGTCTTATATGCCCAAGACACATCATGTGTCATGACTACGCCTCTACTAAGATTTAAGGGTCTTTTTCCTTTCCCAATTGCACCCAACAGTCTTACAGAAGAGCACATTTGGGGGTGTGATTCAAGATTGATTATGTTCCGTATCTGAAAAAAATACGGGAGATGTTCATCGTTAGAATACCTTTAATTATATGTCTGCTCTCTGAAGACTGGCCTAAGGTTAAATAGTTCTCATTTGTACTTGGTGATGGACTATCTAGTAATCAGAGGGTCTCTTTGTCACTCGACCTGCAAGAAATAGCAGCCAAATCATTTTTAGTTACACCCTACTCTGTCTTACAGAAGGGCATATTGGATGATCTGGTTTTAGACGCTATGTAATTAAAAAGAAAAAACGACAGCATGTTCACAAGTTCACGGTTGGAATGTATTTAATCATAGGTCTGCTTGATCTAAGCGGACCTAGGGTTAACATTTATAACCCTAGGTCCGCTCGATGCTAGAGTACTTGCAGTTAATAGATGCTGGCTTGTTAGCAGTTTAACTCATTGGTTGTCATATTTCTTATTACATATACTGCCTAAATTACAATTTTTGATAATCATGAATAATTTGCAGGAATGTAGCAAAATAACTTTTTCGTTATCAAACTGTTTGGAACATAATTTAAAGGTTCTTAAATAAACTTTTGATGAAATGTGTTAATTTAAATATGAACAATTTAAAGTGAAGTTTTGTGTTATGAAACTACTGGTTTCAGTCATTCGACAGTGGCCATATTGTGACATCACCTTGAAGCGATTCAGTCGACCATATCAATCCCAGTACTTATTTTTTTAGGTCTGGCACTTTTTTTATCGATCACTTTTTTATCGATCACTTTTTTTTCAAACTGCTAGCTGAACATTCCACAAACACGTGTACTCTTAACGTAATTAGTACTCAAAGATATTCAGCGTGACAGTGTATGACAAGAATGACTCTTTGAATTACAGATGTAATTCATTTTTTGCCAGCTAAGTGAACTGGAGTAACGTGAAATATATTGTCTTATTCAAGGATACAACGCGCTGCTGAAAAAACGAACTTAACGCCATTGCGATCGTGAGCCGAAGACCCTAACCACTAAGCCACGCGTCTTTACAGCAGCAGCACCAGTAGTAGTAGTAACAACAACAACAATCCATGCTAATGCTGTTAAAACCTCTGGCAAGATGTTATTATCAGCAGTAACCTTTCAGAAAGAATATTTACATTGTCTTTTTCACCTCTGAACTTATCAGCTGAAACGCCACACCTATACTCGACTGATTAGTCTTTGAGATAACATAAAACACCTGCTGTTCTGTTGTATATTCACCTGGGAACCTACCTCTCTCCTTGCAAAATGTCTTTTGGGGTTAGCTTTTATTATATGTTTAGCCTTTGTCTTATTTCCAAACAATTAGATATTTATCTTATAATTAATTGATAATTTCATTTAACAAAGTACGAGGGATGTTATAGGACATTTGTTGTTTTGTCATTCTGAACATAACCTGACTGAACAGTTAAGCAGGGCCTGACTTTTACCTACTGATGTCCTAAGCTATATGAAATTTGAGGCCCTTCTCTAAAAAATGTTTATTGATAATTATTTTTTATATTGATGTTAGTGATAAAGAATAAATAATACGTATATATAATTTTTGATGATTTAGTGTTAACAAAGAAATACTAATGATAAAACATGAATATATATATATTTTTAATGGAGCCCCCGGAGGTGTGACCAAAAGCTATAGCTTCTTTAGCGTTTAGGTAAGTCCAGCACAGTGATTAAGACGTTCACTTCACAATTAAGACGTTCTGGCTTCGGCACCACTGCCTGACATTATGGGTAAATAATAAATTGATAAAGGAGGGAGGAGACAAATAAGTGGAGGGCTGTGTGTGTATCTCCGGTTTTAGAATAGGTACACCGTAATCCTGCATGCCGTACGAGGTAACTAAAAGGATCGGCATCAGGAAAAGCATCTGGCTGTAAAATGTCGTCCCAAACTATCCTGTCCAACCCATGCCAGCATGAAAGAGTGGAATTAATAGCGATGATTACTGTCGTTGTTGTACCTGTCGTAAACGTAGCATTACCGAATGGTGAAGAAGTTCGATTCACAATCATATTGTTTCGAGTTCGATCTCACTGTGTGAGATCATGGACAAGTAGTTTCTTGTACCATAGGTTCTGATTTACGCACGCCTTATAAGTGAAATTGAGTTGGCAGAAACAGTTTGGAAAACACTTGTCTAAGGTACTGCACAGTGAGACTTAACCCGAAACCACCTGGTTGCGATGCTAACTCCTGAACCACACAGACATGCTTGTCCACTAAAATTAGTTAAGGTAATCAACAGGTGTTTCATATTACTTTAATAGTAAGAATATCTCCCACTGAAATTATTGTAAATTTATTAGGTACAGGTGAGATATATTAAGCGCGTCTACACCTTAGCTTTGAATGTGTATTTGTATGTATGTCTGGATGGGAGTATCATACAGTAGTGAACTGAGGTGAAGATGGTGGTCCGCTCCAGACAGCACGTTTCTTTTTTTTGTGGTGGTGGGAGTACGTTTGGTCTACTGCATTGTTTTTCGTGGGAAAGCGTGGTACAGATTCCAACTATGTCACTGGTAGTTTTTGAATTTATTTGCTGGAGTTGTTTATGTGTAAGGTTGTGTAAAAATGTATAATTAATTAACAGAATACGTTTGTGTGTTAAATATATATATATATATATATATATATATATATATATATATACACTTATATATGATGGCTGTCCCCTTCATTATCGAGTATGGCCATTGCACGATAAAAATATATATATATAAATATTAATAATTCACAGTTCTGCGATCGAATGTGGCTTTTTAGCCCAGCCAATGATCTAAAACGTCTTGCACAGAGTTGGCAACGATAATAAAAACATACACTGGCAATAGCCGGCTGTGGTTGGTCTTCATGTACTTTTGCATGTCGTTTGAGCCCTCCTGCTGATCTATACTATTTTCCACATGCTTGACAGGTATGATGAGTAGCATCTCCGACAGAAGCCTGGTAGTCAACCACTGGTCTCACTTTATGACTGCGATGATGACTTTTGAGTCCAGCTTTGCTGAAGCAGTCTTGCACAGACTCTGTATGTCAGCACCATAGGAGGACCTTGGCTGTTTGGAAATGTAACAGCAATGCCTTTCCTGACATCCCTTTTTACTTTCTCGTGTGCGATTTGAGATGCCTCAAAAGGAACTTTCCCCTCATGTACAGTCTTTCTCCATTTATTACGATCAGCAGCTACGCTTTCCCATGTATCAGCAGAGATGTTAGCGTCTTTCAAGGAGGCTTTCAACGAATCCTTATACCTCCTTTTTATTTATGTGGAGGTCGTTTTTCTTTAACTAACTCTCCATAAAAGAGTTGCTTTGGTATCCTAGCATCCTCAATCTTGGCAAGGTAACCACTCCATCGGAGTTTTTGCTTAAGCACAAGAGCTTCTATGCTTTCACACATAGAGCTTTCCAAAATCTCGATATCACTGATGTGGTCCCTCCAGTGAATGTCATGGATCCGTCTGAGACACATCTGAAGGAAACGTTCCAACTGTATGTATGTGAGTGTTTTGAGCTATATATGTATATATACATTCACACACACATATATATATATATATATACATGTGTATGTATGTATATATACACACACTCACACATCCATGTACACACATTAGTATATTATATATACTATTATTGAGAAGTGACTTTTACTGATCTAGTCTTGTTAAGCCGCCTCTCAGTGCAATACAATAGTTGCCTCTCAACCTGATGTATGGGTTACCTTACGTTAATTGTAGTGTTCTTTCGTTCTTTAACGGAATACCATTCTACTATATACCCACTCTTATATCTATTGTTTTTTGTTTCCATGAGTCTAACTGATCTTTCTGTTCTTCGTTATACATTATTCGATGTAACTATTGCATATTTGTTTATTTTGTCTTGTCCGCCACTTATGTCTTTTATTTTCATTTTATGGTCCTTGTTCAAGCTTTGTTCACTTTATTGTTCCCGTCTGTACTGTTTTTCGTCTCGTTCTCCGTCCTTTAAACTTTTACTGGGCAGTGCTTAGGCTTTGTGACTCTGCATGGATCAGCAGTACTGTCGGCAGGGGTTGAAACTGTGCATGACCCTTCCGACAGCTACTGATCAGTTGTTTTGTCCCTTCCATATCACCATCTTTATGTCGTACATGTACCAATCTTATTCCTTATTCGTCCCCTTCCTGTACCTATGTCTGTTTTTCATCATATTTGTTGCCTGTTTTGCAATTGAAGCCCCGTCATAAGAAATGGAGTATTTCTGTTCAATGACGGGTGACGAATAGTTTGAGTCGTTAAAACGTTTCTGGTGTTTATGCCAGCTCTCTACGCTTAAAGTTCAAAACACGTCGTGGTCTATAAAGTACCATTCCAGTTCTTGGGTCGACTCTTTCTCAATAAAAAAAAAACATGAAATTGGTTAAAGAGGGTTGTGCTCTGCCAAGTTTAAATACCCAAGACATGTGACGTGCCCTCACAATGTCCCTATGACTCTATTAAGAGTTAAGGGCCTATGCATGCAATGACAAGGTGACCCTTTCACTCATGTCATATACCCACTTACCCGTTGCCATAAAACGTATCCTGTAGTGTGGGTTCCTCTCCATTCCCCCATAATCTCCACTTCAAGTGAATAATAGTCACCCCGATTATAGAGTATAATGGTAGGATAGTGTTGTTGATTTGGTGAATATTACTGTTGTTGTTATTAGTGTTGTGGTAATTGTAATGGCGGCAGTAGTGGTGATCTGTAGTTGTAATTATATTGTTCGAGTGAAGTAAAAGTTGTTATTGTCCTGTCCCGAGTAGAATATTTCATTGAGGAGGAGAGATATTTGCGAGAGCTGTTGTAAATGTTGTTGACATTGATCAATTTAGTCGCCGCCATTCACATTGATAACAATTATCTGAGAGAGACCACAATGGAAAACGTCGAACACCGCTGGAAGAGAAGAAAAATACTTCGACAGCTTTACCATACACACAGACACATATAGATAGACAACAACGAAGATTCTCAGACCATTGTAGGAATTTTGATTGCCGTCTATTGTATGTGTGTTGTGTGTATGGTTCGGTTTATTTGCCTTTTGTTTTATTTGAATGCTCCGATATCGTTAATCACATGTGACAGAGTAATTAGACTCAGCCACATTTACTTCTGATAAGAGAATCAAGTGGTAATAAAACAACATCGTATCAGTAACGTAAGTGGGAGATGGAGAGAGAGTGAGAGGAGATGTGAAGTACTTCGGGAGAAATCTTTTCGTTTGTTTTCTTTTTTAGTTTACTCTCTTCTCCTCCCCACCACCACTACAGCAGACATATTTTTTTTATTTTGTGTATATAATAAAACTCTCTTTATTTGAGAAGACGACTTTATAATATAGATCAGACGGTCGAGAACACGAACCGGCAGTTTTGATAGATTTTTTTAAAGAGAAAAACGATCCATTCGCTAGCCACTCACTAATAGATTTAGATTAATAATTAGTAAGTATACTGACATTTCTTCCTATATATCCCTTATCAAACAGGTTATCCGTGACACAAGCAAGGCGCCTACAGCTTGCTCAGATACCTTGTGCGCCTTCTCACACAAACCCATACCTATAAAATCCACTCACACATAACAACTGTGCTTTTAGACATCATTTTTTAGGTGTAGAACCTAAAATTGATAGTAATGACGAAATAAGATTTCATGTACCTGTCTAAGGTTTTAAGGACATGCGCTTTCTATTATATATCTGTCTATTCACATCTTGTTTTCTTTATAGTACTTGACCTGTGTTTCATGCTATTGACTCCAATTTGGCAGGGGGGGGGACCTCGGAAGGGTTTGTACCAATTACGACCAGCAATGGAAGACCGATATCATGTGACCATGTGCACACCCGATGCAGGCACTAAAGCAGAAAGTTGTACTCATTGTGGTAGGTTAAATGCTTTGAATTCTGAACAATGCCAAAGTGCTTGACACGCTTCAATATCTAAAATAGTATATCTGACTCCATGAAGGCGTGAGTTCGATTCCTTGACAGGATGGTGCGACACTTTATTTATAGGTACAGTTCAGTTTTCGTCTACCCAATTTCACTCATAAAACTTTGGTAAGCCGAGGCTATGGTAGAAAACACATGAACAAAGTTCACTCATTGAGATCGAACCACGAAGCTGCAAAGCGAACATCTTAACCACGCAGCCATGCATACGACCCAGATGTATAATCTACTTGATTGTTTGATCTCTTCACTTCTCTATACACGTGTTCAACATAGTTTTAAACATGCTAATAAAATAGATAAATGTGACAACCTAACCAGAAAGACATACATAGTGCTGATATTATCTTATGACGACCTGTTTTAGAGTAAAAACATGTTTGTCGCTTCTAACTCAATATAAGTCCGGCTGATTATAAACCAATAGGGAAGGCACGTGGCTTAGTGTTTGGAGTATTCGATTTATGATCGTAATGTCGTGTTCGATTCTCGAATCGGGTGGCACGTTGTGTCATTGAAAAAGACATTTTATTTGACGTTATACCAATCCAGTCAGCTGTAAAAATATGAGCGACGTCAATGGTGCCAAGCAGTGCCGGATTTAGGACAAATGAGGCCCTGTGCTAGTTAAGTTGCGAGACCCCTTACTTGGGCCCTGAAGGAGGTAAAAAGATTTTTTCGCAGCCCCCTGGCCAACGAGATCCTGTGCTTAAAAGCACACCTAAGCACAGTTGT
>OZ024743.1:62228015-62258015 GCA_964016885.1 Eledone cirrhosa
CTACACAGATGTCTAAATTGATTAAACAAATAAATAATAGATGTCTCAAAAAGACAGTCATATATATACATATATATACATACATATACTTCGTTTTTGTATTTGTTTTGCAAGATTTCTTATCTGAAAAAGTGTGTTGAATCTGATATTGTTATACTCTGGGAGGGTCATGCTGCCAATAAAAACACACACACCTGCAGGATTTCACTTTAATTTATTATAAACTCCCAGTTGATTAGTTTAATAACCAGATGGTTGTTTAATTGTTGATAGCCAAAGTTCTTTCGTCACACATTCTGTGGCCTCTTCAGTGACTGTGTAAATGTGTAGGACAGAACAAAGGAAAGACAGAATAACTACAAAAGTAGTCACACAGAATGTGTAACGAAAGAGTTTTGACAATCAACAACTAAACAACCGTCTGGTTATTAAACTAACCGGCTGGGAGTTTATAATTGAATGAAGTGAAATCCAACAGATTCGTGCGTTTGTATTGGCAGCATGACCCTCCCAAAGTATAACAATATAAATATATATATATTTATATTGTTATACTTTGGGAGGTTCATGCTGCCAATACATATATATATATATTCAATGTGTCATCAATTATGGTAAGGAATTGTGTGTTTGTCTCTAGTAGACATTGTATTATGGCTGTGGAATACCTATGACCGTCACTTTATTTGAGGGGCTGTGTATGTAAGTATTTTATATATCACTGATTTGATCATTTATACATGTAATTTTCCATTATTGCATGGTTCGATATAATTAGAAGAAAAGAAAATGTACTTCTAGTCTTTTAACATTACGGAAGATTAGCGGAAGCTTTGAGGCTTCAGACAGAAAGAATTCTTATATACAGTGTACCCCGGAATTCGCGTTCCCGACGTTCGCTGTCCCGGTTATTCGCGGAATTTTCCTTAGAACCTAACTAATAATTGTTCGTGGAAACCACCGCATATTCGCGGAATCGTAAATATCTTCCGCGATTTTTGTGGCAATATATATATATTTTTAACGCTAAATTATTAACAATATACCTCATTTGCCGGCCTATTGGACGCCCCTTCGCATAAGATGCACCGTCTTCTTTTATTATATTTTACGTTATATGTTGACGTTTATAAGTATTTTTATTGACCACATCCGATACTCGCGGTTTTTTCACTATTCGCGGGTGCTCTAGGAACGAAACCCCCCGCGAATACCTGAGGGCTACTGTATATGAAATTATTTTTCATGTAACCCCACCCAACATAAAAAAATAGGTAAACTAATACAGTAAATCTCAAACATCCATGACACACGAAATACAATCACTCAGCTATAACTAATTACAACTAACACAATTTATTGACCATCTTTAGTCATTTAACAATGTATCATACTCATATTAACAAACTAAATAGCGTAGACAAAACCAACAAATTAATGCAGACAATATATTATACCTTCTACAGCGAAAGATACTTTACCTAAGTTAAACATACCTTAAAGAGAAGAAAACCATCCTACTCCTCCTTAATATATATGTGTACGTATAGATGTATGTATGTACGTATGTATGCATGTATATATATATATATATATACGTATATATATATATGTATGTATGTATGTATATATGTATGTATAGATGTATGTGTATGTGTGTGTGTGTATATACTCACATATATGTGATGAGAGTATGTGTGTGTATTAAGTCTACTTTGTTTATGGAAAGGGCTATAATATATATATTGGATTTAATGTATGTGTGAAATCTAAAACATATCCGTGATGAATGTGCTGCTGAGCTTGGAATCCCGTGTGTTAACTTAAAGACGATCTCTACGTGAGGTAATTTAATGGAAAACCAGTAGAGTAGGTTAAGTGTTAAACTGCCCTTAATAACCTAGCTGTTTTCTTTGTTGATTGATCACGACGTGATGCTGTCGTAAAGTAAAGTAAATGACTTACATTGAGATCAACTTGATAAACGTTAGTATTGACATTGTTTGTTGGGTCTTCGTCAGTTCTAAATACGAGCCCTCAAGTTGTATGAACATAGGAACAGCTTGCTCACCAAACTAACATGCAAGTGACTTGACATTCCAAAGACACATCCACACATGACGTAGTTCTCAGGGAGATTCAGCGTGACACATGTTCAATTCATTTTTACCGGTTTCGTGGACTGAAGCGGCGTGAAATAAAGTGCCCTGCTCAAGGGGGAAAAGCGTCACCCAGTTCGGAACGATTTGCAGTAATAAAATGTTTTCTGATTTAGGCACAACGCCAACAATTTGGAAGGATGGGAAAGTCGATTAAATCGACACCAGTACGTTATTGGCAGTTTATTTTATCGAGCCCGTAAGGATAAAAGGCAAAATTAACCTCGGTGGGATTTGAACTCAGAATGCAAAGAACCCGAACAAATGTCCCAAATCATTTACCCAGCGCTTTAACGATTCTGCCAATCCACCGCCCTTTTGGCAATAATAAAATTACATCTAAATCAGCCTAAAAACCTCCCCCACCTAGGCGTAAAGCTTGTCACCCTCACCCCTTCTTCCTATCTTTCTTCCGTGTCTTAATAGTTCTTGCTCTTTCCCTCCTTTTCTTCTCATTTATAACATTTTTAGTCCTTTCCTTTACTTCCCTATACAACCAGATCTGCCCTTCTTTACCCCTTCCTCCTTTTTTTTTCATTATTTATATAATTAATTATGAAAACTTAATAAATAATGTAAACTAAGTAGAAGAAAAAATTAGCACGGTGACAGCCAGAGCCAGCGCTATACCAATAAGGTTAACTCGGTAGCCTATGGCGCAAACTTCGGAGAGGGACATTACACAGCCTTTACCACCTGGATACCAACCTTCTCAAAACTGCCCTTGTTTTTCTGTGAAACAAAACAACACATTTTAAAGGGTTCATATTTTAATTAAAATCTTCCAATATAGTTTTATATACAAAAATCTTTTGTTATGTTACAAATGTCATCTTCATAAGGAAATAATCAATAATTTTAGTTAATCCTTCCAAATACTTCATTAATTAATTCACATGCAGTGTATTTCATTAGAAATATGGTAATGAAAGGATTAAAGGATCGGTTTGATACAAATTTGTTTAACTACATTAAATAATTCCCTGGAATCAACATATTGTTTTTCATGGCAGTGCTGTGGAAATACCCAAAGCTGTGGGTGCCACATGATTTGGCGCAGATAAGTGTGATAGAAAATGCAAGCTTAGTAATTTTTTTAGTAGGGTTAAAGCAAGAAGTGACAAATCTAGGTTTGTCAGCTTACCAAACTGCTAGTTGAAATTATGGTGGATTGGCAGTACCGGTAGAGGGTCGGACGCCATGCTTTGACGTATAGTTACGTCCCTTGCCATTCTGAGTTCAAATCCCGCTGAGGTTAACTTTGCCTTTCATCCTTACGGGGTCGATAAAATAAAGTACCAGTAATGCACTGAGTAATTGCTCGCCTTGTGCCAAAAGTAGAAACAATTATTTAGGAGAATGGGACGCATAACTGAAAGAAAGGACGCATAATTGATAGAGCTCCAAATACCCAGACTCCAGCTCAAGAGGTTATGGTGTCTATATAGATATCAAAGCTGATAAGTTAGTTCCTCATCTACATAAGTCTAATTTGTTTCTAAGAAATGTGGATTCAGTTGTTTATAAATGTAAACAAACACAAAAAAATCAATGGGGTTAATTTTTACACGCTATAAGATTTGACCTCGATTATATTTATACTCAGAACATAAGAGGCCATAACTGTCAGACGCTCAAATCACTTTCACTATAACAACAACAACCAAAGGTGGGCCTTAAAGATTTGGCAGAGTTGAAAAGTTAAACTATAAATCTATTTTAATGTGAAAGTTGATCAACAGAATTGGTCGTGAAACAGTTGCTACAAGTGTTTATTACCACCATTTATGTAGCTAGCCACACCAATCACGTTTTTCTCTCTATTACACATAATACAGGTATCGTACTCATCTTGCCACACGGCCCAATTCGACAAGGTTTTATAGAAGCAATGTTTCTATACTCTTCATGATTTAGTGTAGTGTCTGCTTTGTAATTCTGTCCTTGTTTATAATTTATAATATAATTTAGGTTTTCTTTCAAAGCAAGGAAATCTAATCTCGTTAGATAGCAACTTTATAAATGCTTTTGTCTGAAACCAAGACCGTGGCGAGCTTATATACATATATATTGTGTTATAAATCAACTGTAGTTATTAGTATACTTGTATCTCTCCTGTATTGCTTTCGTTAGGTTTTAGCTATGGCTATGGTGTAATGTTTTCTATTAATTACAAATAAACACTCAATTTACTGATCATGTATATTGTGACAAAAGAGATGAAAATAGTACTTTGCCTTTGATAAACCACTCTCTAGATTTAAGATACAATCAGACACACACACATATGTGTGTATACCTAATCAGCGCCTTATACAAACAAACACATATGCTACTGTTGATTTATGTGTGTGTGTACGAATATATGAATATTGGTAGTCTTCCATACAAGTAGGAATATAAGGAAAGGCTTTGGGTGTGAAAATCCATTTGGGGTTTTAATTTTGTTTTTAAAAATTGATAAATTTAAGGTCTCCAAGTACATTTTCGACTCTAAACACTTACCTTATATATAATGTTTAAATAGGATCATATCCATGACGCAGGGGTCATTAAAGTTATATAGCAGGCATAACTAACTACATATAAGAGTAAACGATATTTCAATATCGTCTCCCAAGTCGAGCGACTACGTACAGGCTCTCTCGTTGGATCGTATAGCATTATGAGAATGTGGAGTGTGTGTGGGGGGGGGGGGGGGGGATTATTTTATTGTTTATTTTTTGTTTATTTGAATTTGTTATTCTTATTTCTGTTATTAATTACTGAATGTTGATGCTTATCAAATCCTTCTGGGCTTGATGAAATAAAGTATTAGTCAATTGACTTATCCCTATCCTATCCCTAATTTGCAGGCAGTATACTTAAATTAGAAGTTTTTTTTATAAATTACTGAATGAGGGCTGTGAAATTGAAGAATCGTTACAGCGCTAGACAAAATATTTTGCCATATTTGTTTCGGATCTTTGCGTTCTGAGTTCAAATGCCACCGATGTCAACGTTACTTTTCATTCGGCGGTGATAAATCAAGTACTAAGATCTATAAGCAAAGTTTGTTTCCTAGAGCAGCGCTGTGTGGTCATTATTGTGATATGACTTAGTTATTGTGATGTGAATTAGTTATTAGGGTGATGGTTTCATGATCAGGTTGTTCTCACGAATCAACTAGAACACTCATCATCGAAACCGACGGAGATCCAACATATGTCTTACATAATAGAACGTATGTAAGGTAACATAAACTAACGTATGTAACTTGTTGCATTGAAACTCGAGATAAAAATAAATAAAATATATGAAGGACTCGTGTTGTAAAAGAAATACTTCGTTTGTTATTCGGTTCAAATTTTCCAATGTTAAGATTTAAAGAGAAAGGGCAGCAATAATTGATATGTAGTAAATTACATGTTAGCACAGCAACCTTGAAATAGATTCTTAAACATTGACTAAAAATATTTGACCTAAATCTTTTCAAAGTCAGCAAAACGATAAAAGATATTAAGGGAAAACAGAGATTACTCTGTATGGTGTCTAGGTTATGTGTGTGTGTGTGTATATATATATATATATATATATAATGTGTGTGTGTGTATTTAATACTCTATTATGTATTCCAGCCGACAAGCTAAGACCATGCTGGGGCACCGCCATTCTTACTGCCGCCCTTATCTGTACTTCGCCTCGTGCTGTGGGTTCATCAGGGATCTTGGTCTGCAGCATGTCGAGATGTCTTTTGAAAACATCCACATGCACACCATATAGATCTCTCAGATTTGGGGGCAACTTATTAAAGAGCTGTGGGTTTTTTAAACCCCAGGCTATAGCAATGTGTGGTCCTTATTCTTGATGCGACGGATGGAACCTCTGGCACTACACAGTGACATCCTGTTCGTGGGATGGTCACACCTTTAATACCAAAGTTGGGTGTTAACCCTTATAGGATCTTCCATACGTATATCACTGCGTATCTCTCCCGTCTTCTCTCTAGGGAATAAAGCTTTAGTTGTTTCAATCTTCTTGGTATAGCTTCGTTGGATTGCTTCAAGTTCTGCAGTTAGTTTGATACTGTGGAGAGATTACAGCCGAGATCAATAGTCCAGTCAGCTGAGGACGGAAGTCCTCCAGAGGACCAACATGGTTTCCGGGTCTCTTGTCCTGAATGTCCTCAGAATCCAACCCGCCAGTCGTCGGCACTTTGCCATCATTTTGGTGATGTGTTCATGAAAAGATACATAGTTGTTCATGTCAATAGCCAGGTCCCGTATCGATTTGGACTCGGGGATTCGATTCCTCCTGATCCAGTGTACCTTTGTTATGGTAGTCCTATGTTTGTGGGTTGATATCGGTGGGCTTGAAACTTACCTACATTTAACTTCATATTGTTGTCTTCAGCCTATTCGTATATGGCATCTAAATTTTGTTGTAAGAGAGTAGCACCAGCCAGTTTCTTGATTGCCTGTGCTACTTTCGTATCATCAGCATGTGAGGGAGGCTGTCCGCATTACAAAGGGTGTATCTGAGAAGGCCACCACAAACAGTAGTGGTCTCAAGACAGTTCCTTGGAGTACGCCGCTTGTTATTGACGTTTCCTTTGCGAGGGCCCCGTTAGTTGCAACAGGCTAGCTTCTGTCTTTTAAGAAGTCATGAAGCCATTCACCCAGTTTTCTAACCTTGTCGAAGGCCTTCGCAAAGTCGAGATATATCGCATTCATGTTCGAACTGCCTTGCAGCTGTTAACGGTAAATGAAGTGTGACATATTATCCCCGCGACTGTTTTCCTAGCCTTGCAACCTTTAGGTTCACAAGATAAGAAACTCTACTAGACACAAGAAAACCCTTCTTATTCTCTTAACTCCCTTTTTAACTGGATCTTTTATTTCTTCTTTTTCTTCTTCACCCACTTATTCCTGAGAGGCTCGTGGGGGCAGAGTCCTCAAACACGCCTTCCAGCGGGTCCTGCCAGAAGCAACCGTCCCTAACTGGTCCGGTTGGATCCCCAAGCGAGACCAGCCAAGCTCATAAATTTTATCCATCCATCTTGCTCGGGGTCCATCCTGGCTCTCCTGTCTTTTGGTTTTGCTCGTAAAATCTGTGCAGCGATTCTTTCCTGATACATTCTAAACATATGCCCATATCATCGGAGCTGTGATCTCTCAATTCGGAGAAGTAGCGGCTCTACTTGGAGTGACTCTCTGCTCTCTGAGCTACGCACTCTATCGAGTAATGTTACTCCAAACACCCTTCGGACGAACCACATTTCGGCCCTTGTATTCGCGATCGTATTCTTTCGGTCATTACCCAAGATACCATAGGTGAGGGTTGGCATGAATACTAATTGAAGATAGCGAGTTTGACTTTTACACCTACCCCCCTTCTTCTGATTACCGAATGGTGAAGCTCTCACACTGCTAGATCTATAGTCAATTTATACGAGACAATAATGGCATTTAACATACCTTTTACTAGGTACAGTAAACACACCACACGCGAGCGTATGTGTGTGTGTGTGTGTGTGTGTGTGTGTGTGTGTGTGTGTGTATGTGTGTGTGTGTGTGTGTGTGTGTGTGTGTGTGTGTGTGTGTGTGTGTGTGCGTGTGTGTGTGTATGTACACACACACACGCATGTGTATATATATATATATATATATTTAAATCAGTTTGACAATCGCCACCGACGAATGTATGAAAGTTCCCCAGGAAAGTTAACCAGGAATCTTTAACCAGGAAGTTAACAAAGATCTTACTAGATCTACCAAAACTAAATTGTAAAATCATATAAAATTAAATTAAATTGTTTAGAACTACAAGTGAAGTCATCCTTTTCCTTTTTTTAAATATACCTAAGATTTCACTCATTTTCCAATATATATATATATATATATATATATATATATATATATATATATATAATCTTATATATAATTCCCGTTCTGTGTGTGTGTGTAAAAGAGTTTCACTTGGAAAATATTCCATCGATCTCTGTCAAAGTAAACACAGCCAAAATAGGCTACCGTTTGTAACATCAAGAAAAAATTATTTCATAATGATTAATTTCGAAGTCACAAACTTCGATTTTATAATCTTATAGACTTTTGCACTAACAAATTCCATGACGGCCATAAAGAGAGAGAGCGTTCCTTTTACACACTTCTTAACTCTCCCCCTTCCACAACACGACGTTATGGGATTGTATGTGTATGTGCGTGCGTATATGTGTGTGTATGTGTTTGTGTGTGTATGTGTGTGTGTGTGTAATTTCCATAACGGCCAGAGAGAGAAGGATGTGTGAGAGGGAGATAGAAAGAGAGAGTGAGAGAGAGAGAGTAAAATAAAGAAAGAGAGGAGTGTGTGTGACGCGAATATGATAAATACAGCGTTTATAATTTTAACTTATTTATTACACTTCTTAACTCTCCCCCTTCCACAACGTCACGTCTTGGGATTGTGTGCGTATGTGTGTGTGTGTATGTGTGTGTGTTTGTGTGTATGTGTGTGTATGTTTGTGTGTGTATGTGTTTGTGTGTGTGTGTACATGATGGATGTTTTAAAATACACATTGTTCAACCGACACGGCTAATGATACATTTCTCTATGTTCACATTTTAATGACACATATCTGTAAATAAAACTTGCTCTTTTTGAATACCGTCTCATTTTTTTTAATTGAAAGAGTTGATCACGTAAAATTATCCTCCAAGTTAAACATACAACACGGAAATTGACCATTAACATTGCAGTCCTACCAAGAACTGACACCGTCCAATGGACGGGAGTCATTTGCTAGTATATATATACATAATCGGAGAAAGCTAAAAGCGATACTCCGGCCAAATTCCAACTCACTCAACAAACATTAGGAAATACCTGAGTATATTCCCAATTAAACGTGTGGGGTGCTAACTATATTGTATTGTGTGGATAATTGGCTGTATTATTTCATGAGATATATCAAATATATCATTTCCCAGACGACTCGTTTCATTATAAGATTTCAACAAGTTGGGTGAAATGATACCAAGTTATGTAGAAGCTTGTATAAGATCAACAGATACTTATTCAAGTTGGCTCTTATAAATCTTCAGTGGGTACCCAATAATATTAATATTGATAACCAAATCAACATCAATATTTAGCAATAATCACCATCAGTGCTTGAGGGGACTGCTAGGTTGTTAGTCCAGCAGTTCTAAAGAAAATCTCACACTAACATATAATAAATTGAAGTGAAAACCAACAGGTGCGTATGTTTTTATTGGCAGCATGACCCTCCTAAAGTGTATATATATATATATATATGTATATGTGTGTGTATTGGGCCGCCATCAGTTTCAACGATGAGTGTTTCAGTTGTTTGGTCAAAGGAACATCAAGTGGCTGAGTATTCCACAAATACGTGTACCTTTAACGTAGTTCTTGGGGAGAATCAGTACGACACAGTATGTGACAAGACTGGGTCTTCGAATTACAGATTCAATTCGTGTACCCGTCCCCATCTCACACCTAATCTAATTCTCGACATCACTATCCTGAACGGAACACCCTAACCACTAAGCCATGTGCATTCCTTATTACTCATGCTGCTGCTACTACTATTACTACTACTACTACTACTACTAGTAATTACGAAATAATATCTATAGGACGACACAGCAAGGTATACAATAGACAAAGGCTCACGTGAGTAGAAGTACGATAGGAACTAAATGAAAGCAGTATACAGTATATATATATATATATATATATATATATATATATATATATATATATATACATATACATATACACACACATATCTACATATACATATACATACACGCATATATATAAATAGATAATGTTACAAATATAGACAATTCTATTCTGATTAAGCAAATATTTGAACAAGAATATGAATTGTTAAACCATTTAATAATTTATGCGAAAGAAAAGGAACAAAGACACATTTTTCTTCCCACGATTCTTTCATTACAATTTTCCTTCTTTTCATTGAAATACGAAAAATTGTGAATTTTTTTAAAAGCTATGTAACTAAATTACCTTAATTATGGTAATGTTTTGTTAAAAACAAAACATTCCGAACTTGTAATGGTTCCCTTGTTGTCTCATTCTTTCATTCGCTCTCTCCCTCTCTATCTATCAAGGGCTGAGGTCAGACACCTTTCTCTTCGGCGAGCAACTGATTCGTTTTTTCAAATATCATTTTGGAAGAAGAATCAGGATGGAGAGAGAGGTGCTGTACCCCAGCAAATTTTATAAAAGGTGGGTGAATGTGACAAAGATGGCCCGAGTGGTTGGGCCTTCTCTCTATATAAGCCTGTAGGTTGAGGAAAAAGAGGAAGAGAGGAAGGGAGTACTCACTCTTGGTGCTCCTGGAGATGAGGGTTGTACATTTTTTCGGGGTGTGTACAACCCCTGTGTAACGCCTCCCCCCTATTGGGGATTTCAATTGTTATTTGTTATTTTATTAATAGTTTTATTTTCATATACCTGTATGTAAACACCCATTTGTATTTGTCCCCTTCTTTTGTGCCCTTGTGGCTAATAAAGAAATTTATCTATTCCTCTATCTCTACTCTCTATCTCTCCCTCACCCTATTTCTCTCTCTTTCTCTCTTTCACTCTCTCTATCTCCCTACCTCTATCCATCTATCTCGCTCCCTCTATCTCTAACTCACCCTCTCTCTCTATCTATCTCTCTATCTACCTATCTATCTATTTCTCTATCTCTATCCCTGTACCGCTCTCCCTCTCTCTCTCTATTTCATCCACACAAACTCTTTCCCTCTCTCTCTCTATCTCATCCACACAAACTCTCTCCATCTCTCTCTCTATCTCATCCACACAAACTCTCTCTCCTTCTATCTCTATCTCACCCACTCGCACTCTCTCTCTTTCTCTCTCTCTCACACACACACAAGATGAATTGAAACAGATCACGTTCTTAAATACATTACATGCATGTGCATGTACGTGTCGGACCTCCATCGGTTACGAAAAATGTCTCTTATGTTCAAGCCACCGCTACCACCACCACTAATAGGGTGACAGCTGACCATTGAACACTTGTAAAGAAAGATAATGATTCGCTAATTTAGACTAATGAGACAGAGAGAGAGGGATAGGGGTGATAGAGAAGATGAGTGACAGAAGGAAAGGTGTGGAAGGGTGAGATAATATTATGTTTACGTATGTCTTTAGGTATGTGAATGTTTGTCGATGTGTGTCATTCTGCGTGTGTATTTGTGTACTTTCAGTCTATGTTTGTTTGTACCTGAATGATTGTGTGTGTATGTGTGTGGTGTGCTAAGTGAAGGCCCGTGGATTAGTGGTTCGATTCACTGTCATGGGGACGCGAGTTACAATATCGGCTATGGATTGTGATCTTGAGCAAGGCACTTTATTTCACATTGCTCCAGTTCGCTCAGTTGGTAAAAATGAGTTGTATCTGTAATTCGGAGGGCCAGACTTGTCCCACACGGTTCCAAACTGAATCTCCCTGAGAATTACGTTAAGGGCATGAGTATCTGTGAAATACTCAGCTACTTGCACTATAATTTCACTGTTCCGTTGATCATACTACTGGGACACTTACATACCGGGGTGCTGAAAAGTTCTTGGCTTAAGGGTATCACGAAAGGGTAGAGCTGTTGCCTTTATAGGGGAGGTGGAACCGCTGCAATAAGTGTGTGAATCTGAGAGGAGAATATGTTGAATAAAATCATAATTAACTGATCCTGCTAAATTTTCTTTTACCCAAAGCAAGGAACTTTTCAGCAACTCGGTGCATGCATGCATACATACATACATACATACATACATACATACATACATACATACATACATACATACATACATACATACATACATACATACATAAAGATAAGAATGTATGGAGATGTTTCCGATGCGGTGATTCTGAGATGTTCATTCCTTACCGCTTCATCTCCACATCATCAATGTTGTTCAAGGGAAAGCAAGGCATAGGCGAATACAGTTTGATACTAGCGTTGTCGCAGCTTATTTTTGTTCCCAGTTGAGTGGACTGAAATAATGTGAAATAAGTGCCTTGCTTAAGGACACAACGCGCCGCCCAGTCAAAGAATTAAGCGACCTTACGATCGTAAGCCTAACACTAATTACTAGGATACACACTTTCACATATCAGGCGGCGAGTTGGCAGAGCTGTTAGAACGTCAGATAGAATGCTTTATGGTATTCCTTCCGGCTCTCTGATCTCTGAGTTCAAAAACCCGTTGAAGTCAACTTTGCCTTTCATCCTTTCGAGTTCAATTAAAAAAGTACCAGTCTAGTTCTGGGGTAGATTCTTCCTTTATATCTCTTTCTTATTTCCTCTCTCTCACTTTCTATCTTTCTCCGGAAGAAATCTGCTGTACTCAGGCCTGGAGAGGAATGGGCTCCACCAGGTTTTTAAATGTCAATACGGTGCCCCTACGACTCTATCAGGAGTTACGGGACCACACATACATACACCTTTACATACCTCTAAATTTAAAGTCGACAGAATACGGATTGTAGGACCTCCATGCTTTTCCCAAGAAAGTTGTTGATCAAGTAGACTTAAGATAAAAGGCATACTAGCCGTGACCATCCCATCGTGTTTGGAGCTCAACGACTACAATATCTAATGGTACGTTTTTGTTTTAAGAGGGTAGGATGTAGTTTGAAGGAGATGTGGCTGATATTTCTAGCAGATCGCCTAACTACATAAAGTAGATAGTTGTGCTTACAACTTTAAATCGAGTATTACTGTATGGTTAAGGACTTCGATTCACGTGGTTCTAGGTTCAATCCCGATGCGCGGCACTTTGGGCAAGTGTCGTCTACTATAACCTTGGCTTCACCAATGCCCTGTGATTGGAATTCGATAGGCGGAAACTACCGAAGACCGTTGTATGTGTGTCGGTTCATGCCTATGGTTACGTCGGTGTCTGTGTTTTTATCCAGTAACTTAGCGGTTCGACTAAAAGAGATCGACAAAATAAGTACAGGTATTGATATGACACCGCAGCATAGTCTCAGTCTAATGACTGAAACTAATAAAAGAATAAAGAACAAAATATGTTAATTTGACGTAACAATGACGTCATTAGTGTTTTTATCTTTATTTCCCGTATACTTTTATTTTTATTGGTTTCGTTATATATTTTTAGATTTATATAGTTTTATTTTTATTAATTTATTTATGTTTAATTCTTCAATGCGGATGTAGGGATGGAGACCACTCCTAGCACACGTGGTATTAGAAATAATACTAGAGATGTAATTTATAGTGGGTATAATAAATAGCTACTGTTGTTCACTTACTAAAATACATGAAATGATATACGGACATTTGATTCCTACTTAGTCCATGGAACCTACTACTGAAACACCGTCCAGATATGTTTGCCAGTGAACTCTTGTTATTAACTAAATACCCAGATATGTTTGCCACTGAGTACTTGTCATTGACTAACCACTATCAATACCACTAAGATATAGTTATTCATTAAACGCCATCCAAATATGTCTAACATTGATCTCTTGTCAAACTTCTTTCGGATATCACCAACACCACCTAGATATTTCTTACAGTGAACTCATATTATTGACTTCACACCAACAACACTAACATCCAGATATATCTAGCCGTGGGCTCACGTCATTGACTTAACACCTTTTATATATGCCATTGACTAAACACCTTTCAGTGAGCTCTTGTCATTGACTAATACTTAGACATGTCTAACATTGAGTTCATGTTATTAACAGCTCACCAACACCATCGTCACCTAGATATATCTACCACTGGGTTCAGTTTATCTGGTCTCCTACAAAGGTGCCTTTCTTCGTAAGTTTCTCGGGTGTTTTAGTTATAGAAGCCCAATTCCTATCTTGAGAAGAAACGTGAAACGAAGCGCCATGCTCAAGAAAACAATTCCTGTAATCGAGCCCACGACTTTATGATTGTGAGTTCAAAACCCGAACAAGTAAGCCACACACCTTCACACCTGAACTAAAAGGTCTCGAGATGCTACTCAGTTAGCCGGTACAGCTTGCAACAGTGAATCTCGCTGAAGTCATCCGAGAGTTATTCGATGTCTAACATCGAATAACTGGAAAAGCCCCTTTGGCAAAAACAATGTGAAATGATTTTACTATAGATTTAACCAATATATCATGGACGAAGATATTCAGTCACTTTAATCTCCAGACGTATGAATATGTATGTAAGCATATATGATATTAGAGTAGGCATCGTGTGAATATATGTATACATATCCACACGTATATATATATCTGTGTGTAAATGTATATACAGTATATATATATACATTTACACACGAAAAGGTGTGTGAATGTTCATGTCATGACTTTTTTGTAAATTATTTAAAGGAACAATACCTATCTGTCCCACGCACTGAAAACACAGTCAACTAATTTGTCCTTTCGTAGTCAGACCTATCCATCCAAGGGCTGTCAAAACTATTAACTAGTACAGGAATGGTCGCCCTCCTACCTCCTACACTTATGATTGTCTGCCATGGATGCAGGAGCAATGACCAGTTTTATTTTGTTATCTTATTTTACTTTTTTCAGTTATTAGACTGCAACCTTGGTAGATCATATATTTATATATGTCTTTGCATCTGTGACTTTGAGGATGTATAGGCATACGTATGTCTTCATATGTGGCTACATGTAAAGATGTGTATTGACCCTCAACAATTATTTATATATGTATGTATGGATGGATGTATATGTATATGTATATGTGAGTATCTTTATGTATATATAAAGAGAGAGAGGGGGGGCGTAGAGTTCCACAACAAATTAGCAAACTACATTCGAGGACACATGTTTCACCGCAGCCATACACAGGTTGAAAATCCCTCCTGTGAAACACGTGACCTCAAATATGGTTTGCAAATTTGTTGTGGAACTAACTGTATACCGAACTCGTACTTGAACTGAGTGCTCTACCAGCTTCGGATATAACCTCCCGGGGTTTTTTCCACTGTATACACACACACACACACACACACGCACACAAATACTCATCCTTTTCCATTTTTTAGAGGGTTTTAAACCCCACCATCATGCTAAAATTTCTTTAGTCAAACAAAAATACGGCGAAAGATTTTATTACTAGTAAATCTCAAACTTTGCTCAAAATTACTATATGTACATATATGCGTGTGTGTGTGCGTGTGTGTGTGTGTGTGTGTGTGTGTGTGTGTGTGTGTGTGTGTGTGTGTGTGTGTGTGTGTGTGTGTGTGTGTGTGTGTGTGTGTGTGTGTGTGTGTGTGCAATGATATTGTCTTTTCCTGTGAATATGTTTTAAAATGTTAATAACGCAAACATACCCGTGGATGTGTCATAATATATATACATATGTGTGTGTATATGTATGCATTTGTGTATGTGTATATCCGAATTAATAAATATCAGCAGAAAGGCATCCATGAGTCCTGGACTGGTTGCGGCCCCCTTAGAGTGTAAGAAGTTAAGGGCCGAAATAGTTGCTTGAAGTGGGTATCTTCTCTGAAGAACTACTATTCGGCAGCCTTCCTCAGAGTTTCTTATCATCACTATCTCTGCATTTGTGAATGCGTGTTTCTATATGTATGTATACATTTGTATATGCATGTATACATTTGTGAATGTGTGTTTCTATATGTATGTATACATTTGTATATGCATGTATACATTTGTGAATGTGTGTTTCTATATGTATGTATACATTTGTATATGCATGTATACATTTGTGAATGCGTGTTTCTATATGTATGTATACATTTGTATATGCATGTATACATTTGTGAATGTGTGTTTCTATATGTATGTATACATTTGTATATGCATGTATACATTTGTGAATGCGTGTTTCTATATGTATGTATACATTTGTATATGCATGTATACATTTGTGAATGTGTGTTTCTATATGTATGTATACATTTGTATATGCATGTATACATTTGTGAATGTGTGTTTCTATATGTATGTATACATTTGTATATGCATGTATACATTTGTGAATGCGTGTTTCTATATGTATGTATACATTTGTATATGCATGTATACATTTGTGAATGTGTGTTTCTATATGTATGTATACATTTGTATATGCATGTATACATTTGTGAATGCGTGTTTCTATATGTATGTATACATTTGTATATGCATGTATACATTTGTGAATGTGTGTTTCTATATGTATGTATACATTTGTATATGCATGTATACATTTGTGAATGCGTGTTTCTATATGTATGTATACATTTGTATATGCATGTATACATTTGTGAATGTGTGTATGTATGAATCTATACATTTGTGGATGTGCGTGTGTATATATATATATGTATGTATGCTTTTGTGAATGTGTATATATAGATATATATATATATGATTTCCTTCGAAAGAAACAGTTCTAGTCCTGTAGAAACCATTTCTATATTAAACATTTATACTCTGTGTATTGAGTACCTTACTTACTGTGGTTACCCCCGATTGAACCCGACACACACATACACATACACACACACACACACACACACACACACACATACGCGTGTGTGTGTGTATGTATATGCATATATATATATATATATATGTATATGCATATATATATATGTATATGCATATGTATATGCATATATATATATGTATATGCATATATATATATATATGTGTATATGCATATATATGTGTATATGCATATATATATGTATATGCATATATATATATCTATATGCATATATATATATATATATGTGCATATATATATGCATATGCATATATGTATATGCATATATATATGTATATGCATATATATATGTATATGCATATATATATATATGTATATGCATATATATATGTATATGCATATATATATATGTGTATATGCATATATATATATATGTGTATATGCATATGTGTATATGCATATATTTATGTGTATATGCTTATATATATATATATGTGTGTGTGTATATATGCATATATATATATATATATATATGTGTGTATATGCATATATATATATATATATATATGTGTATATGCATATATATATATATATATATATATATGTGTATATGCATATATATATAAATGTATATGCATATATATATATATGTATATGCATATATGTATGTATATGCATATACATATATATATATATATGTATATGCATATACATGTATATGTATATGCATATATATGTATATGCATATATATATATATATATATATATGTGTATATGCATATATATATGTGTGTATATGCATATATATATATATGTGTGTATATGCATATATATATATATGTGTGTATATGCATATATATATATATGTGTGTGCACAGCTCACATGTAGACGTGATATATCTAAACTACTAGACAGCTCACATGTGGACGTGATATATCTTGACTTTGTGAAGGCCTTTGACAAGGTCGACCACAGAATAATATGTCACAAACTACACGGACTCGGCATAACTGGAAAAGTAGGTGAGTGGCTGCATGGCTTCCTAAGGGACAGAAGCCAGGCAGTCGCAGCAAATGGGGCCCTCTCGAGGGAAACACCGATAACAAGTGGGGTGCCCCAGGAGACAGTCCTGGGACCACTACTGTTTTTGGTGGCTCTCTCGGACATGCCCTCTGTGGTGCATGCAACAACATCCCTCACTAGCTATGCTGATGACACTAAGGTAGCACAGGCAATCAAAAACCCGGCTGACGCTGCCCTCTTACAGCAGGATCTGGATGCCATATACAGATGGGCGGAAGAAAACAACATGCAGTTTAATGCTGGCAAATTCCAAGCCCTACAATACAAACCTGCAAACACAAATATAGTGGAACACAGCTACACAGGACCAGGAGGGACCGATATCCCCGTGTCAAAATCGATACGAGACCTGGGCATAGACATGAGCGATGGTGCATCTTTTTCTTCACACATCATGAAAGTGGCGACAACGTGCAGACGACTCGCTGGCTGGATCTTGAGGACTTTCCGGACAAGAGATCGAGACACCATGTTGACACTGTGGAGGACTTTTGTCCTAAGCCGCCTGGACTACTGCTCCCAGTTGTGGTCACCCCATAGTGTCAAACTAACCACGGAGCTTGAGGCAATCCAGCGAAGCTACACCAAGAGGATTGCCAAGATGAGGGAGACAAGCTACTGGGAGAGGCTAAAGGAACTGAACCTCTACTCCTTGGAGCGAAGACGGGAAAGATACGCAGTGATCTACATGTGGAAAATCCTGGAGGGACTAGCACCAAACTTTGGCATTGGGAGCTGGACCAACCGTCGAACAGGACGTCACTGTGTGGTGCCAAAGGTCCCGTCTTCCACATCTAGAATAAGGAGCAGGTATTGCAATAGCCTGGGTTTCAAGGGCCCTCAACTCTTCAACAGGCTGCCGAGGCATCTGAGAGACTTGCATGACGTGGAGGTGGATGTCTTTAAGAAACATCTCGACACCTTGTTATCCAGGATCCCGGATGAGCCCACAGCAAGACACGGGGGAAACCTAAAGGCAGCAGCAACAAGCTCTCTCTTACACCAGTGGCCAACCTATACAGGCTGGAGATAAAATGTGTAGCAACAAGGGCGGTGCTCCAGCATGGCCTCAGCCAGATGGCTGAAACAGGTAAAAGAGTATATGCATATATATGTGAATATGTATATATATATGTATGTATATGCATACATATATATGTATGTATGTATGTATATGCATATATATATGTGTGTATATGCATATATATATGTGTATATGCATATATATGTGTATATATATATATATATATATATATATATATATATATATATATATATATATATATAATGTGTGTGTGTGTATGCATATATGTATACGCATATATATATATGTACATATATGTGTATTATATACTTAAATATGTGTGTGTCTGTGTGTTATGTGTGTATATATATAGAGAGATAGATATAGATGAGTGTATATATATATATATGCATGTACGTGTGTCGTTGTCTGTTATATAATGTAAACCAGACCCCAGCTGGAACAATGTCACCATTGTGTATAGTTTACTGTACAATTGTAGTTTACATGTGTCCCCAGACTTATTAATAATACTCAGTACATGTATACTCGAGGGAGTTCTTTGACATGGTGAATAGGTGTCCTGGTTCCTTCTCTCTCCCCCCCCTCTCTCTCTCTCTCTCTCCCTATCTCACCCCCTTCTCCCTTTCTCTCTCTCTCCCTCTCTCTCCTTCTCCAGCTCCCCCTCTCCATCTCCCTCCATCTCTCCCTCCGTCCCTCCCTCTCCTTCCTCTCTCTCCCTCCCTCTCTCTCTCCCCATATATATATATATAGGGCTGGATACAATTAATAACTGGATATTCCGTCTTAACAATACGCCTGTTAGTTTCGCCCTTGCATGGCTCTTCAGGTAATGCGAGGAAAAGCTTTTTTCGAACACTTTTATATAATGATGTTTTTGTTTCCAAACCGTTGTTTGGAAAATAGTTTGTTTGATTTGGGTAAATATATGGTACTCCGTCAGTTACGACGACGAGTGTTCCAATTGATCCGATCAACGGAACAGCCTGCTCCTGAAATTAACGCGCACGTGGCTCTGAGCATTCCACAGACACGCGTACTAATAACGTAGTTCTCAGGGAGATTCAGCGTGATACAGAATGTGACAAGGCTGACCTTTCGAATTACAGGTACAACTCATTTGTGTCAGCTGAGTGGACTGGAACAACGTGAAAGAAAGTGTCTTGTTCAAGGATACAACGCGCCGCCAATAATCGAACTCACGACCTTAAACCACAAAGCCACGCGCCTAATATTTCACTCAGTGAGATTGAGCCGGGTGCTCATGTTTGCAATGCGAACTTCTAAGCTATTCTACCATCCCTGCGTCCACTAATGGATAAACTCAATATACTGATTAATGATTATATATGTGTTACCAATGTAGGTGATGGATTGGCAGTATAGGGAGAGCATCGGACAACATGCTTTGCAGCATCGAGTTATGGCCCTTTACATTCCGAGTTCAGATCCCATCGAGGTTACCTTTGCCTTTCATACTTATCATGCTAGAGATACATGTTCTATCTTTGATAGTTATTACCGAGACAGCATCATTTCGTTACTATATTTCTAATTAAAGACACTACCTATAATGTTTAAATCATTTTGAAAATGACCAAGAGCTTGGAGGGATTTAGTAATATAACTAACTTTTTCATTAATATGCTGGAACAAACATAACTTTAAGGTTCTTACTTAAAATTATTATGGCCGGTTTATATATATATATATATGAAACAATTTAATATACTCCTAGATATACAACATCTGAAAACAATTTAGACAGGATGCCTATTACCACAACTTTCATCAGAGCTGGTGCATAGGTTTTTAGTATCCTTGGTTAGCTCTACAATGTGCACCCCCTCTCTTTTTCTGAATAAAATAATTTCAACTTACAGTTTGTTAGGCTGACGAACCAGCCTGTATCTTCCGCTACACAGTCCACACTCACCCACGCCAACTCATATGGCAGGTCATAATGCCGTACGATCGATCCTCTGTACCGATTTGGATATTTCTACAACACTGCTACGCAGCAAAGATGTTTATTTATTGATCGCAAGAAATTGTATATTTAAATTAATTATGCACAGTTGTATAAAACTGATCCTTTAAGTTTAAGTAATACGCCTCACTCAAATCTGCCCCTAGACCGCTGCCTCGTTGACCTTAATTGTAACGCCGGCTTTGTATTTGATCCTAGTTCTGCTACTGCATAATGTAGTTGTAGATTCGCTATGTCTGAAAACATTAAAGACGAGACACCCATAGCTGGAATACCTTTGATCCGAGTTTTGCTGTATCAAGTTAAACCTGACTTTAAAAAGATCCACCACCTTTGTGTTTCTCTATAATTTCTAGTAAGCTTCTCAATTGTTCCAATACAGCATAACTGATCTATTATTCTTCTAGTTTAAACAATTGACATTAATGCTATAATAGACAAGTATATAAGTCAAACGTCAAATAACTAACATAAACGACGTCCTTTATACTACCTCATGGTCTGTTATATAATACTTTTTCATAGTATTTTATCTAATTTATGGGAAAGTGCGTGGCTTTGTGGTTAGCAAGTTAGATTCACAATCATGAGGTTGTAAGTTCGATTCCCAGACTGGTGGTGCGCTGTTTTCTTGAGAAAAACACTTTATTGCTCTTTGCTCCAGTTCACTCAGCTGTAGAAATGAGTTTCGACGTCACAAGTTTCAAGTTGTAGTGGCCTTTACCTTTCCATTGGATGACAGCGGTGGCATGGAGAGACTAGTATCGCCGGGCTTGTGCCTCGAAGGAGAACTTTCTACGTGCAAAACTCATGATCATTTGTGACTGAAGGGAGGGGGGGGTTATGTCGTTTATAAAGTGACGAACAGGCAGAGTTGTTACAGTGCTGGAATGACCCTTTTATTACGATAATTTTAAAAAAGGTATTGCCTGTGAGTTTCAAATCATTTTGAAAATAATCAAGAATTTGGAGGGATTTAGTAATAAACTAATTAAGCTGATCTTTGTAGCATAACGTAAAGGTTTGTACATGAAATCATAATGGGTTGTTTTTTTTTCGATAAATATAGACACTTTAAAACAAACAGCTTAGAACCATAGACTCATGTGCGGTTTCAGGTGGTTTCGTATCAAAAGGTTTAAATGATTGTTTGGTTTGTATTTATTTTGGTTCTCAGAGTTCAACTTTTCATTCCTCTTTTTTTTTGGGGGGGGGGGGGGGGGGCAAGAAATGAAGTACCGATCCTGAGTGCCGGATTGGCAGAATTGTTAGAAAGTCGGATGGGATGTATTTGCGTTCCGATTTCACCTGTGACGTGTCTGACGCCGAGTTGTATCAACCCTTGGCCACCTTTTGTTTCGGTTCTCTGAGCTCTTAACTCAAATCCAGGCAAGGTCAATTTCAGGTGCCAGTCTGCGGTGGTGGGTTTGATTATTGATAAGCTTTGGACATGATGCCTTGTGGTATCTGTGTCGGTCCTTTGAGTTCTGTATTCACTGGCAACGTCATTGGTGCCAAGCTATATCGGCATTTGCCTCGCTCTTGGACAACATCAGTTGCGTGGATACTGCTGGTTTTCCACATAAAAATCTTCCCCAGGATTGCCCGTTGAAGCAAAACTTTCCAGGGTTCACCAAAATTCTCACGAGACATGTATGCATTTTATAGTACTTTATAATATTTTGTGAAGGCGCATGACTTAATGGTTAGGGTACTGGGCTCACAATTGTAAGATGGTGAGTTCGATTTCCACTCAGCTGGGAAAATGAGATGCGACAACACTGGTGCCAAGCTGCATTCGCTTTTGCCTCTCCCTTGCCTCCCTCATCCATGTCGTTGAAGGATAATAGTTTGCTCCGCCTTGTGCTTCAGTCAGTCAGTGATGGCTAAAGAGGCTTTTTCTTTTTATAGTATTACATACTCCTTTATAGTATTTTCTAGTTCTTTATATTTTAAATGTTTCAATATCCATACACGTGTATACACGTGTGTGAGTGTGTTTTATCAATAGATCTTCTAGTGTCTGTAAAACATCAGTCATCTGTTGAAAGTTATATAGTAAATAGGAAGTACCTAACATGTTCTCTATTGCCTGCTGATAATATCCTCTTTTTCAACATAGCCATTTATAACACAGTTGATATATCTACAGATTACATCAGACAACATATGAAGCAATATGAAGAGGAGTGGCTGATAATAATATCTCTTTTATACAGACATTTATAACATATTTGATATATCTTCTGATTGTATCACATAGTAAATATTTGTTTGTTTGTTTTTTTTAACGTTTACGTATAAACTCCAGACTCCCTCCCGCTCACCGCCATCTCACCACCAGGCGCCTCTGGCAGACCAACGAAATAATATTGTAGCCCAGTGTCAGAGAGGGGCTGAAATAGCTCACTATGACTGGATTACTGTTGAAATGAAGACAAGATCTCGAAGTGGAAGTGGAATTTACATAACCCCAGTATTACCTGCCTGTACTGAACAAGGCAAATCGTTCAGTGATGCGATATTGGAAACCTGCTCTGGACAGGTGTAGCCAGTGAGAGGGAGAGACAGTATTATTGTTGTTGTTGTTGTCAGGCTAGGCTTATTCCTGCTACAGGAATCATGTAATCTAGTACAACTTCCTTCATGGTCGGGTGGTCGGCGACTAAACCGGTTCCCCCAACAGACCCTGGTCTGGTGAGGAGGGTAAGTGGAACCCCAGTAACACAAAAAACAAGAGCTGTTAAATGGCGGACAAACTCTTTAAAGTCAACGGCCATCCACCCCAACTATGGGTTAAATAGCCTGGGAAAGAGGCCCAATGGCCTGGTACGGTGGCCCCCTAGTGTTATCGATACAAATAAATCACTGTAGTATGGTGATCTGTCTCATATAGGACAGTTCGGAACAAAGTTACATCCTCCAGATGTGCCCAAGCCACCAGTCTAGGGATGGTGTCCCATTAAAAACACTGGGAAATGGCAATTTGCCTAAACCATCCAGGTACATGGGAAATCCCCTTTTACCCCCTTCAAAAATATGGAGAGACATAGCATAATTTCAGACTGGAGATTGTGATGCAGGAAAATGCTAAGCAGTCTGAGCACCAACACCACCACCAGTACCACCACCCTGGCTCAGGAGCACAGGGTAACACTCTTGGTGCTGGCATAAAGAAGTTGCCAAAAGGACAATGTAGAATCCTAAAATGTAAATCTAAGTGAACCTAGGCTGATAACAAGGTATTATTGGAATGTTAGGAATGATCCACCTGAAAGAGGATACATGGTGGATGTAAAGAGGGATGAATGAACTTTCTTCTCAAAGGCTGGCTGTTCAGTTTAGAAATATCAGAACCAAGAACGTATTGTCTAAAGTAAGACTAGTAGAGATTTGTTGCATAGTCCATGAAGAAGGTTTTGAATGATGAAGTGAGCAAAGTGTGTGTGTGTCTGTGTTAATTTTATTTTTATTTTTTTCTCATCCGATTTCTATGTACCCCCCCCCCCCCTTACACACACACACTGTATGTAATTTGTTTTCTTAATGTCCCATTATTTACGCCCTTGTGACAAATAAAAGTAATTATTATTATCGTTATTATAGGATCGTTTTCTCAGATACGGTGTTGAAATACAGATATTGTGTGATATAATTATTATTATCGGTAGAGCGTCAGACAATGGTGTCTGACGCTCTACAGCATATTTATGGCCCTTTACGTTCTGAGTTCAAATCCCACCGAGGTTAACTTTGCCTTTCATCCTTACGGGGTCGATAAAATAAAGTACCAGTAATGCACTGAGTAATTGCTGGCCTTGTGCCTAAAGTAGAAACAATTATTATTATTATAAGGCGGTGGATTGGCAGGAGCTGTAGAGCGTCAGATGACATGCTTTGCGGCATTTGTTCCGGCTCTTTACGCTCTGTGTTCAAATCCCGCCGAAGTTAGCTTTGCCTTTCATCCTTAGGTACAGTCACGCATTGGGGTCGATTTAGTCGACTTTCCCCTCCCCAAAATTGCTGGCCTTGTGCCTAAATCAGAAAACATTACTATTGTTATTATTTGTTTATTATTATTACTATTTTATTTTTCAGGCCAAATGTGTGTCCTTACCAACAAGTGGAGATGTCCTTAGTGCGGCAGCCGTGTGTGCAAGCTTACACACGTTTAGTTAAAGTATGGAAACCCAACTGTGGTTATATGCATAAATGGTGTGTTGGGTATGAACGAAAGTAAGTTTTAATAAATATCTTTACTCTCTTTGTCTTTTCCTTTAAAAAAAAAAAACATTTGCTAGTTAGATACATTCATTTCTCTCGTATTCTCTTCATATCATATGTATATACCTCTCTCGTTATTCTCTTTCTCTGTTTGATATATCGCTCACACCGTTTCACTCTCTCTCTCTCTTTCTTTTTTTCTCTCTCTCTATTTATTTTCTCTCTCTCTCTCTCTCTCTCTCTCTTTCTCTGTCTCTCTCTCTCTCTCTCTTTCTCTCTCCGTATTTCCTATTATCTCTCTGTCTTTCTTCCTCTTTCTCTCTCTCTCGCTTTCTCTCTCTCTCTCTCTCTCTCTCTCTCTCGCACAGACACTCCCAAACATTTTGTCTTAAGGCTATTCCTTCAAAGTTCAAAATTCCGCTGCCCCTAAGATTGCCATATCTAATACAATTAGCTTTCAAATGTTATATGTACTATTACAACATTGTATGTGTGTCCTGTTGCCTTTCATCCATTCAAGGTCGGTAGAAAAAGTACCAGTCAAGTACCGGGGTCGATTCTTCCTCTATAATATCTTTCTCACTTCCATTCTCTCACTCTCTCTATCCTTCTTTGAAAGAAATCTGCTGTGTTCAGACCTGGAGACAAATGAGCTCCACCAGGCTTAAACAATACCCAAGCCACGCTATATGCCACTATGGTGCTCCTACGACTCCATCAGGAGTTATGGAACCATACCATACCATAATATAGGTATAACGTGTTTTGTGGTGGCAGTTATAATATTCTGTCTGCATTGAATTATTTATATATTTGTCTGTGCAGTTTAGTTTGTTAAGTTGTTGGTTGTAGATGATTGTATTAAACGTAATATCAATAACTGAGTAACTGTATTGTGTTCTGTAGGTCTTAGTTGGTTTACGTTTGTTGTATTCTTTTACCTTTATATTGATTTTGGGTGGGGTTACGAGAGAAGTAATTTTCATATGCTCTCGGGTCCCAAATAATGAAGGGGGAATAAGCGGGGGTGGTTGAAAAATCGGTAATTTTTCTAGGTTGTCTCCGTTGATGTGTTTTTAAACCAGAATTAGTCGTTTATTTTATAACATGGGATTTCTAGTAATGTACTTTTTTGTCATGCATAATATTTATTAATGTCTAAAGAAAATTAATTGCCGCAAGAATGCGACCACTTAAAATAAAATTTTGCGGGAGGTATATTAACAAAATTTAATAAGCGGGGGATGGAAAAAATATTCAAGACCTGAGTGTACTCAGCATTGCCGGGAGACAGATATAAATGGATTCCGAAGGTATATTCTAATTGTTCCTATCATCAACGGAACTACATCCTCCTGGAGAAAATACTGCCTTATTGTAATTAGTGTACAAACCAGCTGGGGATGGCCGCAATATGGAGTTGACGGGAAAGATGGGGAAGGAGTGAAGGTAAGATGTGCTACTTCCAACGAGCATTCAAATCGTTGCGATTTGAACTCGGAACATAAAGAGCAGCAACAAATTCCCCGAGAAGGATTAATGTCACTACCGCCATCATCAGTTAAACAATAATAACAGAAACACAATATGTTTTTTTGTAAAAGAGAAGTACACTTTAGATAATGAATTCCTAGATATCCCCGGTGAAGGTGCGTGGCTTCGTGGTTTGAGAATTGGATTCGAAATCGTGAGGTTGCGAGTTCGATTCCCGGTGCGACAATGCGCTATGTCCTTGAGCAAGACACTTTATATCACGTTCCGCTTCTGACAGGAGATGCGACAGGTAGATAGTATAAGCAATGGCAAGACCAATGGAAACATTGTTTCCTTGGTCCGATTTGATGAGTTCCAACCCCACTCGGGAAGCGAATGAGGTCTGGGATCTTGTCGATTCATTCCCCTAAGATAACCCCAAATAGGCAGGATGGTCATAATTGGTATATCTGGTCTACTGGATTAGTTGTGATGTAGAGCTAATCAGCAATAAACAACAGCAACAACAATAGCAACATAATAACACCAGTCACACCTGAATAATACGTGGAGACGTCTGGTGTCCTTGGCCCTAGAGCCACCTCTCTACTCACCACCATAGGTGCTGAGCAGGTTAGCCATAGGTGCTCGCCTCGCGAGCTGGAATGGCTCTTTCAGCGCATCTCCCTCACAATGCTCCGGAGAAACGCCTTCTCTATACTGTCTGACGGGGCACCCAGCGCGTGAACCCCGATTTGCTCATAATAGTGAGAGATGGGGAGGGCAAAAGAGATGGAGGCGATGACAGTGGGAGTTTGGTTCCTCTGTGTTCGGACCTGGTGTACATGTGTGTGTATGTTTACACTATCGACCCTTTCATCCGTAGTAGAACAACAATTTTAACAGAACATCTGCTACCAGTCATTTATAGACAATATATCATTGCAGACATACATCCTTTATTTTCCACTTTATAAACCTGTTTACAACAGCAGCAACAACAGCAACTATAATGGTTTCGAGTTTAGGCACAAGGCCAACAGTTTGGTGGAGGGGAAACTATTTTAAATCGGCCCCAGTATGTTACTGGTACTTTATTTTATCGACCCCTTAAGAATGAAAGAAAAGATAACCTCGGTGGGATTTGAACTCAAAACGTAAAGGGACGTAACTATATGCCGCAAAGCATGTTGTCCGGTGCTCTACCGATACTGTCAATCCACCGTTCCTCCAGCAACTATAAAACCAAATAAATCTAAAATAACAATTATTACTACTACAACTACTATTACTTCATCGATCTCTAGCTGGTGATTGGGAGAGGCTGTCCTCTCAATCAATAAGCTGCTGTGGGTGTCGCTGGATGATAGACACCTATGATGATATTCTTCCACGCTTTACTATCCATGGCGCTGACCTTAGCATGGTCGAGGTCGGGGCGCTGCGATTTCAGATCCTCCTCGATTTGTTTCGCCCATATCTTCGGTGCGTTGCGCTAGATTCTCCAGTGCACGGGTCACTGTCGTGACAAAAAGATGGTACGGTAGTCTTCCAGTTCTCATCCTGCAGACCTGGCCAAACAACTGAAGCCTGTGTTGCCGGATTGGGTTTTCAATGGTCGGTTGCTGCTGTCATTGTTCTGATACTAGAATTACAATTACTACCACTACAACAGCAACAGCAACAGATACAACTATTAATATAACACCAACAACTACAAAATCAATGAGTACAATAACAACTACAATATGAATTAATACTACTACTACTACTACAATGGAATGGACCTCCGTCGGTTTCGATGATGCGTGTTCTAGTTAAACGATCAACGGAACAGCCTACTTATGAAATTTACGTGTAAGTAGCATTCCAAAGACACGTGTAACCTTAACGTGATTACCAAATAGATTCAGTGTCACACAGTGTGTATGATAAGGCTAGCCCTTTGAATTACAAATATAGTCCATTTGACGGGCTTCCATATACTTTCCGTCTACCCAATTTCCTTCATAAGACATGGGTTGAGCTGAGGCTACGGAGCCATGGTAAAAGACTCATGCCCAAGATGCCACGAAATGAAGTCGAACCCGAAACTCAATGATTACGAAGCGAGCTTCATAACCATTTGATCATGCTGCGACTCACTATAAACCAGTGATTACTTAACAACAGTTACACTAACAATCATGGAAAAACGGTCGTAAAATGATGATGATGATAGTGGTGGTGGTGGTGGTGGTGGTGGCGACCACGACCACGACTACGACTACTACTACTACGACTAAAACCACAAAATCAGCGAGGCTACGACCAACAGCTGTAACAATTATTACACCTTACTTCCTCACTCTTCAGAAGAGGAAATACAATAATGAAAGAAAAAAAAACCACTGTAAAAGATAATATTGAAAAAAAAAACCTATTACTAAAATTACTAAAAAAAAAACTATATAAAAATTCTATTTTAGTCTTCAAACATTTCTCCCAATTTACAGCATTCTGATCACTTCACCAGAACACAAACTTACACACGTTCATACGTTCATATCCTCCCATATATATTTGCTCACATATACATAAATGTATAAGCAACCACACACACACATTACTATTATATCCACATGTTCAGGTATGTACACGCATGCATACGAGTGCTGACGCTTCGGTAGACAATTACACTCGGAAACACACCCATACATAAATATGTTAAGGCATACTCGACGTTACACACAGAACAAACAGACTATAATCACACACCCTCACACACACTCACACACATTCATATACACACACACATACACTCACTAAAGTATGAAAATACTAATTAAATCATACATGGATGCACATGAGAATACAACAGTGTGTGTGTGTGTACATGTGCGCGTGGCTGAGGGGTTAGGGTGTGTGAGTTACGATCGTAATTTCGCGCGTTCGACTCCCGGCGGCATTTTGTGACTTTGCGCAAGATTCTATATTTTATGTTGCTCCAGTTCACTCAGCTGGGGAAAAAATGGATTACACCTGTAATTCAAATGTGCCACGCTGAATTTCCCTGAGAATTATCTTAAGGGTACGCGTGTCTACGGAATACTCAGCCACTTCCGTTGTATGCGCGAGTGACTAAGGATTTAAGGTGTTTAGCTCACGATTCTATGGTTGTGTGTTCGAACCCCGGTGGTGCTTTGCGTCCTTGGACGAGACACTTTATTTCACGTTGTTCCAGTTAACTCAGCTATGAAAAATGAATTGTGCCTGTAATATAAACTGTGTCCTGTTTAATCTCCCTGAAGATTACATGGTTACGGATTAGGCTGTTCTGTTGATCAAACCACTGGAACGTTCTTCGTTGGAATTGTTCTGGTCCTTTACGTTCTGAGGTCAAATAACGCCCTTACAGGGTCGATAAAATAAAGCACCAGTCACGCACTGGGGTCGATTTAATCGACTTTCCCTTCCCCAAAAATTGCCTTGTGCCTAAATCAGAAACCATTATTATCGAGGTTAACTTTGCCTTTCATCCCTACGGGGTCG
>OZ024743.1:62263015-62270515 GCA_964016885.1 Eledone cirrhosa
CAATACATAATAATAAAGGCAGAAAAAATCAATATGATCAATAAGTTTTTAGTGAATGGTAATAATTTTAGCGTCTCCCATCAAGTGAATAGCCGTTTATTTCAATACAGTCTAAAGTACATATTGTTGATGATGATGATGATGTGTTTGTTTTCCCCTATGTCAGCCCAGATAGTGTAAGCTTATCATTAAAAGCTTTCCAGCTATGACCCTCCGGTTTTTTTTTTGGGGGGGGGGGTCTTTTTTGTCTTTTTTTTGTCTTTTATTGCTTGTTTTTTTTTTGTATATCCAAGACTACATTCTACTTTGTCCTTTTTTATTTAAAGAATGTGACTTAAGAGGGATTGACTCCTGTTTCTAGTCAATCAAGTAACCGTATACAGTCTCTCTCTCTATATATCTATATATATCTATCTATCTAAGGCGGGTAAAATTCCCGAGATCCATGGACGAGTTCTCTCCAGCGGTCTCTGTCCCTCATTATCGCTGCCATATCCTGCATCTCCAACAGACCAGTGTCTGTCCTTAGGGCATCAACATATGTTAACCTTGGTCTTCCTCTTCTAGTGTGTCCATGTAGGGGCTCCCAAAGGAGCACTGAGTGCAATGTCAACTCTGGATGTCGGTGAGCATGTCCAGCCAACCTCAGTCTCCTCTGTGTCACTTTTGACATATATATATATATATATATATATATTAGAAAAGGGAAGTAAGGATTCTATACAAAACAGTGGATATAGAGAAAAGGTGAAGTTGGAAATAGCACGGAAAATATATTTAAGGGTCTGTTTTTCTTTTTTGATTCGTCAAAGTGACATTATTGAAAAGATAACATTATTGAAAAAATGAGAGGAACAATTCTTTTTTAAAAAAAGTTATATAATGTATATAAAGTGTATGAAGAATTATCCGTTTCGATGTATTATTAAAATCCATCTTATCAAATGTTGAGTGTTGAAATAAAAATTAAAAAGAATTAATAACTCCAAACATTTGATTTTAATTTTAAATCCTTAGTTTTAAACTCCTATTAATTCGAAACGGATAAGTCTTCATACACTTTATATACATTATAAAACTTTTTTTTAAAAATAATTGTTTCTCTCATCTTTTCAATAATGTCACTTTGACGAAACAAAAAAGAAAAACAGACTCTTAAATATATTTTCCGTGCTATTTCCAACTTCACCTTTTCTCTCTCTCTCTCTCTCTCTATATATATATATATATATATATATCTGCATGTGATGGCTGACCTGTCCAAAATCTATTATTGTATTTCATCATATGTCTCTCTGTATATCAATACAATATAAATACCTACACTTCTATCATATATCAATACAAATAGTTACACTTCTATCAAATAACTACAATTCTATAATTTCTATCTTTTTATAGAACACAATACTATATGACATATCGAGAGACGTTTCAGCCTCGCTATCGAACCAAATACAAATGCTGTCATGGTTGGACGCAGCGCAATACAGAAAAAGGATGTTTATTCCGTAAGTACAAAATAGCATTTTCTTCCTCTTTCACAAAATCAGACACAACGGTAACTAACTATATGAACCCTTTGGTTACCATAGGTAAAGGTAAAGACCCCCTTTGCTCATAAATGACCATGGGATTTGCACCTAAAAAGTTCTCCTCCGTGGTACATGTCCGGGCAAGTAGTCCATGCATGTCAGTCTCCCCTTTCCACTCCACCGATGTTGTCCAAGGGAAAAGCAATGACCGATAGAGCTTGGTATCAGCTGAGTAAACTGGAGCAACGCTGATTCAAGAATTTGGAGGATTTATAAAAAATAACTAACGCTTTCATTATTAATCTGATGTTTAGGGCGATGGATTGGCCGTACTGGTAGAGGGTCGGACGCCATGCTTTGACGCATAGAGTTACGGCCCTTGCCATTCTGAGTTCAAATCCCACCAAGGTTAACTTTGCCTTTCATCCTTACGGGATCGATAAAATAAAGTACCAGTAATGCACTAGGTAATTGCTGGCCTTGTGCCAAAAGTAGAAATAATTATTAATCTGGTGTTTAGAATATAATTTGTAGAAAATATCTTACACAAAATGATGTTAGGTTTAAATGTGTATAATATAGGGTGCGGCAAAAATACTTTACACATTTTAAGGATTAGCCGTGTAAAATACGGGAGGTTTTCTGTCGTACTCTGTAGTACGAGGATCGGTCTTAAGCAGGTTGGTATCGAAAGGTTTAAATCTACTCAATTCTTCAAAGAGTTAAATATTTTCAAGAATAAATAAAATTTTAAAAGGAATTTTACCTCAAGAGGTGAAAATCTGGTATTTTATTATTAGCGTTGGTAGGAGATGATCGGACTCGGGTCCCTATCACTAAAACACCTGAAGAACCTCCTATGAGATACAACCTCGTAGTAGACCAGTTAAATCTGCACAGGTATAAGCTGTAAAATTCATTTTCATCGGTAGAACATTATAAAAGAGTAAGGATCATATCTATGGCTGTCTGTCTGTTCCGCCAACGAGTGTTCTAGTTATTTCACCGACGGAATATATATGCAAATATATGGCTGAGCATTCCACAGACACGTGTACCCTTAAAGTAAAAATGCCTCTCTCTCTCTCTCTCTCTCTCAGATGACTTACCTACAATTTTTGCTACTGTTTTCTGTTTTTTCAACAACAATGCAATGAAAGTACTTTCTAATTTATAGCAATGAGAGACATAAGTGTTTTTTTTTATCTTTTATCAAAACAACATTGTCTTATCTGATATAATAGAAAATTTCTGCCACGTTTCGAGTAACACTTTGATATTTACCATAGAACAAGCATTAAGCAGAAGATATATCATATCAAATCTATCTAGATTTTTATTACCAAGTGTAGAGAGGTGATCTTTAGATTGCGGAGATACTATGAGTTGGTATGTTATCAAATATTTCTTAAGTAATGATCAAAAAACATTTTTAACCAGTAACTTTTCTAACTGGTACCATGATATATATGGTGTGTTGGACATTTGTTTACTCCAACGGCGAGGGTTTCAGTCATTTCACCAACAGAACAGTAAATGGCTGAGTATTCCACAAAGATGTGTATCCTTAACGTAATTCTAAAGGGGACAGTAATTAACAACGCTGGCCTTTTGAATTACAAGTACAGTTGGCTTAGTGGACTGGAGCAACATCAAACTACGTGTTTTTCTCAGGGACGTAACACACCACCTGGAATCCAACTCATGGCTTTGCACTCGGGAGCCGAACACTCTAGCCACTAAGCCACTCGCTTTTACATCCTTAAGACTACAACAGCATGAATTGAATGCAATCATTCCTATATTTTGATATAATAGTATGCATTATGTATGTATGTATGTATGTATGTATGTATGTATGTATGTATGTATGTATGTATGTATGTATATATGTATGTATGTATGTATGTATGGTGCTACTGGTAACATGTATGCCAGTACAACCTGTCTCATGGTCGGGTCGTTGGCGACTAAACTGGCAACCCCACCAAGGTTTCTTGGTGAGGAGGGTGACTTTGGACATCCTGCAGGACTAAAAACAAAACCTGTCAAAGGGCAAAGGAGCTCTTAAGAGTCAATGGCCATCCAAAATCACCGGGAGGGATGACCCCTTAGCCTTTGTCAAGGCAGAATTCTAGGAGAAGGAAAACTCTGATATAACACCTGCAACCCTGATGGTATCTAATGATGTTGACTTCTTCTTCTTTTTGGTAAATATCATCTTGGTTAAGAGAGTGGGACTGGCTTTGTGCAGTGCCTTTGCTCACTATAACAGCTTCACGGCACAGGCATTGCTTTATATCTGGAGATCTCTCTGCACTTGTCGTCACATGGTACCAAGGGCCCAGCACTATGTGTCAATAATTGTCACAAGTGTAGTGTCTGTACCAGAGTTTTCAAGTTGCTGGCTGGACTAAAAAGTCACACTCGTTCAGCGCATCGGTAGGGGTTCTCCTATTTGGATATAAAGTAGTGGCCGTACTCGAAAACGAGTTTGCAGCCACCATGTATGTATGTAGTAGTAGTAGTAGTAGTAGTAGTAGTAGTAGTAGTAGTAGTAGTAGTAGTAGTAGTAGTAGTAGTAGTAGTAGTGATGCAAACAGTATCAACATATACCCTCTGTTCTCTATTGGGTTGTTCTTTTACTTTGTTTTGTTTTAATTCTTGGCAAAGCAGCTATTTCTGACATCTGAGCAGAGCTGAACAGAACAATTTTAACACATGATGGTGGGGTGTTTCATAAAAATGACAGGCTTATCTTTAAACAAACGGTTTTGCAAGTTGATATTTCTCAGGTCAGTGCAAATGGAAGGATAATAATATCCAGCACCAACCGAACCGTGAGTGTCAGAAGATAAATATTATAAAAAGAAATACTAAAAATAAGAATTCTGTTCTAGCTTTGGCACAAGACCATCAATTAGAAGGGGGTAGTACTATATTTTTCGACCCCGGAAGGGTGATAAGGAAAAATTGACCTCGATGGGATTTGATATCAGAACGTATGAGGGTGTGCTGAAAAGTTCCTGGCTTGATCGCTGCTACTGAAGCCTGGTTGGAGACCCAACATTCCGAGTTCTTTTTACATGGCTTAGTAAAACTAAAGAACCACTGCAATAAGTGTGTGAATCTGAGATGGGAATATGAGGAATAAAATCATAATTAACTGATCCTCCTGTATTTTCTTTTACCGAAAACCAGGAACTTTTCAGCACCCTCTCGTAGTTAGTGCGAAGCCTGGGTGTAGTGATACCGGATTGGGAGAGGAGAAGAGATGAATGAGTCAGGAATACCACAGTAGTACTCGTAGAAATAGCTGTGTAAAAACAACATGCCTGTTGGAGGCCAGGTGTTGGGTTGAGTTCAAGAGAGACTTCATACCAATCAGTCGTCACCAGTAATTCAAATATCTAGTATAGTGATTTCCGATGTTTTCACCACCAAGGTCCCCTTTTATGTAAATGAATTTCCCAAAGTCCCCGCTACGATTTTTCTCCTCCTAGATCGTTATACAGCGAGAATAAAAATCGAAGGAGAGAAATATTAATACTTACAAGACAATGGATACCCAATAGCATGTGCATACAATGTTTTTAACAAAGTACTTCACATTTTGAACCACTTTACCAGGGATATATTTCTTGTGAAAAGGTTTTAACATTTTTTCCAATTAGAAAATAATGTCTTGAATATTGGGAGATCTTGCGCAAAACACTTTATATCATGATACTCCAATTCACTCAGCTGACAAAAATGAGTTGTGCCTGTAATTCAAATAGTAGGTTGAATCCTCCTGAGGAGGTCGGTAAGTTTACACGTGTCTCTGGAAAGCACACTCGCATGCACGTTAATTTCAATAGTAGGCTGTTCTGTTGTGTAGAACTACTGAAATACTCGTCGTCGAAGCCGACGGAGGTCCAATGCATATATTGGATATAAAGACGAGGATTCATATTTCAGACTATTCAAAGAGATGTATCTCAAACAACAGAATAACTCAAAATGCAATTTGAGTGAAATACGAACGAGATATGAATTCTATTGTATGCTTCAAGGTGAAAGAAGTCTTATGAGTTTGTAGGCATTTGACAGTGATGAGAGATTGTTACACCCAACATGAGATATAAACATAACCAAGCAATTTGAAGGGTACATCATACTTGACCTCATTACACACCATAATATACAGAATTTCTCTCTTTCTCTCTCACATATATATATATATATATATATATATATATATATATATATATATATATATATATATATATATATATATAAAGAATCAAAAAGAACAGAAAGATACAGTAAAAGAGATTTATTCGGTTCTAACGTACGTTTCAATAGACATCAATTTGCCTAGATCTCGCTGCATCTATAATATTATATAGTTAGTAGAGCATTCGACATCCAATGCACAATCGATTCCATATCATCAGAGATTATGTTTACCGTACCAGAATGTTCAGGTTTTTATAGGAATTCATGTGAAGTTGAAGTAGAGAAGAAGGAGGATGTGACAAAGACGAGAGAGATAGGGGGGGTTTTCATGGTTGTTGAGGTAAAACAGAGGGCAGGATAAAATACGATAATGAAGTCTAGATATGGACTAGTACAACTGTGTGTGTGCTAGGGAGATGGTAGACGTTGATAGGTTTATGATCTATGATAGATGGAGGCAGGGGAGATTAGGCCGAGTGAGTTGTAAAGTATGTAGGAGGAGATGTTGAATAGGGGAGATGTGGTCAATAGAAGGCATAGCAATAATCCATGGGGACAGATAGAGGAGGTAGAAGGAAGATAGAGGAAAGCAGAAGTCGCAGGATCAAATCAAGCCAGGTTTGTATTTCGAGAACGTAGCCTTGAGTCTGTGATTGCAATATAGAGTCCTTTCCGTTCTGTTGTTGAGAAGAGTATAATTCGATTTTAGTATGTAAAATAGCTCCATATTGCATAATCAGCAGTAAGGCTGGCCAGCACGATATGTGGAAGCACTAGCGAGTTTTGTCCATTTCAAAGTGTATTGCAGGTTACTTTCGCGCAACTGCCAAATTGTATTGGTTAAGGTAGTTACGGAACGGTATTTGGTGTTCTTCATCGAACTACGGTGTTGGTACCAACGAGATTTAAAAGTGGTAGAGGTACAGCCGATATAGTGCCATCTCCGGTTATCCGATTCAACGGTGCATTGATACACCATATTGGATTCCATGCATTTGTTATTCAGAGGGCAACGATCAGGTAGGTTGCAGTTGCACTTATCAGCTCTTGTAGTAGGTTGCGTTAGGTTTATATGTGTGTCTGCTGCAGGAGGGTTTACATTCAGTGGTTGAGAGTTTGAGGAAGTGTTAATGTAGTTTGGGGTGCTTCGTGTGGATGTGCTGACTAATCGTTTGGAGTTAAGTTTTTTAATAATTAGATCGAGATTGGGTGCTGTAGAATATGAAAGCTTAATGGACCTTAGATTTAGTATTTTAGCGTATCGATGTGCAGGAGGAAAATGTGTTTTGATTAAATTGAAGAAAAGTGAAGAAATTTTAGGAGATGTTGAGGCATTGTATATTGGGTTGTACCAAAGGTAGCTACGATTCCGCTTTCTAGCTAGGTTGGGTTGTGTGCTTCTATTTCGACTATGCCTGTGCGGAAAGTGTATGTTGTGTATCGTACCTATATTATTGTTTATGCTAGTGCGTTGTGAGCCCTTATTTCTATATTGGTGTGCTGGATCTATGTACTCTATTTTGTCTTGGTATCCAGCCGCCTTAAGCACGTTGTTATAGTAGTAAGCGTGCTCACTAAAGACCTGGGGGGTAGATGATTTGATCCTGCGACTTCTGCTTTCCTCTATATTCCTTCTACCTCCTCTATCTGTCCCCATGGATTATTGCTATGCCTTCTATTGACCCTATTCAACATCTCCTCCTACATACTTTACAACTCACTCGGCCTAATCTCCCCTGCCTCC
>OZ024743.1:62275515-62303015 GCA_964016885.1 Eledone cirrhosa
TTTACTCTAGTCAAGGTCGTGATGATGTTTGAGTCATTGATGTCTAGACTTATTTCTGGGGCTCCTTACTTCACAGCATTTCTCATCTTTTCCTTGATATAAAGTTCCCATAACTCGTTGCACTAATCTTATTTATATCTTCAAACTGTTTACACCCCTACTCCAAGATAAAGTAGTGTAGATATAATATATAAAGTTGCTGCCGTCTAGTACGGTAGTATTGGGTTCCAGTTACTACACAATAACTGTAACTTAAACGTATTACTGAATTATGGCAGCAAGTTTCTGGCAAATGCAGATAGCTGTGAAAGTACGTGGCTTAGTAGTTAGGGTGTTAGTCTCGAGATCGCAAGGTCGTGTGTTCGATTCCTGAACATGACGGCGCTTTGTGTTCTTCAGCAAAATACTCTTTCTGCTGAGAGTTGGAATCAGCGGATACCTAGCCCTGTCGGCTTGAGTTCCCTATTTGGGTTCCTTTGGCTACTTACATAATAAACGTAACTAAAAGGTTGGACTATGTTGAGGACAAATCATTCTGCTAGAGTTTCACCAGTGTCTTCTAAAGTATGTTCCGAGAAACTCCAGGTTTCCGTAAGATGAGATGTTTTTTAATAGATATTTAATTTCTAAATTCTATTGTGGTTTTTGTTGTGTGTGTGTAAAGACGCAAGGCTTAGTGGTTATCTAATGGAATTAGTAATCATAAGGTTACGAGTTCGATTCCCCGAACCAGACGATGCGTTATGTCCTTCAACAAGACACTTTATTTCACGTTGCTCTCTCTCTACCAAGAGTTGCGACCGGTAGATAGTATCAGCAATAGAAAGACCAACTGAAGCATTGTTACCTTGGTTCGATATAACGAGTTCCACCCCGACTTGCTAAACGAATGAAGTATGGGATATTGTCAATCGATTCCAACACCCACCACCATGTTTCTTCTTTTATGAATACATTCTCTCTAAACAATTTTTAGTTAATTTAATATCCGATTAAAATTGTGGTGGTGAGGATTTCCATAAATATTGTTATGGGTTTCGCGATTTCTTGGAGAAACGTATAAGGGTTCCGTCATAAAATAAGTTTGGGAATAAATAGTCTAGAGCGACTACAGTAGATATGAGAAGAAAAAGGGAAGTGAGATCTCCTATTTGGGGATGAAGCCTGCAGTGTAGATCTAGTGTGATTGAAACTTAACCACCATTGTTAGTACACACTCATACACACACAGATATCCTATCTCTACACAAAATTAGTTCAAAAGATTCCTCATACAATATATCTATAGCATTTTGTCGACTTCAATTGACTATAAACATAACTCACATAAGAGTTTTGATGTCTGTTTCCTTAATTTTAATTCTATTTGCATTATTATATTAAGACATTTTGTTTTTATAAGACATTAATTCTAAATTAATAATGGCTTCCATACTTTCCTCTCAGTAATAGTAGCTTTCATACTAGTATCACCTACATACATTTCACGCATTAATTATGCTTTCCATACTTTTTTATATTAATAATGTCGTCTATATTTTATACTATTTAATGTATCCATCGTAACACTTACTGTCTCATTCAAGGGAACTCATCTCCTTCTACGTATAAATTTAACGAATTCTTAATTTTTCTTAGTACATTCTCACTTATCGAATCCTGTTCTGTGCAAGAACCCTAATCACAATCATGCACTCTTTATCTATAGTTAAAGACTGATTAGAGGTTCGGTGACATCACCGTGTTATTAATACTATAAATGTAGAACAACCAGATCACTGCGATCTGAGTTTAAATTACACGGAAGTCAACTTTGCCTTTTCACCCTTTCAGGGTCGAAAAATAAAGTACCAAGCTAGGGCAATAGATTGGCAGAAATGCTAAAGTGTAGAACAAAATGCCTCGTGGTATTTGTTCTGAGCCTCTGCGTTCTGCGTTCAAATCCCACCGACGGCAACTTGCCTTTCATCCTTTTGAGGTCGATAAAATAAGTATCAGTTCAAGGGCGGTGAATAGGCAGAAATCTTTGAGCGTCGGGCGAGATGTGGTATTTGTTTCGGCTCTTTACATTCTCAGTTTGACATGGCCTTGTGGATGATAGCCTTATTTCCTCACCCGATTTAATACCACAACCTAGTCCATTCTGTTGTAAGCATCTGAGTCAGGTCTCCGATAAAACCGCTTAGCCTAGATCTTAGAGTATTGGACTCAAGATCGTAAAGTCATGGTTTCGATTCCTTGACAGGGTATTGCTTTGTCTTCTTGGTCGAAAGTACCTTATTTCACGTTATTCCTGTCGTGCGTTGAAACCGACAGATAGTATGAGAAATGAAAAGGCTTATGGAAATATTGTTTTTGATTTGACGATTGGCTCCGTCAGTTTTTTTTTCTCCAGTTTCAGGAAACCTTCCTCCATCCTTCCTTTCTACCAGTCTCAGATGCTTTGAAAAGGGTCATGATCGCTGCTCTTCCCTCCCTGACTCTGTGTGTTTGTACGTCCGTGTCTGTGTGTGTGTGTTTGTACGTCCATCCCTGTGTGTGTGTGTTTGTATGTCCGTCCCTGCGTATGTGTGTGTAAGTCCTCCTCTCTCTCTCTCTCTCTCTCTCTCTCTCTCTCTCTCTCTCTCTCTCCCTCTCTCTCTCTCTCTCTCTCTCTCCCTCTCTCTCTCTCTCTCTCTCTCTCTCTCTCTCTCTCTCTCTCTCTCTCTCTCTCTCTCTCTCGCTGTACACGTGTGTGGACCAGGTTTGTATGTATAAAAGAAGAACGATTTAAAAAAAAAAGAATCAATTCTTTTGATTTCTTCATTAAAACCTTCCGTGGTAACTCTCTATCTCTCTCTTTCACTCTCTCTCTCTCGCTCTCGCTCTCTCTCTCTCTCTCTCACTCTATCTCACTCTCTCTCTCTCAATCTCTTCTTCTCTAACTTTTATACAGGTCAATGCAGCCGTGGAGTCTGTTTCAATGGTGCGAGCGTGTAATGGTGGATATATGCCCCTCTTGCTCCTGTCCCCCCCGGATTCCATGGTCCCCGATGTCAATATGGTAAGATCATAAAGTGCTTCCTTTCCATTTATGTTATCTTTGATTACCAGTTTTGCTTCCATTGAGGGTTCTAATCCATTTACCGAGAACAAAACTCCCAGTTTATTTGTTTTTTCCTTGATATTTTTTGTTGTTGTGAGCCCCATCTTGTGTGTATAAAAAGCTGTAGTTCTGTATATATATCTAAATAATGTTTATGAGTCTGTGTGTTTATTAGTGTGTTGTGAGGCCTGGTGAGTGTATGTAAAGTGTATGTAAATATTTGTAATTCTCTCTATATATATATATATTTGATAATGGGTGTGTCTGTGTGCACCATGTTTTAAGTGCATAAAACTTTGTAATGTTGTATATGTATCTGATTGCGTTTATATATATACCCGTGTGTGTGTGTGTGGACCAACTTTGTGTGTATATACATTTGTAATGCTGTATATGCATATAATAGTGTTTTATATGTGTATGTATGTGTGTGTGTGTGTATATATATGTGTGTGCGTGTGGACCAACATTGTGTGTATATAAATATGTAATGCTGTATATGCATCTGATAGTGTTTATGTGTGTGTGTATGTGTGTGTGTGGACCAACTCGGTGTCTATAGAAATGTGTAGGTACTGTACACACGGCTAAAAGTGTGTGTAAAGGTGAGTGTGAGAGTCATATGAGAATGTGCGTTTTACAGAATTAAATGGGACCACACTTATGGAAATTATGTATTTATTCATGGATTTTTATGTATACATGTGTATATGTATATAAGTATATGTATGTATGTACGTACGTATGTATATAAGCACATGTATGTATGTATATAAGTATATGTATGTTTGTATGTATAAGAAATGATATATCCGCGCAGCGTATGTATGTTATAAAATAAGGTCATTAGTATTGCCTACGTAACATCTGATATATAATATTTGGTGTGTATACACACACACACACACACATATATATATATATATTTATATATATATATATGAATGTATGTATAGTATATTTGGCAATATACTGTATGTTAAATTTAAAACATTTTGAAGACCATTCGCTATGAGTTTTAAAGTAGTGACTATGTCGCTTACTTATTCACGGCAAAAGCAAAGGAGAGTGATCGATAGTCCTGTTTCTCGCTCATTAGCGTTTATCAAGACCACTCGCCCTTCGCTTCTGCGAGAATTATAGAAGCTGGATTCTTATAGAATTCCAATAATATGACCTCGTAACCCCTGATAGTGTCGTAGGGGCGCCGCATTGAAATACGGCGTTTCTTGGGCATTTTTTAAGCCTGGCGGAGTACAACATATTTCTTCCAGAGAAAGATAGAAAGGGAGAGAAAAGTAATGAGAACGGAATATAGAAGATGTATCCTCGAAAGGATGAAAGGCAAACTGACCTCGGCTGAAACGAATACCACGAAGTATTCTGTACGACATTCTAACGACTCTGCTAATTCACCGCCCCACACACACACACGTGCCCACACGCACACGCACGCACACTCTGTGTTGAGCAGAGTTATGGGCCTGAAATTGCTTATCTCATCCCCCTTGTTCTCATCTTTCCTGATCAGCGTTACTACGCATCTGCCTAGAGAACTGGGAATCCTCCCGTTCTGCTGCCAGTTGCAGTAGAGAGCTTCGAGGACGTCAGAGAACAAGTCTGGCATGCCTATGTAAAACTCATAGGGTAGACCATCTAAACTGGGTGATTTGCGTTTCCCACAGCGGCCTAGGGCATCTTCTATTTCGCCCGCTGTGACCGGCCTTTCGCAGCCCTCCGCATCCGTGCTCGAGAGTCGCGGTACGCCGTCAAGGTAGGAGCCCTCGCTCGATGTACCGCTTTGCCCGAACAGTTTGCAAAATGCTGCTGGAAGGCCGTGCACATCTGCTTGAATTCAAGTATAATGCGTCCATCTTTGTCTTGCAAAACCCGAATTGTGGATTTGTTGCCACTTATCGCCTCTGCCACTCGGGCACAGCTAACAACTTTGGCTCCCTCGTTTCTTAGAGCACGTGTTCTACTTCTGACAATACAACCTTCGTGTTTCACGTTGAAGAACTAGTCTAGTGCCGTTCTCGCCGCTAGCACGTCAGCTGTACTGCCATTCCTAAGTGCCTCTTCTATTTTAGCTACCAGTTCATTTTCAGTTTTGCTTTTTTCTAAAGCTACTTCCTTGCTAAATGCTATCGATGATAGATAGATAGATAGATAGATAGAAGATTGATAGATAGATAGATAGATAGATAGATAGATAGATAGATAGATAGATAGATAGATAGATAGATATGTGACTATGTATATATGCAAGAATTGCTGGATGTAGGCACAAAATAAACAAACTACACCTTAGGATTTTGCAATCCGAAGGGACCTCAGAAGGCATATGTGTTTTCAGTTTTTGAAAGTCCTTCTGGTATAAAATATTAACAAGGGGCTTCCAAGCTTTATACAGCTTAAGATCTTACCAAAACTAAATCCGGTCACGATGCAAAGCAAAACTATATATTTTTGAGAGAGAGGGAGAAAGAGAAAGAGAGTGTGTAGGGGGGGGGGGTCGGCTTTTACAATAGGTACGCCGTATCCCTGCGTTCATGTGAGGTACAACTAAAAGGATTGGCATCAGAAAGCATCCGGCTATAAAACATCGTTTCAAAATATCCCGTCAAGCCCATGCCAACATGGAGATGTAAAAACGACGATAATAATAACAATGATTTCTACTATAGGCACAAGGCCAGAAATTTGGGAGGGAGAGGAAAGTCGATTAACTCGACCCCAGTACTTACTGGTACTTTATTTTATCGATCCCCGTAAGGATGAAAGGCAAAACTAACCTCAGCGGGATTTGAACTCAGAACGTAAAGGGCCATAATATAGATGTAGGGATTAAACTAGTAATAACATTATTCAGCAAATTACTCGATACTTAAAAGTAAAGTGTGGCCATATTAGAAAGAGTCGGTGCCTGAACTGGCTGTCGAAACGGCAAAGACTCAGCCGTCGGGCCCTGACTCTTTCTAATATGTATAATATATATGGGGGGGGGTATCCCGTAAACTGGGAGTTCGACAAAAATGATCGATAAAATGAGTAGTGTGAGACACATGATTAAATCAAGGCGATACCTCAGCATGGCCGTAACCAGTAAACGAAAAAGAAATGTGTGCGTATATATATATATATATGTATGTATGTATATATGAGTGCACATCTATATATGTTGTATGTGTACGGATATATTTGAGTGGATGTGTGTGAGAGAACGTGCATAACTGTTTATGTGTGTACGCGTATGCATGTATATGTATATGTTTATGTATATGCAAGTATGTGTATATACATGCCATGGGTGCACATAAAATCAGGGTTTCGGTCTACAGTTAAGTAGTTATTGGAAATATTTTATTTTTAATAAATCAATTCACAGTTGCATAAAGAACATTACAAATATTGATAGAAATATGAAAGAAAAACAAAGGATAAAAAGAAAACCAAGCAATGAACAGACGGACGAAGGGGTAAAGAAGGGCAGATCTAACTGTATATGAAAGTAGGAGAAAGGGCTATTTCTTCCTAATTCCCCTATCCACTCCCCCACCAAATATATATTACAACCCCTCTTACTCCCACTCCACCCATAACTTTCTTCTTCTCTTACTCCATCGATATCTTTTTCCCCTCCTAACCCATCCATGCCTCCTCCTCCCTCTTACTACATCCATATCCTCCCCTCCCACTCCATCTATATCCTTCTATTCTTCTCACTCCTTCCATCTCATTCTTCTCTTCATATTTCATCTATATCGCCCCCTCCCTTGCTCTTCCTTCCAACCGTATCCTCTCCCCTTCACCCACAGTCTTTGACTTAATTTTCCCTACTTTAAACAGACACCATCATTATACTCCACGTCCTTCATCTTCTCCTCCTCCTCCACCACATGTCCTTCTCTTCACACTCCCTCTCTTTTTCTCTCCTCCCTCACTCCTCTCTCCTCCCTCTCTCTCTCTATCTCTCCTTGTCTCCCCTTCTCCATGAGCAACATTGTCTTAACACACTTCCACCTTCTCTTCACTACCACATCTTCCTCCTCTCTCTCTCCTTCTCTCTCTCCTTCTCTCTTTCCTTCTCTCTCTCCTTCTCTCTCTCCTTCTCTCTCTCTCTCTTTCTCTCTCTGTCTTTGTCTCCACAGTGGAGTTGGGGGAAGAACTCATTAGAGTATCCAGCTCTCCCCCTCCTCCACACAACTCTCTCTTCCCCATCCCCCCCTCCTCCACATACCCATCTCTTCCCACTCTCCCCTCCTCCACACACTCATCTCTTCCCACTCTCCCCCCCTCCACACAACTCTCTCTTCCACATCCCCCCTCCTCCACATACCCATCTCTTCCCACTCTTCCCTCCTCCATACACCCATCTCTTCCCACTCTCCCCTCCTCTACACAACCCTCTCTTCCCCTCTCTTCTCTCTTTCCATCGCTCTCTCTCTCTCCATGCGGGAATTGAGTGAGGAATTCATTACATCAGCCCTCTCTCCATCTCCTCCCCACAACCACATCTATTCCTCTCTACTCTCTCTCTCTCTCTCTCTCTCTCTCTCTCTCTCTCTCTCTCTCCATGGGGAGTTGTGCGAGGAGTTCATTGCATCAACCGTCTTTAACTCTAAACATCTTGAACATATTTCTAGAGAAATGGGATAATCAGCCGTGCTGAAGATAACCCCGGCCACGCGACAGGTCGGAAGATCTGTTGGTTGTTGGGGAGGTGAGAGGATGTTGGCATAGGAGGTGGGGAATTGGCTGGGTGGTGGGGGGTGAGGAGGAGAGAGGGAGAGAGAGAGAGGAAGAAAAACTTCAGTAAAATACAGCAGCAGATAAAACTTCTGACGTAGATGTAATAACGATCTTCTTCTTCGCCCCCTTGAGAGGGTCGAGGGTGAAGAGTCCTCAAACACTCCTTCCAGTGGCTCATGTCAGAAGCAACCGTCTCCAACTGATCCGGCTGGATCCCCGAGTGAAACCAGCCAAGTAATAATGATGATGATAATAATTGTTTCTATATTTGGCACAAGGCCAGCAATTACCCCCCAGTGCATTACTGGTGCTTTATTTTATCGACCCCGTAAGGATGGAAGGTAAAGTTAACCTCGCCGGGATTTGAACTCGGAACGCAAAGGGCCATAACTCTATGCTGCAAAGCATGGTGTCTGATGCTATGGTTTCTGATTTAGGCACAAGGCCAACCATTTTAGGGAGTGGGAAAGTCGATTGAATCACTCCAGTGCGTTACTGGTACTTTATTTTAACGACCCTGTAAGAATGAAAAGCAAAGCTAACATTGACTTTGAACCCAGATATATGCATGCATGGACCCTTAGTTCACGAAAGAGTCGTAGAGGCGTTGTATTGACATACAGCGTTTCTGGGACATTTTTTAAAACCCGGTTGAGACAATCTCCTGTCCAGACCCGAACACAGTAGATTTCCTCAATAGAATGATAGAAAAAGTGAGAGAATAGAAGTGAGAAAGAGATAAATAAGAAGAATCGAACCCAGTACTGGTTTCGTACTTTTGTTTATCGCCCTTGAATGAATGAAAACAAAAGTTGACCTCGGCGAAACGAATACCGCAAAGCATTCTATCTGACGTTCTAATGACTCCACCAATTCGTCGCCTCCAAATATATGTGGCACCGTATATGTGTGTGTTCTGAGCGTAGCATAGTCGAATGGTTAAGACGTTCGCTTTGCAATCATAAAGTGGAGGGCTCGACCATACTGCGAGGTATGTTCGGTGTTATTTACCATAGTCCCAGTTCAAGCGAAGCCTTGTCAGTCAGATTGGATTTGTGGATACTGTTTGAAAAACCGTCAGATAGACTGTACTTGTAATTCAAAGAGTCATCCACGTCACACTGTATCGCTGGAAATTGTGTTAAGGGTACACGTGTTTGTGGAATGCTCAGCCACTTGCACGTTAATTTCACGTTAATTTCACGAGCTGGTTGTTTCGTTGATCGAATAACTGGAACACTCATCGACTGAGATCTATTGTGTGTGTGTGTGTGTGTGTGTGTGTGTGTGTGTGTGTGTGTGTGTGTGTGTGTGTGTGTGTGTGTGTGTGTGTGTGTGTGTGTGTGTGTGTGTGCGTGGGTGCGTACATGTTGTAGATTGGAGCGGGGTTGATCATATAAGAAAGTATTTTTATTGATGTATCTGGAACATATGTGTGTGCGTCGGGGTGTGTAATAACTCACGTGCTGTTTGTTATGTGTGTGCCCGCTCTATGTAGTGTATGTAGCTTTGTTTATAGATGTTTTGAATATACAGATTATGGTAACAGACTTTTGGAATTGAAGCATGTTTGTGTATGTACACACTATTGTTATTGTTTTTGTGTTTTTGTTGCATTCCAAGCCACACTTACACACAGGTTCAGACACATATGTATATACACATATATATGTATATACATATGCACGTACATCACATACGTTAACGTACAGTGATGCACTTACATGCGTTTATACATACATACATAGATATTCAAATACGCACAATCACTCACCATACGCACACATAGCAAGCATACACTCATTGCATACTCATACACAAACAGATACGACACACACCTTCACAAAAGAACACTCCACATGATACACACTCGCACACACACACATCACACATACATACAAATACAACACACATATATACACACATCACCCACGCACACCCTTATATATATATATACACACACACACATCACACAAACTCACTCAAACACACTCATTCATACAGTATATGCATACGCATACATCCCTTTGAATCGCCTTCAGCCCACCCCCACCAACTCTCTCACCACTATCACCTCTCTCACCGCCACCACCCCATCTCCTCTCTCACCACCACCATCACCTCTCACCACCATCACCACCACCACCTCTCTCACCACCGTCACCATCCCCGCCATCTCTCTCACCACCAACCACCACCTCTCACCGCCATCTCTCTCACCACCAACCACCACCTCTCACCGCCACCACACCCCCTCCCCTCTCACCACCATCAACATCACTTTCACTATCATCACGGCCACCATCACCACCTTTCTCACCGCCACCACTCCCACCTTTCTCACCGCCACCACCCCCACCTCTCTCACCGCCATCACCACCGCCACCCCCACTTCTCTCACTACCCCCACCACCCCCATCTTACAAACAAACAATGATTCAGAAATGATCCAAGTTATTTACCTTACAATGAACATTAATTAAACTAATTAACTATCGGCATGATGGTGTGGTGGATAGTGTGGTGGTGGTGGTGTGGTGGATAGTGTGGTGGTGGTGGTGTGGTGGATAGTGTGGTGGTGGTGGTGTGGTGGATAGTGTGGTGGTGGTGGTGTGGTGGATAGTGTGGTGGTGATGGTGTGGTGGATAGTGTGGTGGTGGTGGTGTGGTGGATAGTGTGGTGGTGGTGGTGTGGTGGATAGTGTGGTGGTGGTGGTGTGGTGGATAGTGTGGTGGTGGTGGTGTGGTGGATAGTGTGGTGGTGGTGGTGTGGTGGATAGTGTGGTGGTGGTGGTGTGGTGGATAGTGTGGTGGTGATGGTGTGGTGGATAGTGTGGTGGTGGTTGTGTGGTGGATAGTGTGGTGGTAGTGTGGTGGATAGTGTGGTGGTGGTGGTGTGGTGGATAGTGTGGTGGTGGTGGTGTGGTGGATAGTGTGGTGGTGGTGGTGTGGTGGATAGTGTGGTGGTGGTGGTGTGGTGGATAGTGTGGTGGTGGTGGTGTGGTGGATAGTGTGGTGGTGGTGGTGTGGTGGATAGTGTGGTGGTGGTGGTGTGGTGGATAGTGTGGTGGTGATGGTGTGGTGGATAGTGTGGTGGTGGTGGTGTGGTGGATAGTGTGGTGGTGGTGGTGTGGTGGATAGTGTGGTGGTGGTGGTGTGGTGGATAGTGTGGTGGTGGTGGTGTGGTGGATAGTGTGGTGGTGGTGGTGTGGTGGATAGTGTGGTGGTGATGGTGTGGTGGATAGTGTGGTGGTGGTGGTGTGGTGGATAGTGTGGTGGTGGTGGTGTGGTGGATAGTGTGGTGGTGGTGGTGTGGTGGATAGTGTGGTGGTGGTGGTGTGGTGGATAGTGTGGTGGTGGTGGTGTGGTGGATAGTGTGGTGGTGGTGGTGTGGTGGATAGTGTGGTGGTGGTGGTGTGGTGGATAGTGTGGTGGTGGTGGTGTGGTGGTGGTGTGGTGGATAGTGTGGTGGTGGTGGTGTGGTGGATAGTGTGGTGGTGGTGGTGTGGTGGATAGTGTGGTGGTGGTGGTGTGGTGGATAGTGTGGTGGTGGTGGTGTGGTGGATAGTGTGGTGGTGATGGTGTGGTGGATAGTGTGGTGGTGGTGGTGTGGTGGATAGTGTGGTGGTGGTGGTGTGGTGGATAGTGTGGTGGTGGTGGTGTGGTGGATAGTGTGGTGGTGGTGGTGTGGTGGATAGTGTGGTGGTGGTGGTGTGGTGGATAGTGTGGTGGTGGTGGTGTGGTGGATAGTGTGGTGGTGGTGGTGTGGTGGATAGTGTGGTGGTGGTGGTGTGGTGGTGATGGTGTGGTGGATAGTGTGGTGGTGGTGGTGTGGTGGATAGTGTGGTGGTGGTGGTGTGGTGGATAGTGTGGTGGTGATGGTGTGGTGGATAGTGTGGTGGTGGTGGTGTGGTGGATAGTGTGGTGGTGGTGGTGTGGTGGATAGTGTGGTGGTGGTGGTGTGGTGGATAGTGTGGTAGTAGTGGTGTGATGGATAGTGTGGTGGTGGTGGTGTGGTGGATAGTGTGGTGGTGGTGGTGTGGTGGTGGTGTGGTGGATAGTGTGGTGGTGGTGGTGTGGTGGATAGTGTGGTGGTGGTGGTGTGGTGGATAGTGTGGTGGTGGTGGTGTGGTGGATAGTGTGGTGGTGATGGTGTGGTGGATAGTGTGGTGGTGGTGGTGTGGTGGATAGTGTGGTGGTGGTGGTGTGGTGGATAGTGTGGTGGTGGTGGTGTGGTGGATAGTGTGGTGGTGGTGGTGTGGTGGATAGTGTGGTGGTGGTGGTGTGGTGAATAGTGTGGTGGTGGTGGTGTGGTGGATAGTGTGGTGGTGGTGGTGTGGTGGATAGTGTGGTGGTGGTGGTGTGGTGGATAGTGTGGTGGTGGTGATGGTGTGGTGGATAGTGTGGTGGTGGTGGTGTGGTGGATAGTGTGGTGGTGGTGGTGTGGTGGATAGTGTGGTGGTGGTGGTGTGGTGGATAGTGTGGTGGTGGTGTGGTGGATAGTGTGGCGGTGGTGGTGTGGTGGATAGAGTGGCGGTGGTGGTGTGGTGGATAGTGTGGCGGTGGTGGTGTGGTGGATAGTGTGGTGGTGTGGTGGATAGTGTGGTGGTGGTGGTGTGGTGGATAGTGTGGTGGTGATGGTGTGGTGGATAGTGTGGTGGTGGTGGTGTGGTGGATAGTGTGGTGGTGATGGTGTGGTGGATAGTGTGGTGGTGGTGGTGTGGTGGATAGTGTGGTGGTGGTGGTGTGGTGGATAGTGTGGTGGTGGTGGTGTGGTGGATAGTGTGGTGGTGGTGGTGTGGTGGATAGTGTGGTGGTGGAGGTGTGGTGGATAGTGTGGTGGTGGTGGTGGTGTGGTGGATAGTGTGGTGGTGGTGGTGTGGTGGATAGTGTGGCGGTGGTGGTGTGGTGGATAGTGTGGCGGTGGTGGTGGTGTGGTGGATAGTGTGGTGGTGGAGGTGTGGTGGATAGTGTGGTGGTGGTGGTGGTGTGGTGGATAGTGTGGTGGTGGAGGTGTGGTGGATAGTGTGGCGGTGGTGGTGTGGTGGATAGTGTAGCGGTGATGGTGTGGTGGATAGTGTGGTGGTGGTGGTGTGGTGGTGGTGTGGTGGATAGTGTGGCGGTGGTGGTGTGGTGGATAGTGTGGTGGTGGTGGTGGTGTGGTGGATAGTGTGGTGGTGGAGGTGTGGTGGATAGTGTGGCGGTGGTGGTGTGGTGGATAGTGTAGCGGTGATGGTGTGGTGGATAGTGTGGTGGTGGTGGTGTGGTGGATAGTGTGGCGGTGGTGGTGTGGTGGATAGTGTGGTGGTGGTGGTGGTGTGGTGGATAGTGTGGTGGTGGTGGTGTGGTGGATAATGTGGTGGTGATGGTGTGGTGGATAGTGTGGTGGTGATGGTGTGGTGGATAGTGTGGTGGTGGTGATGGTGTGGTGGATAGTGTGGTGGTGGTGATGGTGTGGTGGATAGTGTGGTGGTGGAGGTGATGTGGTGGATAGTGTGGTGGTGGTGGTGTGGTGGATAGTGTGGTGGTGGAGGTGTGGTGGATAGTGTGGTGGCGGTGGTGGTGTGGTGGTGGTGGTGTGGTGGATAGTGTGGTGGTGGTGGTGTGGTGGATAGTGTGGTGGCGGTGGTGGTGTGGTGGATAGTGTGGCGGTGGTGGTGTGGTGGATAGTGTGGTGGTGGTGGTGTGGTGGTGGTGGTGTGGTGGATAGTGTGGCGGTGGTGGTGTGGTGGATAGTGTGGCGGTGGTGGTGTGGTGGATAGTGTGGCGGTGGTGGTGTGGTGGATAGTGTGGCGGTGGTGGTGTGGTGGATAGTGTGGCGGTGGTGGTGTGGTGGATAGTGTGGCGGTGGTGGTGTGGTGGATAGTGTGGCGGTGGTGGTGTGGTGGATAGTGTGGTGGTGGTGGTGTGGTGGATAGTGTGGTGGTAGTGGTGTGGTGGATAGTGTGGTGGTGTGGTGGATAGTGTGGTGGTGGTGGTGTGGTGGATAGTGTGGCGGTGGTGGTGTGGTGGATAGTGTAGCGGTGGTGGTGTGGTGGATAGTGTGGTGGTGGTGGTGTGGTGGATAGTGTGGCGGTGGTGGTGTGGTGGATAGTGTGGCGGTGGTGGTGTGGTGGATAGTGTGGTGGTGGTGGTGTGGTGGATAGTGTGGCGGTGGTGGTGTGGTGGATAGTGTGGTGGTGGTGTGGTGGATAGTGTGGTGGTGGTGGTGTGGTGGATAGTGTGGCGGTGGTGGTGTGGTGGATAGTGTGGTGGTGGTGGTGTGGTGGATAGTGTGGTGGTGGTGGTGTGGTGGTGGTGGTGTGGTGGATAGTGTGGCGGTGGTGGTGTGGTGGATAGTGTGGCGGTGGTGGTGTGGTGGATAGTGTGGTGGTGGTGGTGGTGTGGTGGATAGTGTGGTGGTGGTGGTGTGGTGGATAGTGTGGTGGTGGTGGTGTGGTGGATAGTGTGGCGGTGGTGGTGTGGTGGATAGTGTGGCGGTGGTGGTGTGGTGGATAGTGTGGCGGTGGTGGTGTGGTGGATAGTGTGGTGGTGGATAGTGTGGCGGTGGTGGTATGGTGGATAGTGTGGTGGTGTGGTGGATAGTGTGGCGGTGGTGGTGTGGTGGATAGTGTGGCGGTGGTGGTGTGGTGGATAGTGTGGTGGTGCTGGTGTGGTGGATAGTGTGGTGGTGCTGGTGTGGTGGATAGTGTGGTGGTGTGGTGGATAGTGTGGTGGTGGTGGTGGTGTGGTGGATAGTGTGGTGGTGGTGGTGTGGTGGATAGTGTGGTGGTGGTGGTGGTGTGGTGGATAGTGTGGTAGTGGTGGTGTGGTGGATAGTGTGGTGGTGGTGGTGTGGTGGATAGTGTGGCGGTGGTGGTGTGGTGGATAGTGTGGTGGTGGTGGTGTGGTGGATAGTGTGGTGGTGGTGGTGGTGTGGTGGATAGTGTGGTGGTGGTGGTGTGGTGGATAGTGTGGCGGTGGTGGTGTGGTGGATAGTGTGGTGGTGATGGTGTGGTGGATAGTGTGGCGGTGGTGGTGTGGTGGAAAGTGTGGCGGTGGTGGTGTGGTGGATAGTGTGGTGGTGGTGATGGTGTGGCGGTGGTGGTGTGGTGGATAGTGTGGCGGTGGTGGTGTGGTGGATAGTGTGGTGGTGGTGGTGTGGTGGATAATGTGGTGGTGGTGGTGGTGTGGTGGATAGTGTGGTGGTGGTGGTGTGGTGGATAGTGTGGTGGTGGTGGTGGTGTGGTGGATAGTGTGGTGGTGGTGGTGTGGTGGATAGTGTGGCGGTGGTGGTGTGGTGGATAGTGTGGTGGTGATGGTGTGGTGGATAGTGTGGCGGTGGTGGTGTGGTGGAAAGTGTGGCGGTGGTGGTGTGGTGGATAGTGTGGTGGTGGTGATGGTGTGGTGGATAGTGTGGCGGTGGTGGTGTGGTGGATAGTGTGGTGGTGGTGGTGTGGTGGATAGTGTGGTGGTGGTGGTGGTGTGGTGGATAGTGTGGTGGTGGTGGTGTGGTGGTGTGGTGGTGATGGTGTGGTGGATAGTGTGGTGGTGGTGGTGTGGTGGATAGTGTGGTGGTGGTGGTGGTGGTGTGGTGGATAGTGTGGTGGTGGATAGTGTGGCGGTGGTGGTGTGGTGGATAGTGTGGCGGTGCTGGTGTGGTGGATAGTGTGGTGGTGTGGTGTGGTGGATAGTGTGGTGGTGGATAGTGTGGTGGTGGTGGTGTGGTGGATAGTGTGGCGGTGGTGGTGTGGTGGATAGTGTGGCGGTGGTGGTGTGGTGGATAGTGTGGCGGTGCTGGTGTGGTGGATAGTGTGGTGGTGGTGGTGTGGTGGATAGTGTGGTGGTGGATAGTGTGGTGGTGGATAGTGTGGTGGTGGTGGTGTGGTGGATAGTGTGGCGGTGGTGGTGTGGTGGATAGTGTGGCGGTGGTGGTGTGGTGGATAGTGTGGTGGTGTGGTGGATAGTGTGGTGGTGGTGGTGTGGTGGATAGTGTGGCGGTGATGGTGTGGTGGAAAGTGTGGCGGTGGTGGTGTGGAGGATAGTGTGGTGGTGGTGGTGTGGAGGATAGTGTGGTGGTGGTGGTGTGGTGGATAGTGTGGCGGTGCTGGTGTGGTGGATAGTGTGGCGGTGGTGGTGTGGTGGATAGTGTGGTGGTGGTGGTGTGGTGGATAGTGTGGTGGTGGTGGTGTGGTGGATAGTGTGGCGGTGCTGGTGTGGTGGAAAGTGTGGCGGTGGTGGTGTGGAGGATAGTGTGGTGGTGGTGGTGTGGTGGTGGTGGTGTGGTGGATAGTGTGGCGGTGATGGTGTGGTGGAAAGTGTGGCGGTGGTGGTGTGGAGGATAGTGTGGTGGTGGTGGTGTGGTGGATAGTGTGGTGGTGATGGTGTGGTGGATAGTGTGGTGGTGGTGGTGTGGTGGATAGTGTGGTGGTGGTGGTGTGGTGGATAGTGTGGCGGTGGTGGTATGGTGGATAGTGTGGTGGTGGTGGTGTGGTGGATAGTGTGGTGGTGGTGGTGTGGTGGATAGTGTGGTGGTGGTGGTGTGGTGGATAGTGTGGTGGTGGTGGTGTGGTGGATAGTGTGGTGGTGATGGTGTGGTGGATAGTGTGGTGGTGGTGGTGTGGTGGATAGTGTGGTGGTGGTGGTGTGGTGGATAGTGTGGCGGTGGTGGTATGGTGGATAGTGTGGTGGTGGTGGTGGTGTGGTGGATAGTGTGGTGGTGGTGGTGTGGTGGTGTGGTGGTGATGGTGTGGTGGATAGTGTGGCGGTGGTGGTGTGGTGGATAGTGTGGTGGTGGTGGTGGTGTGGTGGATAGTGTGGTGGTGGTGTGGTGGTGTGGTGGTGATGGTGTGGTGGATAGTGTGGTGGTGGTGGTGTGGTGGTGTGGTGGTGATGGTGTGGTGGATAGTGTGGTGGTGATGGTGTGGTGGATAGTGTGGCGGTGGTGGTGTGGTGGATAGTGTGGTGGTGGTGGTGGTGTGGTGGTGGTGTGGTGGATAGTGTGGTGGTGGTGTGGTGGTGGATAGTGTGGTGGTGGTGGTGTGGTGGTGGATAGTGTGGTGGTGGTGGTGTGGTGGTGTGGTGGTGATGGTGTGGTGGATAGTGTGGTGGTGATGGTGTGGTGGATAGTGTGGCGGTGGTGGTGTGGTGGATAGTGTGGTGGTGGTGTGGTGGTGGTGTGGTGGATAGTGTGGTGGTGGTGGTGTGGTGGATAGTGTGGTGGTGGTGGTGTGGTGGATAGTGTGGTGGTGGTGGTGTGGTGGTGGTGGTGTGGTGGATAGTGTGGTGGTGGTGGTGTGGTGGATAGTGTGGTGGTGGTGGTGTGGTGGATAGTGTGGCGGTGGTGGTGTGGTGGATAGTGTCGCGGTGGTGGTGTGGTGGATAGTGTGGTGTTGGTGGTGTGGTGGATAGTGTGGCGGTGGTGGTGTGGTGGATAGTGTGGCGGTGGTGGTGTAGTGGATAGTGTGGTGGTGGTGGTGGTGTGGTGGATAGTGTGGTGGTGGTGGTGTGGTGGATAGTGTGGCGGTGGTGGTGTGGTGGATAGTGTGGTGGTGGTGGTGGTGTGGTGGATAGTGTGGTGGTGGTGGTGGTGTGGTGGATAGTGTGGTGGTGGTGGTGTGGTTGATAGTGTGGTGGTGGTGGTGGTCTGGTGGATAGTGTGGTGGTGGTGGTGTGGAGGATAGTGTGGCGGTGGTGGTGTTGTGGATAGTGTGGCGGTGGTGGTGTAGTGGATAGTGTGGTGGTGGTGGTGGTGGTGTGGTGGATAGTGTGGCGGTGATGGTGTGGTAGATAGTGTGGCGGTGGTGGTGTGGTGGATAGTGTGGTGGTGGTGGTGTGGTGGATAGTGAGGTGGTGGTGGTTTTGGTGGGGACAGCGATGGTTGTGATGGTGGTGGTGATGCTAGTGGGGTTGGGGGTGATAATAATATTGGTGGTGGTAGTGAGAGGGATTATGGTAGTGGTATTAAGTGTGGGGTGGTTATGGTGGCGGCGGCGGTGGTGGTAGTGATGCTAGTGGGGTGGAGGTGGTAGTGATGGTAATGATGGTAGTGAGGGGGGGGGGGGGGGGGGGGTTATGGTGATGGTAGTAACGTTTCTAATAATAATTTCTACTATAAGCACAAGGCCAGTAATTTGGCGGGAGGGGAAAGTCGATTAAATAGACTCAGTAAATTACTGGTACTTTATTTTATCGACACCGTAAGGATGAAAGGCAAAGTTAACTTCGGCGGGATTTGAACTCAGAACGTAAAGAGACATAACTCTATGCTGCGAAGCATGGTGTCTGACGCTCTACCGATTCTGCCAATCCACCACATTGAGTAACGTTTCTAATGATGATGGTATGTGGAGGTGGGTATAATGACGATAATGATGTCGTTGGTTGAGAATATCAAACAACATCCGGGCAACTGCAACCACCATTGAAGACCAAATCCTACCACACAGGCTACTGTGGTTCGGCCACGTCTGCAGGATGACAACTGGAAGACTAACACACCAACTTTTGTCACGACAGCGACCTATGGCACTGAAGAATCCAGCGAAGAAGATATGAGCAAAACAAATCGAGGACCTAAAATCGCTGCGCCTCGACCTCGACCATGTTAAGATGAGCGCCATAGATGAAAGAGGGTAGAAGAACTTCATCATCGCAGTCCATCATCCAGCGTATTGGTTGAGAGTACAGCCTCCACCAATCGCCAGTTAGGGATCGAAGAAGTGGCGCTGAAACTTGATGTAGTCAGTCTATTAATGGTGGTGATGTTGGTGATGATGTTGTTGTGGTGATGTTGGTGTTGTGGTGATGTTGTTGTGGTGATGTTGGTGATGTTGTTGTTGTGGTGATGTTGTTGTTGTGGTGATGTTGTTGTGGTGATGTTGTTGTTGTGGTGATGTTGGTGATGTTGTTGTGGTGATGTTGTTGTGGTGATGTTGGTGTTGTGGTGATGTTGTTGTTGTGGTGATGTTGTTGTTGTTGTTGTGGTGATGTTGTTGTTGTTGTTGTTGTGGTGATGTTGGTGTTGTGGTGATGTTGGTGATGTTGTTGTGGTGATGCTGGTGTTGTGATGTTGTTGTTGTGGTGATGTTGGTGATGATGTTGTTGTGGTAATGTTGTTGTGATGTTGGTGTTGGTGATGTTGTTGTTGTGGTGATGTTGGTGATGTTGGTGTTGTGGTGATGTTGGTGTGATGTTGTTGTGGTGATGTTGTTGTGATGTTGGTGTTGGTGATGTTGTTGTTGTGGTGATGTTGTTGTTGTGATGATGTTGGTGATGTTGTGGTGATGTTGTTGTTGTGGTGATGTTAGTGTTGTTGTTGCTGGTGGTGATGTGGTTGTTTGTGGTGGTGGTGGTGATGTTGTTGGTGATGATGTTGGTGGTGGTTGTGTGGATGTTCTTGTTGGTGGTGGTGGTGGTGGTGGTGGTGTTGTTGTTGCTGGTGGTGGTGGTGTTGGTGTTGGTGGTGGTGGTGGTGGTGTTGTTGTTGTTGTTGGTGGTGGTGGTGGTGGTGGTGGTGTTGGTGGTAGTAATGTTGTTGGTGATGGTGTTGTAGTTGTTGTTGGTGGTGGTGGTGGTGGTGGTGGTGATGTTGTTGTTGTTGTTGTTGTTGTTGGTGGTGGTGGTGGTGTTGGGGGGGTTGTTGTTGTTGTTGGTGGTGGTGGTGGGGATGTTGTTGCTGGTGGTGGTGGTGGTGGTGGTGTTGGTGGTGTTGGGGGGGGTTGTTGTTGTTGTTGTTGGTGGTGGTGGTGGTGGTGGGGATGTTGTTGTTGGTGGTGGTGGTGGTGGTGGTGGTGTTGGTGGTGTTGTATTGACGAGGAATTTCCAGTCTATCATGTGGTAGTTGAACATATGGCTGAAATGATGACAATGGAAGGAATTGGTGGCAGCAGTGGTGTTTATAATGGCGGGGTGTTGTATCAAAAGAACATTCTAAACATAACCACCTCACACACACACACACACACACAGAAAGCCATTAATAACATCTAACACGCCAGAGACACCACCACCCCAACAAGCACACATGCATTCCACAAACACACACATTCCCCCACACACCTACACATACACACGCATAACACCACCCACACATCGACACCCTCACCACCAATACCCCACACAACACACACAAACAACCCTTGCACCCCACATAAACCCCACACACATACACATTCACACCCACTACAACCCCCACACACATATATATAACCCCCTCACACACACATAAACCCCCACCGACACACCAACATCCCTCACCGATTCCTTACTCCCCCAACGCACACATACGCACGCAACTTTCCACTGGTTCGATGAAATCAATTAGGTTTTATTGGTTTCTTTCAATTGAATCACATGTGTGTGTGAGTGGGTGTACGTGTATGTGGGTGTCTTTGTGTGTGTGCGTGTGGAGGGTGCCTGTGTGTTTGTGTATATGCTTGTGTGTGTGCGTATGTGAGTGCTGATGACTTAAATGATGTACTACTTTCAATAAGGGGTTGGTGGTCATCTCTGCAGCGAATTAACAGTCATTTGAGCGTCGGATTTGATCCGGCTCACTACACTCACTCTGTGTTCAAATCCCGCCAAGGGTCAACTTTGCCTTTCATTCTTTCGTGGTCAATAAATAAAGGTTAACGGATTGGCAAAACTGTTAGGGAATCAGACGAGATGATAAATAAAGGTTAGCGGATTGGCAAAACTGTTAAGGAGTCAGACGAGATGCTATATAAAGGTTAGCGGGGTAAAACTGTTAGGGAATCAGACGAGATGCTATGCAGTATCTGTGTGTTCTTATTTCAAATTCCGCTAGAGGTTGCGACCGGCAAATAGTATCAACAATAAAAAGACCAACGGAAACAGTTTCCTTGAAAATAATGGTTTACTTCAAATACATTCAGAGAATTTGAAACTTGAAATGTGTGCGACCCAACGCAAATGATCACAATCATAATGATTTTCACAGTAATTTGCGTTGGAATGCTTACATTTCATATTTCATAGTTTCCTTGGTTCAATCTGACGATCAGCTCTGCATAATGTATATACATACAAATTGAGTCTCGCTGTTTGAATATGGCGAGTGGAGAAAACCTCCAAATGAATCTAAACTATCCTTGCAATTTCACGACGAAAACTCCCTTTAGGGACATTCAGTCAAGAAAATCAAAGGAGCTCGTGTGATAGGAGTTCCCCCACCCCACTCATAGTCGTTGTATTCAGACAGCGAGATTCTATATACATGAAGGTGAATGGCTTAGTGGTTATGGTATTCGATATATGTATGTATGTATGTATGTATGTATGTATGTATGTATGTATGTATGTATGTATGTATGTCAGGTCACCAATTGGTGCTACTGGTAACATGTATCCCAGAACAACCTGTCTCGTGGTCGGGTCGTTGGCGACTAAACTGGCAACCCCACCAAGGTTTCTCGGTGAGGAGGGTGACTTTGGACATCCTGCAGGACTAAAAACAAAACCTGTCAAAGGGCAAAGGAGCTCTTAAGAGTCAATGGCCATCCAAAATCACCGGAAGAGATGACCCCTTAGCCTTTGTCAAGGCAGAATTCTAGGAGAAGGAAAACTCTGATATAACACCTGCAACTCTGATGGTATCCAATGATGTTGACTTGTTCTTCTTTTTGGTAAATATCATCTTGGTTAAGAGAGTGGGACTGGCTTTGTGCAGTGCCTCTGCTCACTATAAAAGCTTCACGGCACAGGCATTGCTTTATATCTGGAGATCTCTCTACACTTGTCATCACATGGTACCATGGGCCCAGCACTATGTGTCAATAATTGTCACAAGTGTAGTGTTTGTACCAGAGTTTTCAAGTCGCTGGCTGGACTAAAAAGTCACACTCGTTCAGCGCATCGGTAGGGGTTCTCCTACATGGATATAAAGTAGTGGCCGTACTCGAAAACGAGTTGGCAGCCACCATGTATGTATGTATGTATGTATGTATGTATGTATGTATGTATGTATGTATGTATGTATGTATGTATGTCCGTGTAAGGCTGTTCCGTTGTTGTAATAACCGGAACACTCGTCGTCGTAACCGATGGAGGCCCAACACACACATACACAGTATCTGCCATTCTATTAAAGGAAATACGAAGCGACCCTTTAATCATATCAAGCAACATTTTAGATTGAAAGAGTCGCTCTGGTAGTTCGACTCTGTAATAAAACTATTGCTGTTAATGGTACTTGAAACACATGAAATACTTTGAGGATGAGAAGAAAAAAATCCATTATGTGTTACTTATGATATATAAAAGCTTCGGCTTATATATCATGTAACATAAAATATGACTGTAAATTAGTCATTTATAAAGTGATGTTTAATAACGTCAATTTGTGTCAGGAGTAACTAATAAATGAGGTTGTGTTAGAGACCCCGAATAAATGAGGTGGTGTTAGAGACCCCGAATAAATGAGGTTGTGTTAGAGACCCCGAATAAATGAGGTTGTGTTAGAGACCCCGAATAAATGAGGTGGTGTTAGAGACCCCGAATAAATGAGGTGGTATAAGAGACCTCTAATAAATGAGGTGGTGTTAGAGACTCTGGATAAATGTGGTGGCATAAGAGACCCCGAATAAATGAGGAGATATAAGAGACCCCTAACAAATGAGGTGGTGTTGGAAGTCCCTAATAAATGAAATGGTGTTAGCTATCCCTAATAAATGAGGTAGTATTAGTGACCCCTAATAAGGTGGTATTAAGGATCCCTAATAAATGAGATGGTATTAGATACCCCTAATAGATGAGGTAGTATTAGAAGCCCTTAATAAATGAGGTAGTGTGAGGGGTTCTTTGTTTGCAAATAAGGAAATACGGAAGATTAGGGATGCTTTAAAGAGTGTATTAATAGCTCTAATATTTGACTGATAAGCTTGAAGTTTGAACATTGAAAATTAATTACCATCTTTATTCGTCATCGTCGCCGTTGTCGTCATCGTTGTCGCCGCCGCCGCCACTGCCTGATACTATTAAGTCCTGATCAACTAGAATGGGGTTGGATCGACTTCTGTTGAGTTCAACGATGAGTGTTCCAGTTGTTGGATCAACGGAATAGCTCGCTCATGAAATTAAAATGCGAATGACTGAACATTCCACAAGCACGTGTATGCTTAATCTAATTCTCAGGGAGATTCAGTGTGATACAAATTACAAACAAAGTCCACCCAGAGGGCTTTCAAATCGTTTCCGTTACCCCAATTTCCTTCACAAGACTTGGGTCGGCCAGAGCTATAAAGTACATAACACTTGTACGATATGCCACGCTGTGGGATCGAACTCATCACCTTATAATTGCGTACGTCTTAACCATTCAGCTGCATCCATAGACCTGGTCGAACAAATTAATGGAACATTGTTGATAATATTCGGTTTATAGATTCAGTGCTTCTAATATATATATACGTTTTTGTATAATTGAGCCATAGCAATCACTGCGGAATACAGGGGTTTATTGTATGAGTAGCAGTGTCTAAGTGCAAAAAGAGGCTGCCAAGGAACTTTTTTTTATTTAGGGTGTTTTGGAAAGCATTAAAGTAGAGTGATTGACGTATTTACTCTGGTGGAATAGTATGTATCTTCACAGAACACACACTCAAATGCACTCAGTTGGCTTTGCTTTTCTCTGGAGAATACACAGGACTTTCAGTTACTCCATTTAAGAACAAATACGTGCTGATGACATCTTTGCCAAGTCTGGTGGATTGGCAGTATCGATAGAGCGTCGGCCAACATGCTTTCCGGCATATAATTACGATCTATTATGTTCTGAGTTCAAATCCCACCGAGTTTAGCTTTCATCCTTACAGGGTCGATAAAATAAAGTACCAGTTACGCACCGGGGTCGATTTAATCGACCTTCCTCTCCTCCAAAATTGCTGGCCTTGCGCCTAAAGTAGAAATGGTTATTACTGCATCTAGGGCGGTGGATTGACAGTATAGGCAGAGCGTCGGACATAGAGTTACGGCCCTTTATGATCTGAGTTCAAATCTCGCCGAGGTTAGCTTTGCCTTACGGGGTCGATAAAATAAAGTACCAGTAATGCACTGGGTCGATTTAATCGACTTTCCCCTCCCCGAAAATTGTTGGCCTTGTGCCTGGATTAGAAACAATTATTATTACATCTTTTAACTGTTAATAAGCAATGTATAATATTTACAATTAAGCTTTGGCAGGTTCGAAATCGTGTGGTCCGGACGGGTGAGATGTATGTCTTTTAACGTTTGCATGTTGAATTTTTTGAATTTCTTATTCGCCTTTGTATGCTCTGTTGGAGTATGGCCGCGTCACGACTGTATTGTATTGAGTTCGCTCTAATTTCAGTTTTCACTTCTGTTATTACTGAGCATGTCTATAAACGGCAAGGTCGTGAAAATATTTGATGCCTACAAGCATTATAGTATTGTATCTATCTCTCTATCTCTCTCTTTATATATATATATATATATATATATATATATATATATATATATATATATATATATATGGACGATAAATCTCTGGGTAACAACATCAGGTGTCACTAGAAAGAAAGGGGATAAAAGCGGAGGGCAAAAATAAGGAAAAGCATATATATATATATATATACACATGTTTATATCTCTATATATACACATACGTGTATATATGTATGTGTGTGTCTGTGTGTCTGTCTCTGTGTGTGTGTGTGGCTACTGTACAAAATTGGTTAATTTGTACTTTGGGAATATCACCTTCAATTATAAAGTTCTTATTATTGCTCTTCATGTCTATGTCAGTTCTAATTGGAAAGATCAAAGGCATTCCAGCCATAATCATCTCATACGTATTAGCCACAGTTTATCCAGGACTACATTATCTAATGTTTCCATTTATAAGGCAGTATGATTTGAGGACGTTTAGCTGCTATTTCTAGCAGGTCGAACGAACATGTAACGTCGACTTCATCGGGATAAAAATATGTTACATGTGTGTGCATTCTTGTGCATGTGTATATATACATGTATGTGTGTGAATGTGCACTATACACACACACACACACACACACACATATATATATATATATATATATATATATAAGGAAAAAATATGAAATTCCTTATACTTTCACTTGTGTAGGACATCTCGTTTTTTTTCATTTTGTAAAAAGAACCTCATTTTCTAATATATACACACACACACACACACACACACAAATATATATAAATATATATATATATATATATAAACAGTCAGGACCCAACGATTGAGCTCTTGCCGTCTCAAAAGGTAGTTCCGGAACTAGCTTTTGAGACGGCAAGAGCGTAAGCCGTCGGGTCCTGACTCTTTATATAGCTGTACTCTATTACCCCAAGAATCGAGTTCTCTGTTGAATATTGGTCTAACTAGTTTTAAACTGATTCCATACTGATATATAAATATATAGAAGTGGTAACACAACAGTTCACCATACCGAGAATAATTGTTTCACCTTAGCGGATCTTCAGCTCGTACACCTGAACGAGCTGAAGATCCGCTAAGGTAAAACAATTGTTCTCGGTATGGTGAACTAACTGTTGTGTAACCACTTCTACCTAACTCGTCCTATGGACTGAGTGCTTTACCACTACGGATATTACCTTCCAGTGTTCTACCTCTCTCTGTATATATATATATATATATATATATATATATATACTGCCAATAAAAATAACCACACCAGTTGTATTTCCTTTCGGTTTTATTATTAGGCAGTTAACTATTCGATTCCTTAGTTTCAAAACTCTTTCGTCACACATCCTGTGACCTTCTGAGTGATTATTTTTGCCCTCGTTTTAATTTGTGTGTGTGTGTGTGTGTGTGCGTCTTTGTATATTGCTACTCCCGCAGGTTTCTGTGTCTTGTATGTTTGTATCTTTATATTGGTTCGTCCTCAAATTTCTGCATATATGGTGTGTTTGTGAATGCCCCACCAGCCTTCGTATGTCTACTTATCTATGCAAATATGTAAATTCTCTTTCACACTTCTACGCTTGTCGCTATGTCTGACTGTGTATCCATTCCTATGTATCGTAATATTTTTGTCACTTGTCACTAGGTAGAGGTGTTCTTCCTTATCTATTCCTGCTTTCTACTGGGGGCTCATTTATATTTGTTTGTGCATTCCTGTGTATGTATTCCTATGTCACTAAGTTGTGGGATTGTTGCTATTCCACTCCTGCTTTCTATTGAGGGTGGATTTAGTTTCTGTTATATATGCGGCTTCCTTTATGTGTCTGAGGATTACAGACGATGCAATTTCTGTCAATACGATGGGTTTTCTTAAATAGGTAAGTTCTGCTGATTAAGGATTTGGTGGAGATACCTGATTTTCCTCTACCTTAATTTTACCCTTTTATTTTATATAAATCCCTTCTAAATCTAGAGGCTAGTTTGCATCGATGGACATCACATTCTGTTTTTTTTTGTTGTCATACCACGAGTTGATTTTATCTACTTTTTTCCTTACCTTCTCTATTCCGTTCCATGATTCGCTCCAATTCCGCGTTAAGGTGGCGGTAGTGATGGTGGTGATGCAAAACGGCAAGATCAAATTGGTATATATATTCACGGTTGGTCGATGCTGACACTCCCAAAAAATAAGCGACTGACTGACAAACAGACAGAAATCTAATTACATGAACTGTGTTAAACAGCGTGTGACTTACTAGCTAAAGAAAAAAGACAACAACATTTATGTATAACATTTTTGAGGGCAGCACAGTGCAGAGGGGTGGGATGGGGATGGTAAACTGAAAATAGGGTCAGTCATTCATCTTTAAGCCTATAGAGCCATCCATCATTACTCTTAATAAACTATATGTAGGTAGATTAAAGAAAAATACAGTAAAAAATCATAAGCCGCATAACAAACCCCATTTTACTGATTCTCAGTCATGGTTGGGGACAAGATATATATATATATAATTAGGGGTTACCTTGAAGGAGATATGATACCTGGTAATAGAATCTTTTTCTAAAAAATGTGTGTATATGTATATATACACACACACATTATATATATATATAACGAAGGAGGTGTGGGACCATAACGCACCAGAGTACTCAATACTTAGGGTAGTAGAGTGGGTAATAGGAAAATGTTTAAGCCCGACGGCAGAACTCAAGTCGTTTCGACGGCTCTTTCTGGAGGACTAAATTAGAATGTTTAGAAATTCTAATTTAGTCCAGAAATAGTCGGGGTTAAACATTTTCCTATATATATATATATATATATATATATATATATATATATATATATATATATATATATATATATATATATATATACATACACACACAACACACACACAATACATGTATGTATGTATAGAGCGAATTCACAGAATCGTTAGAACGACGGCGGATAGAATGTTTTGTGGTGTTCTTTCCGGCTCTCTACACTCCTAGCTCAAATCCTGCCGCGGTCAGCTTTGATTCTTAGCCTTTCGAGGTCGATAAATGAAATATCAGTTGAGTACTGAGGTCTATTATTTCTCTGTATCTCCTTTCACTTCCCTTCTCTCTTGTTTTATATTTCTATCCCTGTGAGAAACCAGTTGTATTCAAACGTAACATACATGCATACATGCATATGTCAGGTCGCTCTTCAGCGCTATTGGTAACATGTAACCCAAACAATATGTGCATGGTTGGGTCA
>OZ024743.1:62308015-62318015 GCA_964016885.1 Eledone cirrhosa
ATATATATATATATATATATATATATATATAGGAACGAGTAGGACCCCGGCGGCTGAGCTCAAGCCGTTTCGACGGCTAATTCTGGACGGCTAATATCCAGAATTAGCCGTCGAAACGGCTTGAGCTCAGCCGTCGGGGTCCTACTCGTTCCTATTACCCACTCTACTACCCTAAGTATTGAGTACTTTGGTGCGTTATGGTCCATCTGGTTCCTTACCACATTTCCTTCGTTATATATATATATATACACCGAGAAATTTAGTTTTGTTTTTGATATTTCTTGCTAAAATATATGTCTATGGCATATGTGAAGTTTCGTGGCTTAATGATGAACGTGCTGGAGTCTTTAGTCCTTCATAAAATTACTTAGATCTTATACCAACGATACCAAGAGGTGTTATGTCTGCCTCAGTGATTTAGGATCTTACAAGGTTTGTCCTTAGTGAATAACTATTTGAACTCTAAGAACGAAATTTTTAAAGGATGTCTACATCCTAGAGGCCAACTCCTTGCTAAGTGGAAACACTCAATGAATTCACCTAACCTTCAAACACTTTAACATAAATTTCTATACTTTCTAAATAACACTTACATAATACGGTACACATGCTATACTACTCAACGTTAACACTTAAATGAAATAAAAATCTCTATATTACATACCACTACATAACATTATACATCTGCTGTATTGAGTACACACCACCACAATTTGATACAAATGTCTGTACATTATGGCAGTATCGGTAGAGAGTCGGACGCCATGCTTTGACGCATAGTTACGGCCCTTGCCATTCTGAGTTCAAATCCCGCCGAGGTTAACTTTGCCTTTCATCCTTACGGGGTCGATAAAATAAAGTACCAGTGATGCACTGGGTAATTACTGGCCTTGTGCCAAAAGTAGAAACAATTATTATTACAATACCGAACAACAGACATAAATATACATTTCAATTTTACATCTTGAGTTATTTCCCTTTGCTTAACTTAATTGTAATTGTGGCGGCGTTCACCCGGGGTGCGTTGAGTCGGACCCATCGAAATAATTCACGGTGTAAGTTCCTTTCAGTGGAGTTTCTTCGGCCGATTAGTTTCACAAGCGGTGCCCAGCTGCAAGTATATGCACTTTGGGATAGTGCAATCCAAGCATTGCATAGCGCCGACCTCTTGCTTTCACATCCAACCCAATTTGATGGAGCCAGTGTCGTGACAGGGAAATTTGAGAGGGAGTTTGGCCGGCAGAGGTGATAAACGCAACCTATTTGAGTCACTTTGTAGGTCAGCAGGAGCTAAACCCACTGCCCAGTTCAGGCATACCTTTGCTATAGAACGTAAATAATCAAATATTTCATAAAGGAGAGTTAACATGCTATAATTTTAACGGTATATTCAAACTCGTCCAAGCACCTGATGACTAGGTCACGAATTTGATCGCTCCTCCGTTCATTTTGCACTCCTGTGCACAATCTGGAGAGATGGCCGTGAAACCTTAGGTAGCGCTTTTTGTACTGCGTATGAACATTAATAAATGATTAATAAATGATATATATCAGCTCTCACCGCAGATTAAGCAGTTTTCCTTTTTCCTATCCACCTACACACACATACACACACACACACACTCACACACACACATACACACACACATTCACACACACATATATAAATATATATATATATTATTTATTTATGTTCATTCACGGAACACGAAGCGCTACCTATGGTTTCAAGGTCCAATTATGATCATCTTCCCAGATTGTGCACGTTGGTGCAGAGTGGAAGAGCGATCAAATTTGTGACCTACTCATCAAGCGCTTGATATATTTGATATATCATATATATTAAATACAACAAGAATGTAAATTACTTAATAGACGTGAATAGAATATCGAGTTACATCAAATATAGAACTATGATATAATATAATATATCATTTAATAGAAAATAATGTAGACAAAATGACACATCGAAATAAATCAAGACACATATTTAAATGAAGATATATATGTTTTCCCCTAGACATAAATATGTTTTTCGCTGACATTTGCATTTAAGAAACACATATACATACAAATGTGCTCTTAGGCAGGCACCAAAGAGATCATAAATAGCACCAGTTTTTTACCGTTTTCTTGTTGGCATGGGTTGGACGCGTTGTCACATTCTGTTGTAAAACAGGTCAGGTGACCACTTCTTGCTTATGCGTTCCATTTTGAACTAGAGTCTGGAAAATGTTGCCTGCAGCCACTGTCAACATCTATTCGTCTTTACGGGTCTTTACCTGATTTCTATAAGCTATTTTATAGCAACTGACTGTAATTGTAGTTGTTTTCTACACTTGAACATCCGACATCTTCTTATAAATAATGATTGCTAGTATAAGCACAAGGCCAATAATTTGGGGGAGGGGAAAGTCGATTGAATTGACCCCAGTGCATTACTGGTGCTTTATTTTATCGACCCCGTAAGGATGAAAGGCAAGGCAAAGCTAACCTCGTAGTTGTTGTTGGTGGTGGTGGCATTTTCGTGCAAGGTTTACAGAAGTGCCCGATGGATTTGTATATACCGAGATATATTAAATTTAAAACAATAATATAATACTTTTCCTGTTATACATGAACGAGCTATATCCCATTACCTCCACCCCACCCCCACGCCGATGACACCACACTTCAGTCTTCTCTAACCTCTCGCACCTAAGCGCCATCTACACACAACCTAAACACGTCACACTTACTCTACACTGACTCCATGAACAAAGGCCCTTAAACCTACTCCAATGTCGTCTCCTTCAATAGCAAAAAAATCGCATCGAAAACCAATATCGTAAACTCCCTTTAAACTGAATGTATTTGTATGTTGGTCCTTCGAGGATGAGTTTTCATGGAACTCCCTGCTTGTGAAATTAACGTTCAAATGGCTGCACATTCCACAGTCACGTGTATCCTTATCGTACTTGTCCAGTAGATACTTCCTGATACAGTGTATGAATAGACAGGCACTTTGAATTACATGTATAACTAATGTTTGCTGGCTGAGTGGACTGAAGCAACGCGAAATAAAGCGCCTTGCTCAAGGTCACAATGTACGGTCGGATATCTTACTCATCACCGTTAGTTTGTGAGCCGAAATCCCAAATCAGTAAACCACGCGCATTCACAAAAACTTAATCGTGATTAGCACGGCACATCTAAAACCCTCACGATCACTTCAAATGCTAGACCTCACCATCACTGAAGATCTCTCCCGGAGAACACACATCATCAAAGCAACACATAGTACATCTCAAACGCCGAACTTTCACTATAAATCCAGAAAAATATATCACCTCTGCTACCACCATCTCATCAATAGCTAACTCTTTGCAGATCTCATATTTCTGAGGAAATCCAGAATGAAGTACAGCCCTCACATATAGGACTGTGCTGTTGTTTATCCAATATTATAACAGCAACAACAAAAAAATGTTTTCAAGGGAAACTTACTAAGGCGCTGAATTATTTATTTCTGTAATAGTTTGGTGGTTGAAAGTACCAAGACTGGATCCCTATATATGAGAATCAATGAATCATGGTTAATTGCATTTCTTTTTATCTTCTTCAATCAGTTTACATGAAAAATATTCCAAATAATATATTGCCCAAACACCTTGGACCAAAGCCCATCACCCTCTCCCCTTCCCCCTCCTTTCTTCTGTGGCCAAGAGTCCTTGCTTTTCCTTTCCTTTTCCTCTCATGTATGGCATTTATAGTCCTTTCCTCTACTTTCCCATACAGCCAGATCTGCCCTTCTTTATCCCATCCACCTTTTCTCATTACTTAATTTTGTTTTTATCTTACTTTTTCATATTGTTGTTATATTATTGTATTAATGTTATATATATATATATATATATATATATATATATATATATATATATATATATATATATATATATATATATATATATATATATATATATATATATATACAGGATGTTCCAAAAAATATAAACACACTTTTATTAGAATGCTGTTGAAGTATGTATACCATTTTGGCGACACACTGTGTATATATATATGTGTGTGTGTGTGTATGTGTGTGTGTATGTGTGTGTGTGTGTGTGTGTGTACTTATATACTATTCTATATTATCAAGTACAGCAAATAAAACCAACAAACAACAGAAATAATTTGAAGGAAATTGAATTTTCATGCTTAAGTACATTTTATATTGAACAGATATCGACGAATGTGCAATAGATAATGGAGGTTGTCAATACAAATGCACCAATACTCCGGGTGGATCTATTTGTGAGTGCCCAGAGGGCCAAAGACTTCAACAAGATGAAAAAACATGCAATGGTGAGTTAATATTCTTTTATTCATTCACTGGTTTTAATCATTAGATCGCGGCCATACTGGAGTATCACTTTAATGTCAATCATACTGACTCCAGTGTATTTTTTTTGTCAAGTCTGGTACTTACTTTATCGATCTCCTTTTGTCGAACCGTTCAGTTACGGGACATAAACACAGACAGAAACGTAAGCGTACATACCCGCACACACACACACACACACACACACACACACACACACACACACACACACACACACACATACACACGTGTGGATTGGGTGTGTGTGAGTATACGACGGACTCCTGCAGTTGCCATGTATCCAAATTGCACTCACACGTTATTTGTCAATCTGAGGCTATAGTAAAATAAATTTGCCCAATAGGACCGAACCCGAAACCATGTGGTTATAGAGCGAATATTTTAACCAGGCAGCTATGTCTGCCTTTATTATTGATGATGTCTTATAGTGTTACGTGAATACTATCACTACTAATACTAATTACATTAATGAGTCTTTTCTAGCATAAACGCAATGGCATAAATATTTGGGAGGGAGTTAATATCATCAGGAGTGGGGGATTTTGATTTTATTGATCTCCAGAATGATGAAGGTAAAGAGAAACTTAGCGGAATTTGAGATAAAAACATAGAGATGTGATTAGATATCGCAAGGTTTCTGATTAGTTCTAGCAATTCATTATGTACATGATGATGATAATGATATGAAATAAAAGAAATCCGAGATGGTGTCTAACTGTCGCCACTGGAGGCATTCTTTCTAAATAACTTTCAGCCGGTTACACATCCCAGGCCAAGAGACACAAATTCGACGAATCACCTGCCTTGAAAATGAATACATCCTTTAATCGGCTAGTCTCTTTTACTATATAATTGTTTTTACTTTTGGCACAAGGCCAGCAATTATCAGTACATTACTGGTACTTTATTTTATTGACCCCGTAAGCATGAAAGGCAAAGTTAACCTCGGTGGGATTCGAACTCAGATCGTAAAGGGGCGTAACTACGCTGGAAAGCATGTCCGACTCTCTACCGATACTGCCAATTCACCACCCTTTTACTATATAAAAGAGCCAATAGCATCTTCACACTCGTCACCTACCTTGATCAATATGAACTGGCCTTAATAATTGTTTCTACTTTTGGCACAAGGCCAGCCATACCCAGTACATTACTGGTACTTTATTTTATCGATCCCGTAAGGATGAAAGGTAAAGTTATCCTCGACGGGATTTGAACTCAGACCGTAAAGGGACGTAACTATGCTAATAATGACCAATAGTCACAAAAACAATATAAACGTTACAGAATGTATTGAGTGCTCTTTCCTTTCGTTTGTACACATAAGCGTGTATATACATGGGGAGGGCATATATATATATATAAATGTGTGTGTGTGTATGTGTATAAGTATATATGTGTGCATTATATGTACATGTATGTGTACCTCTATATATATATATGTGTGTGTGTGTAACAAGATTTAGTCATGTCTGGTCAAAATCTTCCGAACAATAGCTGACAAATCTACACCTGGATAGACTTTCACTAACAATAACTGTTTACTTGACAGAGCAATAAACATACCACATTTAACACTGATTATTACCCAGGTGGTACTATTATATTTTATGTGACCTGGGAAGTAAAGGCGTGTGGCTTAGTGCTTAAGATTCTAGGCTCACAATCGTAATATCGTGTGTTCGATTCCAAGACCGGGTGGCGCGTTGTGTCATTGAGCGAGATACTTTATTTTACGTTACTCCAGTCACTCAGCTGGTAAAAATGATTCACCACGATGTATCGGCTTTTGCTTTTCCCTTGAACAACATCGGTGACGTAATGAAGGGAGACTCATGCATAGACAACTGCTTCTCTTCCACAAGACACGTTGTTCGAACTTGTACATCGGAGAGGGATGTCCAGTAAGTCATGGGTGCAGAATCTATGGCATTCATGATTGAAAGGGTGCCCTTTCCTTTATATCCATGGCCCGAATCTTGTACATCGGAGAGGGATGTCTAGTAAGTCATGGGTGCAGAATCTATGGATATTCATGATCGAAGGGTGTCCTTTCCTTTATATTCATGACTTAAGTCACTACTGACAAAAGCCTTAACTGAGGTACAAGCGAAAGACAAAACTTCAACTGACTAAAATTTTCAACCGAATACTCCTAAATCACACCTACAAAAAAGCATGGGGGAACGACTTTGATCATAAATCTGCTCAAGCAAGATTGACTTGAGTCTAAACAGCTTGTCTAATATCTTCTCTCGCCCTCCTTTTCTTCCCCATATTTTGTGCATGTGTGTATATATATATGTGTGTGTGTGTGTGTGTGCATTATGTATGCGTGTGTGTATGTATATGTGTATATATATATGTGTGTGTGTACTGCGTGAGAGAGATTTCAATGGTGCCAACCAACATCTATAACATCACGTATAGAATCCACCAGTTCAGGAATGCACCAGCTAAATAAAAAGTATAGATTTTTTTCGATCAAAAGATAAACTAACGTTTTCATATCTCTCCGCTCGAGGTTTTAACCCTAAACAGGAAGTTTAGATTAAATTATGTCTCAATATTATAGATTCAACATACAAACAACCGTAAATTTAATCTGCCCGCTGCCTGAACGCTTACGCATGAATGCGTACTTAGGAATATAATATAATTTTTTTTTTCTATTTTTTTTACAATATGTATTGTAAGTACTAACAAAAACACTAGCACAAATCATGCGCACACGCACACATATACAGATGTATGCATAGGTGCCTGTATCTTATAATATATACACCATGGGGAGAAGTTCGTACAGATGGCTGTACTATGAATACATAAGTAGATGAATGTAAGTCTATGTTTATGTGAGAGATGATAGATAGGTAGATACATAGATAGACAGATAGACACACAAAAGGCAGCTTAAAGGACGACCTAGCAAGTCTCTAAATCTATATATTTACTAGTGTGTGTGTTTACGTGTGTGTACACCTGTTCGAGGTAACATTACGCCGTGGCGACCATATATTGGGAGGTCTCTATCTTTCAACATTCCTCAATGTATGTCTCTTTGTTTCTCTCTACATTTCTTTATGGTGTCTGTTTCTCTGGAGATGGGTGGAGATCACTATCAATGTCTCTAGGATTGTTGCCTCGTAGTCTACTCTGAGTCTTCTAAAATGATACCTGTGTATATATACATATATATATATATATATATATATATATTAAATAATCGGTTCTACTTTTGGCACAAGGCCAGTAATTACCCAGTGCATTACTGGTACTTTGTTTTATCGACCCCGTAAGGATGAAAGGCAAAGTTAACCTCGGCGGGATTTCGAATTCATACCGTAAAGGGGCGTAACTCTATGCTGAAAAGCATAGCGTCCGACTGCCTACCGATTTATATATTAAATAATGATGTTTACACTCTGCTAATGTATTGAGTACCTTTTTAACTGTGATTACCCCCAATCTCACTCGGGATATATATAAATATATATGTATATATATATATATATTTTTATTTTCCCCTATTTCCCACTCTACTACCGTAAGTATTGAGTACTCTGGTGCGTAATGGTCCATCTGGTTCCTTATCACAATTCCTTTGTTATGTGTATATATATATATATATATATATATATATATATATATATATATATATATATATAATTGGTGTTGGATGCTTAAAGCGTCCGTATGCGGTAGGCCGTATGACCACTCGATGCCCTCATAGAGCAGAGTATGATATACCAGAAAATCTGCTTCGTAGAATCGAGACGTATCCGAGGACCACGCGATTTCAGAGTCAGATTTGATCACCACATAGATCGTGCCTCGAGCTGGTCGCCCGAGAAACAATTGTGATATATCCAATAAATTCCTTTCGTCGCAACACTGATTCTCTTTTTTCTGTGATATATATATATATATATATATACGATATTAAATAAATGGAAACTATATTTATAAAACCATATTTATTTCATTATATATATTTCAGGGATATCATATTAACAATATGCTATGCCTTCCTCAGACAAAATACAATATAAACAGTTTTATAGATAAATAGATTTGACATACCGTACAACATCGACTTGTATTTGAAAAGTTGAATTGGCAGTTCAACTGCCAATTCAACTTTTCAAATACAAGTCGATGTTGTACGGTATGTCAAATCTATTTATCTATAAAACTGTTTATATTGTATTTTGTCTGAGGAAGGCATAGCATATTGTTAATATGATATCCCTGAAATATATATAATGAAATAAATATGGTTTTATAAATATAGTTTCCATTTATTTAATATCGTATATATATATATATATATATATATATATATATATATATATATATATATTATACATTATATTTTTTATATCTGTAGGTTGACGGTACAAGACACCCTACTCCGGCTATGACGCCAATCCATCACAGTGTTAATTCCCAGCTACTGCTGCTGGTACTCAATAGAGTTTTGCTAAAGTTGAACCTAGTTCAACTACTCCAGTTAACTCAACTAAATGTGAGTACCAGCAACAGCGGGGCAAAGGATAAGCCTGCGATGGACTGACGTCTTGTACTCTTAATCGGGTTGATTCAAGCCTTGTGAGTAAAATTGGGTAGAGAGAAACTGTTTGAAAGCATATCGTTTGCTTTGTACCTGTAATTTAAAGGCCCAGCCATTTCATACACTGGGTCATGTTAAGTATTCCTAAGAATTACGTTAAGGGAACGTGTGTTTGTGGAATGGTCAGCCACAAACACGTTAATTTCACGAACAAGCTGTTTTATTGTTTGAACAACTGAAATATTCATCATCGAAACCGACGGAGGTCCATTTCACAAGCTTATAGACACTTGAATCGTATTAAACTTTTTTTTTTTTTAGAAAACTGGTGTTTTTTTCCGTGTGTTTTCCAGGAATCGGTCTTCCAAATCCTTCGGAAATTATTGTTTCTTTTTAGAAAACGGCGGCTCGGAGTTTTCTTTACAATTAATATTTTCCCGATTATTTTTCGTGTTTTCAACGAATCTGGCTTTTAACAACCGTTGGAAATTATTAGTTTTTTTAGTTATCCGTACCTCACGACAAATATCAGAAGGTTGAGGCGGCGAGCAGGGGGGGGATGCAAAAATGAAAGTAAAGAAATGAAAAATGTTGAAAGCGTAGTTGTCGGACTTGACTCACGACTTTACTCGGATGCTAACGCGATGCTGGCAATCTGAGAGAGGTAGGTTTAAATTGTCTGACTCAGTAAAGAAATGGTGTAACAAGTTTTCTTCATTTTCCTTTGAAGACCTAATGGTGTAGACATTTTGACCGAATACCTAGCCTTTGCACAGATTGTTTTAATTCTCTCCAAAATCTTTCAAAATGCTTATAACACAAACTGATTAGATTGTTGTAGGCAGCCCAAAAATCGCTATAAATAATCGAGTCAGGTTTAATATATTGTGGATGAAAAGAACAAGTATGGCTTTGTCATGCTTATTACCATGTAAATTCAGCACAAAATGACGTTTACTAATTCGCTCCATCCCACCACACAACCAAATCAGGCTCAAACCCAATCTCTCTCATATTTACAGCAAACTAATAAGGTTTCATTAATT
>OZ024743.1:62320515-62345515 GCA_964016885.1 Eledone cirrhosa
ATAGAGTGAGAGGGAATGAGAGAGAGTGTTGTATGGTAGATATAGAGAGGGGATAGTTTGGTGGTAATTGATATAGAGAGGGTGAGAAATTGGTAGTTGTAGATGTGCAGAGGGGGATAATGGAGAGTGCCGTGTAGTAGAAACAATTATTTTGGTTTATTTGTTTAGTCTCTTCTATAAATTTTATTTTGCACAAAGAAAAATCCACAATGTATCGTTCTGTTTTGTCTTTAATGTTTCCTTAATGTGAGCCCTGTGTGGCTAATAAAGAAATTATTATTATTATAATGGCCCGTGTGAGTCGGCATACTCTGACCATGCGCCTATATACTGGCTAATTTGAGGAGAGTGGTGCTCTCCCCGGGTGCCCTAGAAGAGCAGGGTAGTTCAGGATTGGTGGGGTACCTGAGTTACCCCTGGGTCGTCCACCCCCACCCCCCTATTGGGGAATTTATTTTGTTATATTTATGTATAGTTTATTTTAAATTTTTTATATCTTCATTGTTAAATTAGTCTTGCCATTGTGCACTTTTACTCGACCTTATTGTAACCCCCCCTCTGTCCGTGTCTTTGTATTGTCCCCTACATGTCGGCCCTTGTGACCAATAAATTAAATCATTAACATTATTGTTATTATTATTATTATTATTTGTACAGCTCCGTTGGGTTGCGGTCGCAATAATGGAGGATGTGAACACAACTGTATATACAGTTACCATAATAAATACCACTGCACATGTCGGGATGGCTACAGGCTAGCAACTGATGCAAAATCTTGCAAAGGTAAGTTAAGTTTTCTTCATGCTCTCTTTCTCTCCCACACTCCCTATATATGTATAACTTACTCTCTTCTCTCTCCCATTCTCTCTCACTTTATTCTCTTACACACTCTCCTTTTACTTATTTCTCATTCTCCTCTTTTCTCTCACTCGCCCTCTCTGTCACTCTCTCATGCTCCCGATATCTCTCACTCATACACACACACTCCCTTACAAAACATTCTACTCGACACTCTACCGATTCTATTAATTCACTGCCATATTTGTATTATATTGATGATTGGTTTGATAGAAAATAATATTGATTTTTATATTTATCAACTTAGTTTTCAACAAATGAATATTAGGGCAATGAGATAGCTTCTACGTGTGAACAGTCGATTTGCTGAAATAGCAAGTAAATCCCACTTAAATCATACCCCATTGTTTTAAATGTAGGACACATTGAAAAATATAGTCTCCTGTGTACAAAAGGTCTTTGTGATCCCAGATAGAGTACCTTTAATCATAAACCTGCTCGTTTAGGGTAGACCTGTGGCTAAACAACATAGTCAGTTTTAACCCGTTGATACCAAACTGCCTGAAACCGCCCCTAGTTCTGTGATACAAATCTTTTTAATTTAAAGTGTTTGTATTTATCTAAAAACATTCCATCATAATTTTATGTAGGAATCTGTTAAATTCAAGTCTGAAAATTTATTAGAGGAAAGTAATCATACATGGTTCATTGGAGAGAGAGAATACAGACAAAAAAGAGAAAAGGGGGAAAAGAAAACAAGAGCAGAGAAAGAAACATTACATAGAAAAAGGGAATGTGGAAATAGAGGGGGAATCAGTACAGCTCTGGCTATAGGGGACTTCTCAACTGTGTCCCACAGACAAAAAAAAAGCAAATGCATTGCTGCTGACAACAACCAGTAATGCACAAGGTTCCTTCTTCAAAAAATATATACTCCTCCCGATTTTGTGGAAGAAAACAGCAGTCTAGAAACCTTTGTAGCAACAAAAAGAAAGTGATCAGTGAAACCCCAGTATTTCATTTATCTTCCACACAACTGAATTACGGGCAGTGATACCCAGATATGTTCCAGATAGTAGCTTATTAATTGTTTCTATATTAGACACAAGATCATCAATTTGAAGTGAAGGGGAGAGTCAATTAAATCGACCCAAGTGTGTCACTAGTATTTTGTTTTACTTAATTTCTTCAAATCTGTGATTATTTTCAAAATTATTTGAAGGTCATAGGAAGTGTCTTTTATTAGAAATATGTTAACTTTCATTACCTGTTTCTACAACTCCTAAGTTTATGTATGTTCTCACTGTACAGTGATCAACCCATGCCAGATAAATAGAGGTGGATGCCAACATAAATGTCACAATCATCATTCTAAAGCTGTCTGTCAATGTTTCACTGGCTACCAACTGTCATCTGATGGTAAAAGCTGTATTGGTAAGTATTGATTGATTTTATCTCATCACTCATTATTGTTGTTTGCTGTAGAAACATTTGTATGCTGAGGCTTAGTGGTTAGGATGTTTGGCTCCCGATCATAAGATGGCAAGTTCGATACCAAACAGCATCTTGTGTCTTGAGGGAAGACACTTTAAATTGTTCAACTCACAATCATAAGGTCATGTGTTCGATTGCCAGTGTCACGTGGTGTTTTTCAGCCAGAGACTCTGTGGTGTTCAACTTATAAGATCACGAATTTGATTCTCGGTGGCATGTAGTGTCTTTGAGCAAAACACTTTATTTCACATTGCTATATTCTCTTATATACGCATTGTTATATTCTGTAGAGAGGGGGGGGGGGGGTCAATCAGACTGATGGGTCAAGGCAGATGCCCCAGTTGCTACATGTTTGGTAGTGATGGTCATTTCAATGCCTTTTGCTCAGAAGTGAAGGAAAATCAAAACAGAAAGCGAGAGATAAAGTACCAAAGAGTAGCAGAAATAGCAACAACAGCAATCCCGAGATGAATACTGGGTTTTGTTCCTGCTGCTGCTGATGGTGGTGGTGGTGGTGGTGTGCCTCTGTTGCTGTCGTTTTAAGGTACCACCAGTTTCAGCTCCGAAAAAAAGCCAAAGCAGAAGCAATTACAAAGGAAATATCGTCAGTACTACCAGTACCATGGGCCAATATGGTAGAGAAACGAAGAGAGACGGAGACTAAGAGCAGTAGTTTCAGTTCATAGTATAGTAGCAATAGAGAGGAGATGAAGATCGGAGAAAGGTGAGAAACTGTTGGGGGACTGTAAAAATCAAAAGAAAGATAAATAAAAAAAAAAGATAAGTTCCAGTTAAAGACATAAAGGACTGGGCAAACCATGTCAATTGTCATCGCGCACCTATTCCAACCCCACCCCACCCTACCCTCACTTATTAAATTTTGCTAATCCATCTCCAGCGAAATGTTATTTTGCGTGGTAGCATTTCTGCGACAATAAATTTTCTTTATACATTAAAAAATATTATACATGAAAAAGTACATTGCAAGAAATCCCATACGTTATAAAATAAATAGGGTTGTTTGGGGTCTCAACATGTAAACTAAACGGACTAATTCTGCTTTGTTTTTTAAATCAACGGAGGCAACCTAGAAAAATTACTAATTTTCCAATTACCCCACCGCGCTTACTCCACCTGCAGCCCCTATTATCTGGGGCCCAAGAGAATGGATCAGATAAATAACCCAAAAGAGAAAATTCGTGTTGACTAATAAAGACATATAAGAGGAATACTTCAAACCTAAAATTGATATTCTGTTCATCAGACCTGCCAACCTAAAAAAAAACATGAAAAAAGAGTGCCCCAAGACGGGGAGAAATTAGGCAAAATGGGGAGATTTTACATAATGAAAACTATACCCATTTTCACAAGAGAAGACATCTCTCACCCACCCCAAAGTGGGCAAGAGATCACCCCGTCGGACAGGAAGAGTTGATAGTTCTGATTCATGGAAACCACATGGAAACTAACAGTCTATCATCTAGAGCTAAGGTGATATTCAAAAGTTAATTTTAGATTGACCACGGTTTGGCTAAAAACAGTTTCAGAATTTCCACGTTGAAGGGAAAGATTGAAGTGAAGTGTGTTCAGAAAGGTGAAATAGGTTGGTGGGATTTTCTGAAATATTTAGTGCTGTTTCATACACTTACGTCACACTTCTAAATATCTTTACTATATATATTTATTGAGAACTCGGTGGTATTATGCTTCAGATGTGTGTGTGTGTGTGTTGCGCCTCCGTCATTTCTAACGACCAGCGTTCCAGTTGTTCGATCAATGGAACTGCCTGCTCGTGAAATTAACATGCAAGTGACTGAGCATTCCATAAACACATGCACTTATAAAGTAATTCCCAGAAAGATAAATTCAGTTTGACACAGTGTGTGATAAAGCTGGCTGTTAAAATTTACAGGTACAACACATTTTCTAGTTGAGTGGACTGGAGCAACGTAAAATAAAGTCTTGTTCAGCGAACTCACCATATTACGATTATGAGCCGAATACTCTAACCATTAAAGCACGCACCTTTACACTTAGATGTGGCGTGTATGTGTGCAAGTGTACATAAAGTATGTGCTATGTTTTCATTAATGTATATGTGAAGTATGCGTATTACCCTGACACTAATGTTTTGTTGTATACTTTCCTTTCCTAGATATTGATGAGTGCACCAGTAAAAGTGATGCGTGTACGCAGAAGTGCACCAATACGAAGGGATCTTTTGTGTGTTCCTGTATCAGAGGATACGAACTTGGAACCGACGATCGATCTTGCTACCGTAAGTATCAACAGTATTTATAATTATTCATAAATTGTTTATTCATTAATATGACGAGTATACACAGCTGTTTCATGTCGTGAATAAAATGCTAAACAAATGAAATGTATATTTCAGTGGCAGTGGGCTCACTCACTGATACCATCTCTTTCGAAACAAAATTGACAGATTGAGAAAAGAATTATATACACTTATTAATTTATAATTTTATTCTATCATGTTAATATTATATATTCTAGTACTATAAGGGCGTTGTGAAGGCGCGTAGCTTGGACACAAATAAAAAAAATGTACAATATTACGGATTCATTAGATGTATTAAAAAAACAAGATCTGTGCAACAAGGGAAATAACTCTAATTTATCTGTGATTATTTTTATTAGAGTAACTTCCCTTGGAATATTTTATAATTTGTTGCTGTACATAGGCTATCTAATGCATGTGATTGCGAAAAGGGGGACAATAAAAAAAGTATCGTGTGCACAAGGAAATGTGAATCTGTATTTTGTATAACTTATAGGCTGCTCTCTCGTTGTGACTAGCATGGATAAGTAGTTAGAAAGTTCGATTCGCTATAATTAGGCTCCAGTTTCGATCTCACTGTGTAGCATCTTGGGAAAGTGTATTTTACCATAGGCTCTGATCCACTTCAGTCATGTGAATGAAATTAAGTAAGCGGAAACTACGTGGAATCCCGCCGGGTGGATTGAACCTGTATATAAAGGGCTTCAAACTTAGATTAATTATACTGGTGGACAGGAAAGAACTTCGCCACAACCCAAGCCTTCGCCCATGACTGCTAGAGATGGAGGCAGTTGGTGCAACGTTCAACCCTGCAGTGTCACGACCCAGAAACGGGTTAAGGAACCATGATGATGATGATGATGTATGTGTGGAATACTTAGCCATATACTTTATAACTCTAGCCCACCTGTTAGATTGGGTTTGTAATTGAAACTGCTTGAATATTATATTTAAAATACAAGTGTATGAAGTGGTTAGGTCGTCGGGCTTACAATCGTGAGGACATTAATTCAATTCTTGGGCTGAGCTTTGCGTTGTGTTGTGTTCTTGAACAAGACACTTTATTTTACGTTGCTCTAGATTACTCAGCTGTAGAAATGAGTTGCAACGTCACCGGTGCCAAGCTGTATCAGCCATTGCCTTTCCCTTGGACAACATCGTTGGCATGGAAAGACAAGGTTGGTATGCATGAGTGACTGCTGGTTTTCCCCCAAACAACCTTGCTCAGGCTTGTGCCTCGGAGAGGAACTTTCTAGGTTCAAATCCCATGGTCCTTCGTGACCGAAGGGGATCTTTACCCTTTATGAAGCATACTTAAGGACTAAAAGTATAATACAAAATTGATTGTACCTATAATTTAAATGCCATACCTTTGTTACACAGATTTGACATGGAAATTATGTTAAGAGCAATATGTCTGGGAAATACTTGGCCATTTAGAATTGAAATTAATACGTACGTATTTCAGATGATGAAGCAACTGAATGCTCATGGCCGAAATCGATGGAGAATCCATAGATATATCAGATGAAATCTGTGTTTTATTTAAGGAGTGAAGGCGCGTGACTTAGTGGTTAGGTTGTTCCACACATGATCGTAAGTTCGATTCCTGGTAATACATACGTTCTGTCCTTGGGAGAGACACTTATTTCACATTGCTCTAGTTCACTCAGCTGGCAAAAATGAGTTGTACTTGTAATACAAAGAACCCACCATGTCACACACTATGCCATAATTAATTGTCTTTGGAACAACGTTAATGGTACACGTGTCTGTGGAATGCTCCTCCGCTACTTGCACGTTTATTTCATGAGCAGGGTGTGCTGTTTTTCGAACAACTGAAATACTCGTCGTCGTAACAGACGAAGGTCCAACAAGACTGCTCCCTAAGTCGGGTTTCTCTCATTGCTGCATACATGGTCGATGTCTTACCTTGATGTTAGCTGTAGCACACAAAGTGACTTGTATGAATATTTATATACGGAAAGGCAGTGAACTGACAGAGTCATTAGAGCATCGGAGAGAATGTCTTGCAGCATATATTTCATCTCTGTGCCCTAGGATCAACTTTGTTTCTTATTTGTTCGGGATCGATAAACAAAATACCAGTCTAGTACTGTGATCGATTCTTTTCTTCTCTCTCTCTCTCTCTCTCTCTATGTGTGTATATATATATATATATATATATATATAATATAGGAGAAAGTATGACCCCGACGGCAGAGTTCAAGCCGTTTCGACGGCTATTTCTGTCCAGAAATAGCCGTCGAAACGGTTTGAGCTCTGCCGTCGGGGTCATACTTTCTTCTATTACCCACTCTACTACCCTAAGTATTGAGTACTCTGGTGCGTTATGGTCCATCTGGTTCCTTACCACAACTCCTCCGTTATATATTGGGATAGTAACGACTAAGTGGCTGAGCATTTTACAGAATTATGTGTCCTTAATTTAGTACTCGTGTACAACTGATATTTTTCCAGTCAAGTTGATTAGACCACGTAAAATAAAGTGTCTTGCTGTAGAACACCGTACGCCGCCAAGAATCGAACTCCAGACCATACGAGTGTGAAGCGAACACCCTAACCACTAAGCCACATACATTCACACTTAATATAGATGAATACACAATCAGGCTTACACATATACGCACTCACAATATATTGTAATATATACTTATATTCAAGTATGTATATACTGTAGGTATAGAGTATATACATAACATGTGTGTTTCCGTAGGAAATGCATATACGCAGGCAGAAACTGTGTGGAAGCACATCGGATGGAGTATCAGACCTGTCAACTTTCCCCGTCGGATGGGGAGATCTCCACCCTCTCCCCCACTTTGGAGTGGGTGAGAGATGTCTTCACGTGTGAAAATGGGTATAGCTCTCATTATGTAAAATCTCCCCATTTTGCCTAATTTTGGGGGTCACTTTTTTCATGGTACTCCCCGTTTGGGTTTTTAGAGGTTGGCAGGTCTGGAGTATACTCATAATGCAAAGATCCATTTGTATCACTGTCACCCTCATTCGGCTTGGGGCTTACGTCAAGGTTCCACATGTCTATGGAATACTCAGCCACTTGCACATTAATTAACGAGTGTCGATGCTGGCATTGGGTCGTAGGTTCGATACCGCAGCGTGGCATCTTGGGCAAGTATCATTTACTCTATGTGGGTAAAATTGGGTAGACGGAAACTGGTTAGAGCAATTTTTCACGTTGAATCTCCCTGAGATTATACGTGTGTTCGGATTGTTAAGCGACTTGTACGTAAATTTCTCAAGTAGGTTGTCTCACCTTATAAACAATGAAGGTTCTGTCTGAGGCAGATACCTGTCTCTTTAAGCCATTACACATTAAACAGCCCAGGTACTATTCCTGGTCGTCATAGCTGTTACACTCAATGATCTCGGAAAGTGTATGAATGCCAGAATTCATAATCAACACACACACACACTCATATATATATATACACACACACACACACACACACATATATATATATATATATATATATATATATATATATATATATATATATATATACATGCATATATATATATACATGCATATATATATACGTACATGCATATATATATATACATATATATATATATATATATATATATATATATATATATATATATATATATATAGAAAGGATAAAAAGGACGATTGATTACTCCTTCGTTGCATTTATTGATAGGTGACGCGCGTTTCGCCACTGATCAGCTCAAGGTTCGATCTATATCGATCCTACCCGACTCAATAATCCGCAGCTCGACGGACCTTCTTAAAATGCTATATAGCATTTTAAGGTCCGTCGATGCTATATAGCATTTTAAGAAGGTCCGTCGAGCTGCGGATTATTGAGTCGGGTAGGATCGATATAGATCGAACCTTAAGCTGATCAGTGGCGAAACGCGCGTCACCTATCAATAAATGCAATGAAGGAATAATTAATCGTCCTTTTTATCCTTTCTATATATTACACTCTGTATAGCTCTACACCTCATCACAGAAGTGAACCTAAACATCGAGTGCTCTCACGCGTGAACCTGCAGTAACTCCTAGTTACACTCCCTGGATATATATATATATATATATATATATATATATATATATATATATATATATATATAGTGACGAAACATAAGTCAATTGCATGAACTCATAATCCTTTATTTACTGCTATATATATTTCGATGATAGCCATTGAATGGCTATGACCTCATCAGGCAGTTAGTCAGTTCTTAGATATGCCAGCTCTGTGTGTATAGTGTTGATGGTATCAGAGCCTTGGGACATATGTATATATATATATATATATATATATATATATATATATATATATATATATATGAGTGTGTGTGTGTGTTGATTATGAATTCTGGCATTCATACACTTTCCGAGATCATTGAGTGTAACAGCTATGACGACCAGGAATAGTACCTGGGCTGTTTAATGTGTAATGGCTTAAAGAGACAGGTATCTGCCTCAGACAGAACCTTCATTGTTTATAAGGTGAGACAACCTACTTGAGAAATTTACGTACAAGTCGCTTAACAATCCGAACACATATATATATATATATGCAATACACATACATATATATATATTTACATAATTTGCATATTGCCTGACATGTATATGCAAATATATGACAAAACCTCTCCTATTTTCTTCCACATGACATTAATAATGCATGGTTTTTATGAGGACCGGAAACCTGTTTAACGTAACAATAACACAGGCCCCTCTGTCCCACTCCATCTTTCTGCCTGAGTATAGTCATTTACCCCTTTCTCAGACACACATATACCTTGATCATCCTCTACCCACCACCCAACCACCCACTTCTCACCAATATCCTCAATATACCCTTTTCCTGCTTCCCTTTTCTATTTTCTAGCATAAGAAACATTTCTTTTTTTACCTTTGTTATTCTCTGGTCCACTATCGAATGCGTTTATTCCCACGATTTACATACATACATACATATATACATACATACATACATACATACAGTCAGACAGACAGACATATCTGACGGATCCTCCATCGGTTTCGACGATGAACCTCTAGTAATTCGATCAACTGAACGTCTAATTCGTTAATTGGAATTTGGAGTAGACAATTATCGGTTCCGCGTGTGAGAAAGTCTATTTTCTGATCACCTTCTGTATGGAGGCCTCGGAACTGGGACTGATGATGTGAAATTTTGCTCTGGGGCTGTGATATATGCAACGATTTCTAGACGTGAGCTGGTGTAGTCATTTTATTTTATTATTTGACATGTCTTTCTTCGGTCTTAGTCAAATTTAGACCAAGGTTGGACGTCGGGCACCTTGAATGTTGTCAAGTGCTCAATGTTCCTCTACTGACTGGACAATGTGGTCGATACAACTTCAACTCTTATGTTATAGAAGATAAGTAGTGGTCATAAGCAACGATAATAAAAGTTTTTCTGGGCGCCGGTGGTACAAAAAAGGAAGTATGATGGACACTACCGTAAGAACTGCCTGTGATTCTCAAACGGGAGACTCTTGACTCTCATAGAAGGAATTTCAAATCCCAGGGGAAGAATTTTAACCAAGGGAGGAATTAGGGAGGAATGTTAGTCAGGGAAAGAATCCAAACTGGAGAAAAATAATGTACCTAGTGTATATATTAAATGAAATATCTATATACCCAAATACAAGAACAATCATAAATTAAAAGTTCACCAAAAAGTAAGTGCTACTTCACACTTAATCCTGTTATTCTGGTTTTAAAAGCTTACTCGAGTGAAAACGTACTAAATCAGCGGTCACCAGCCAGTGGTTCACGAGCAAATGTTGGTAGTCCGCAGAGAAATTTTAATGTATTTATCTTTTTTTTTAAATGTCATATTAGTGGTCCGCGGGATTTAAAATTATGAATTTAGTGGTCTGTGTGGTCCGAAAGGTTGGCAACCGCTGTTCTAAATGACAATTCAAAATGGTAAGGAATTGAGGAAATTCGGGATTGCAAGGGGAGGAATGTGACCTCGGTCACTAAGAATCACTGAGCTGAGCACTCGTCAACTTCTAAATTGAAGAGGAATGTGATGATGAAGATGCCGATGCTCTCCTTGGGTAATGTTTCTGAAAGGTGTGTGGGAGTGACGAGTATGGCTTAGGTAAATGTGCCTGCTTTGAATATGGGCCTGTAGGTTATGCCTGGAGTTTAGTGAAGGGTATTAGCCGTTGGTACGACTGAATATGACACGACTGGGCTGTAAAACATTTTTAAACAAGCTTTTCAGAAATACGCCGTATCCTATTTCATTTCCATCTCATTGACTACAATAAAAGATGGTGTTACGCAGCAAAAGTGGCGGCGGCGGTGGTAGTAGTGGTGGCAATGACGGAGGTGTTGATGGTGGCGGTTATTTTTTACAAAAGACATTGTGGTATGTAATAACTGATAGATTGCCATAGGGGAGTGACACAATGAGACAAAGCTTTCACAGTCAAATGAATGTTTGTGTTCGGCAGACGATAATAACAAACAAACCAAAATAAAAATAACAAAATAATCAAAGTCTTTGACCCAGAAATAATATATATCAAAGAAATGAGATAGATTTGTTTTAGTGTATAAAACAGACAAACAAAACCCTTTACTTTAAACAATTTTATTGCAAACATTTAGAAATGATCGTCGTGAAGCTTTAATCCATCTAACTCTTTAGAACAAAATGGCTTTTCTCAGAAACGATTTTTTTTTCTGTTTCTTCCTTTGGCTGTCAACTATTTACTACTTCTCTTCCATAACAACCCTAAATCACTGTTCTTTTATCTATATTTCTCACGAGAGTTTTCTTTAGAAGAATCAATTGTAGCTACCTAGTACATACATACGTGTGTGTGTATATATATGTGTGTGTGTGTGTGTGTGGTTCTGAGTGTGTACAGAGACAGACAATGTATACGTGCATATTACGGACATGTGTGTACGTGTTTGTGTTCAAAAAGGGAAAATATATAGAAATGTCACATTTGAATTATCAAAGCTAAATGTTGATAAGAAATATTGCTTTTGGTGGTGCTGTAAAAATTTAGTGTAAGAGAAAATAGTTTCTATTAGTTTCTTGAGAGAACTTCAGTACAGCAACTTGCTTTCTTCTCACTTATTCCGCACCCATGGCCAGTACAGTCTTTTTGCTAACTAGGCAGAAACCTAGGGTACAGACCTCAAAGGAGCGCATTTTTTGAAGATTAAAGTATCAGAACTTTATAAAAATCTGTATAATATAAGGACAAGTGTTTCAATATGTCTCAGTCACAATAATGCCTCCCTCATCAGAGAATGTCACAATAATGCCTCCCTCATCAGAGAATGTCACAATAATATCTCATCCTGCGATTAATATATAAATCATATTTTAGAGAATAGGGTGAATATGGGAAAAAGTTGTAGGGCTATCTTAGGGCGCTAAGCATCGGTATGCCGGCCCTGTTCACACCTTAAATCATATTACCTTCCTTTTTTACTAGATGTGATACAAGCCAATGGGGGAGCTTGGGATTCTTTGACCATATGTCTACTTAGTCATGGTTTCCCTGTGGCTAGATAACAACAGCTAAATGCATTAGTACCAATAGTGGGTAGGTGGCTGACTGTGCGTGATTGTTAGAACTGTTAGAAATAGCTGTCATATTTCGTGCAAATGAGGAAAGAAATGATATATTATTTAATAAAATCCTACCTACTTCTAAAACAGCATGATGATCATGGATGCAATGCCTGTGGTCATAAGCCTGGCCGATTGGAGCTGATTTGTGGCTAAATAACAATAATTAGATGTGTTAGAAGCTGTGGACTAAATCTTTCTCAATAACGATATAGTTATGGGATGAGGAAAATTGCTTCGCAACTGTTTAGCTTCAGGTTCAATCCCACTGCGCGGCAACCAGGCACATGTTTTCTACTGTAATGGAAAGTTTGTTGGCGGAAACTGTGGAGCCCATCAGAGAGACTGTTTGAGATATTGGATGGTCGACATAATATGTCGCTTGGTTTGATACCCCACCACCCCACTACCACTACCACCACAGCTCTTAGGTACTTTTATTGCAAGTATTTGGGGCAGCTGTCCTGTCTGGATAATGTCAGAAGCACTGAAAGTGTGCTCATCTGATTAAGCCAATAAAAAAAAGAAAAATGACATTTTGCCGTCTTTAAAGTGGACAGATATTGTATTTGGGATACTCAAAGCTAGAACATTTCTAATCATTGGTCAGATTTTTGAGGGTTGACGTAGTGATAAGCTTCTGCTGCTACTACAGTCAACATGTGAATCTGTATGAGGTTACTCAATTTGCTAGAAATAGTAACCAAATCCACTCCAACGTCTTTTTGAAAAAGAATAATGGGACACATTGATTAATGACGTTCTACATAGGGCTGCCTAAAGATTCTAGCAGAGAGGGACAAATACAGAGAAATATTATATATATATATATATATATATATATATATATATATATATATATAGAGAGAGAGAGAGAGAGAGAGAGAGAGAGAGAGAGAGAGAGAGAGAGAGAGAGAGAGAGAGAGAGAGAGGTGGAGGGTAGCTACTCCAGAACAAACAAAGGGTTGCATTGTGTCTTTACACAAGTTGACAGGAAAATACAAGAGCCAGAAAAAGGGCAAATGACACTCGAAATATTAGAATAAATATGTCCTTATCCACTTTTGTTCTCTATCCTCCTTAAACCTAACACAAATATTGTTTAAGCTTCTAGAAATAGATAAACAATTCATTAATTCTTTTTTCCTCTTTAAATAAATCTGTATATAGATAGACAAACAGACGTTGATTGTAAAAAAGTAGAAGGTAGACTTGGCATTCCATTGATGTCACACTCTGAAAGCTATTGTACAAAGCTTCTCGCCGCCGCCTCATTGCAACTGTTCCCTTATCATTGTCGTCTTCCCCACCTCCATTTTCTTTGTATTATTATATTCCTCCCCTTTCCCTTTTTTTTTTTTTCTTATACTTGTTCTTCTCTTCCTTCGCTTACCTTTTTCTCTTTTTCATTGTCTCCTTCCTTTTCTTCTCTTTCTTTACTAATTATTATTCAATAGTTATGTTAGAGTTTATTTAATATAAGGAACACTGAAGGGATTTAGTGAATATTATTGGACCCCAGTACATTTTTTTTTTCCAAATCGATTTCTTTTTCTCGAACTACTATGTGTACAGAGCATAAACACGAGCATAAACACAAACATTAACACACACACACACACACTACACACAAGTACATATATATATACTGTATATATATATATAGGTAGAACACTGGAAGGTAATATCCGTAGTGGTAGAGCACTCAATCCATGGGACGAGTTAGGTAGAATTGGAAACAACAGTTAGTTCACCATACCGAGAACAATTGTTTCATATTAGCGGATCCTCAGCTGAGGATCCGCTAAGGTGAAACAATTGTTCTCGGTATGGTGAACTAACTGTTGTGTTTCCACTTATATATATATATATATATATATATATATATATATATATATATATATATATATATATATATATATATATATAGTCTCACATACGTAATCACATTGTTCAACTGGAAGCTATAGCAGGAGACTGCAGTGGGACTGAACCAGAAACTTTATAAATGCAAACGACCTCCTTAACCACACAGCTATGTGTGCGCCTAAATATATACAAGGTGTGTCAGAAAAGTAACAGGACTAACTATGCTGTGTGATTTAGGAGTGAGATATGGATTAGGGGGTTGCGTTACCCTGTGACGAATATACGGGGAGTATATGGCTGCGATCTCAGCTCTCTGCAGCCATTGTACATTTTTTCATGTGTTTTCGTTAACAGTTCCTCAATTGTGGGCCGCCAAGCGAATTGCACAGGCCTGAGGCTTCTGGTCCGGCCAGGGAAAACTATCAGAAGCACTCGGAATATTGCAGCAAGTGTATGGTAATGAGACGATGTCACGCTCATGTGTTTTTTTCGAGAGGCTAAAAAGGTTCGAAGAGGGACGCGAGGACGTGAAAGATGACCCCAGGAGTGGAAGGCCTTCAACGAGCAGGACTGAGGCCAACGTTGAGCGTGTGAGGCAAGTGGAGCGTGGCGATCATCGGCTAACTGTTCGACTGGTTGCAAGTGAACTAGGCATGAACTGCGACAGTGTTTGGAAGGTTACAACCGAAGATTTGGGCATGCGGAAGATCTCAAAGATGGTACTGAAGCTGCTGAAAGATTACCAGAAGGAGCGGCACATGCAGGTGTGACAAGACATTTTCGAGCGTCTTGAACTGAACCAGATTTGCTAGGGTAAGTCACTGGTGTCGAGTACGTGCCGAAGACCCAGCGCCAGAGCCTTCAGTGGATGAGTTCGGAGTCGCCGAGGCCGAAGAAAGCAAGACAAACTCACTATTCATCGCGTTCTTTGATGTGAGGGGTATCGTCCACATAAAGTTCTTGCCACAGGGCCAGACGATCAATTAGCATGTCTATAAAGAGATCCTACGGTGTTTGCTTCGTTCAGTGTGCGAGAAGAGTCAGGACAATTCGTGGCTGCTTCTCCACTACAACGCACCGGCTCACAACGCCCTGAGCTTCCGGCAGTTCCTGGCTGAGAAGAACATCACCGTGTTGGAGCAACCTCCCTGCTCACCCGACCTGGTTCCGTGTGACTTTTGCCATTTCGACAAGCTCAAGAGGCTCATCAAGCGACCCGTTTTCCGGGCGTGGAAGTCATCAAGAGAGCCGTCACAACAGCTTTCAATATATGTTGGCAAGAAATAATTATTGTGAAGGTGCGTGGTCTAGTGGTTAGGGTGTTCAATTCACGATCGTGAATTTGATTCCTGTCGGCGCCCTGCGTCCTTAAGAAAAACATTTATTTCACGTTTCTCCTGTCTACTCAGCTGGAAAAAATGAGTTGTATCTGTAATTCATAGGGCCATTGTCACATACTGTGTTGCACTAAAGCTCCCTGAGAATTACGCTAAGGTTACACGTGCCTATGAAATGCTCAGCCACTTCACATTAATTTCACGAGTAGGTTCTTCCATTGATCAATCAACTAGAACACACGTCGTCGGAACCGACGGAGGTCCATTGCACACACACAAGGGTCGGACGCCATGCTTTGACGCATAGAGTTACGGCCCTTGCCATTCTGAGTTCAATTCCCGCTGAGGTTAACTTTACCTTTCATCCTTACGGGGTCGATAACATAAAGTACCAGTAATGCATTCGGTAATTGATGGCCTTGTGCCAAAATTAGAAACAATTATTTGTTTTATGACGTGAGTGGAATATTATACTCCAGCAAGCACATCTGCTGCGGCTGTAGGTGTCTAGAGAAAAGATGATAATAAATGTTACCTTTGTTCGTAAAAGATGAGTCTGTTTGAGAGGTCAATGGGATGAAAGGGACAACAATAGACAAAGATCCATTTATGATATCAATATACATCTTCAGATGTATGAGTCGTGACATAGAATTCCATTTCTTTCCTAATCACTCCACAGAAATATGACAGTCCTTTCATTACAAAATCTTCATAGAACAGCTGAAATTATCACATCATCTCGTTGATCACTTTACAGTTGCTAACATCGCTTAACTCTTGTCAATACACAGTTACATCACAAGAGCCTTAACGAGGCAGCTCAGATCGTCACATCGTCTTTTTGGTCATTTTACAGTTGCTAACACAGCTCAACTCATGTCAATAGACAGTAACATATCAGAACCTTCACAGAGCGGCTCAGAGCGTTACATAGCTGCTCAAAGTATCACAGACCGGCTCAAAGCATCACATCAACTCGTTGAGCTCTCACAGTTGTTAAGATAGCTTAACGTTTATCAATAGACAGAAACATCACAAGCGACTTCACAGAGCGGCTCTGAACGTCACAGGGTGGTTCTGAGCGTAATAGAGATACTCAGAGTGACTCAAACGTTACATCATCTCCCTAATCACACGCATTTACTGACATAACTTAACTCTTGTCAATATTTAGACGTCTACGTCTACTACTCAAGATTGAGGGAGTAGGGGACAGTATCTTGCTTGCTATTGTAAATGTCACCCATATATTATGTTGATGGCAGTAGTGTGGGTACTAGTTAGAGGATAGCTTTATGTGTACAGTAAAGGAAAACGCGCGTGTGTGTGTGTGTGTGTGTGTGTGTGTGTGTGTGTGTGTGTGTGTGTGTGTGTGTGTGTGTGTGTGTGTGTGTGTGTGTGTGTGTGTGTGTGTGTGCATCTGTTTGTTTGGTTTGTTTGGTTTGTTTGGTTTGTTCTGGAGAAAGGGGATGTGCCTATGGCCCTCACAGGGCCTCTGAGACAGGTGAGATTGATACCCTTAACACTTCAATTGAGAATTTGCAAGGAAAATTATGTATATGGGGAAATTCTGGGGGATTAGTGACCGACGTTCTGAGGAAAGAGAACTGGACGTAATCATTTACTTTAATCAACCATAGTATTAGAATGATTACAAATATATGTTCTAATTGTCAGTTATTTTACTCTCAACAGTCGTAGTTTCTGTTCTAAAATACACTCTCCATCAATTACAGGTAGGGCCCATCTTATATTATAGTTTACATGGCCGAGTATTCCACAGTCGAGTGTACCATTAACATAACCCCCAGGCAGAATCAGTGTGGTATGGTTGATCTTTTACAATACAGATGCAATTCATCTTGTATTATAGAGTAATTTACTGAGTATTCTACAGACACGTGTACCATTAACGAATTCCCTAAGCGAAATCAGTATAACATAATGTGTGTGTGTGAGAGAGAGAGAGAGGCACGGTTAACCCTTTGAAGTACAAATACAGTCCATCTTGTATTATAGCACAAATAGTTGAGTATTCCGCAGACAATACATATATTATTTATGGAATATATCATGTAAATACAGTTTAATAGAAAAAGTTTAGATTGAGAAGAAAGAATGGAATGTAAAATAGGAAAATATAAAGAAAAAAAAACGAAAAAGGGAAGAAATGGCAAGGGCACTAGTGTCACAGAAAAATGGTGGGGGAGGGGGAGTGGATTCTGGGCCTAGGGCGCGGCGGTAATGGGGCTGCGCCTCGCGGACAAGACAGCGAAAGCATTCCCACAGACAATTGTATAGTTAATTTACTCCTTATTCAGAATCAGTAGGACATGTGTTCTTGGCCTTTCAGTTAACTGGTCTCACTTTAGATTCTAGAAAAATGTTTACCACCATATCATAGTTTATTTATGTGTAGGCTATTGTCCTATCCCGGAGAATAAATATATTTTACTCACTTTATGGGTCAGAGACAAGGTTTAAGTGCTGATTGGGTTAGTATTAACTTCATCGATCATTTATTTGTAAAGAAAGCTTAAAGAACTAGAAGCTAAATTTGATAATAGAAGGAAATAATTTATCAGTAAATAAATAGATTGATAAAAGAATAAAAGAGAAATTTGTCATCATCATCATTATCATCAACAACAACAAAAACAGCAGAATGTAACACGTTAGGGAGATTTTCTTACACTTAACTGTCGTTAGAGATAAACCTAAGCGGTGGGAGTTACCATGTGACCTACAAAAGCTTTACAAATACACTATATCATCGAGGTTGGGCGAGGTTATATGTTTGGTGGATTGACAAATGGCACCCATCCAAATTATAGAATATTACCTGGAGACGTAGTTATTGTGACTGTTGTAAAGTGCCGAGAGTCTTAAGAGGCTTTGTCTTCTCTTTTACCTGTTATATATATATATATATACACACATGCAGAGAGAGGGTGTGTGTGTGTGGTGCTAAGACCGGGGAGACCACTAATCATGGGAGTACTCAATGTATGGGGAGATGCAGAGTGGGTATAGAGATAAACCGCTTGGCGCGCTGCGGTCAGGATATTACATCTCTCTTTCTCTCTCTCTTTATATATATATATATGTGTGTGTGTGTGTGTGTAACCGTTTCATCGATTGAATAGAAAGTTGTTCAACTCATTCAACCATCGAAACTGTTTAAGCTTGATTGTGGTGTTTACACGTATTAAATATCTTCACACGAATTTCTTTAAATATGGAATACTAACCTGAAGAGTGACCTTTCTAGTCTTTAATTGGTAACATATTATCCACACACATGTGCGCGCGCACACTCACACGTGTTGTGAGAGGTATCTGAATCGATGATAAATCTACATAATTGTTTCTACTTTTGACACAAGGCCAGTAATTATTCCAGCACATTACTGGTACTTTATTCTATCGACTCCGTAAGGATGAAAGGCAAAGCTAACCCTGGCGGGATTTGAACTCAGACCGTAAAGGGCCGTAACTCTATGCTGCAAAGCATGGCGTCCAACTCTCTACTGACACTGCCAATACATAATTGTTTCTATTTTTGGCAAAAGGCCAGCAATTATATGGGGTCGATAAAATAAAATACCAGTAATACACTGGTATTACTGGTATTTTATTTTATCGACCCCGTAAGGATGAAAGGCAAAGTTAACCACGGCGGGATTTGAACTCAAGGAACATAATGTAATCTAAAGTTGATGTGGTGGTATATTGTTGTAAAGGGAACTAGTAAGGTGAAACCACGACCGGCGCCATTCTTCCATATAAAATGATTTCACCTTACAGTTTGACAAGCTGATAAACATAACACAAAGAAAATAACTAAGCCTGCATTTTCCACTATACAATCTACTCTCACCCAGGTCAAATTATGTGATCAGTGAGCACTATACGACGCTGCTCACGGCAAAGATACTTAAGTTAATCATACAAATTTGTAAAAAACAAAATAATAATAAATAAATAAATAAAAATATCGATTTTTTTTTTTCTAATAGGGTTCAATAATGCACCTAGTTAGCCTTAATAGTAGCGCCGGGTTTGATTGGGATATTATTGTGACATTCTTTGTTGAGGTGAGGCATTATTGTGACAGGGACATTGAGACACTTGTCCTTAGTTACCTCTGCTGAGACAAGAAAACCATGAATTCAAGGCCAAACCAACACCTGATTTTAAAAGGAAGCATTTCTGTGGCAAAGTTGTCAGGATGTGACGGATCACTGTTGGCTTAAAGTTTAAAGTTAGACAGATTGTCAGGTTGTTATCGTCGTTGTTGCTTTGACTCGAAACAACCTTGATTGAGCAGGTCTACGATCAAAAGCATTCCAGTCGTGACTAAGTTTATATTATCTAAAATGTTCTTACAGTTATTTTAAGATGGTAGAGCGTAAGGTAGAGTTAACTGTTACTATTACAAGGTCGATCTATCACATACTTGTTCATCGTCAGCTCAGCATGATGTCATAGCATCAAAATATCAAATATACAATATGCGTTTGACCTCCGTCGGTTTCGATGAGGAGTGTTCTAGCTGTTTGATCAAAAGAACAGCTTACTCTTGAGGTGGAATGGCTGTTGCAGCGGCTGTCGCTTTACATTGTCCGTGGGGCGTAGCCCCATTACCATCGAGCCCTAGGCCCAGAGCCCAATCATCCTCCTCCTCCTCCCAATTCTATGTGACACTAGCCCTTGCCATTCCCTCCCTTTTCGGTTTTTTTTTCTCTTTATATTTCCAATTTTACATTCCATTCTTCTCGATCTAAATTTTCTTTTTTTCTGTTTCTATTAAACTCGTGAAATTAACGTGAAGTAGCTGAGCGTGACACGGTGTGTGACTTACAAGTTCAGCTCATTTTTTCCCGCTAAGTGAACTGGAACAACATGAAATAAAGTGTCTTACTCGAGGATAAAACGTGCAGTTGGGAAACGAACTCACGACATTAGGATAATGAGTCGAACACCCCTAATAACTATGCCACGCGGCTTCACATGTAGCACATAAAATTAAATAAGTAAAAACAATCCAGTAGAAGTTATCAGCATAAATACTGCCAAAGTGATTGCTTTATCATTTGAAAGACTGAAGATAATGGGGCCTTGAACACAGACTGGAGATTTTGAACCTAGTGGAGCCCATCTTTCTCCAGGCCTAAACACAGCTGATTTCATCTATAGTAAAGGAGTGGGAGAGAAAGAGAAAGTGATAATCCTAGTATTGGACTGATACTTTATTTATCGACCTCGGAAGGATGAAAGGCAGAGGTATCCTACCATGGCGAAATTTAAACTCAGAGTGCAAGGAGCTGGAATATGTACCCTCACCCCACCCATCCTATCCGTCTCTTTGACAATTCCGCCAATCCACTGCTGTACCTTTGATTAGTATTTCTTTTTATCGACTTCGAAAGAGTGAAAGGCAAAGTTGACCTACCTCGGTGGAATTTGAACGCAGAACGCTGAGAGCCGGAACTAATACCGCCAAGCTTTGCATCTGACATTCTACTCTTGGGTCTCGAATAATCGTCCCTTCCTCCACTTATAAATTGCTTAGACTCTCCGCCTCTCCCCGCTGTTTAAATTTTGCTTAGCTATCTCCGCCGAAATTTTATTTTAATTAGTAGTATTCCTGCGACAATTAAATTTCTTTAAACATTAAAAATAAATGTACTTTACTAGAAATCCCATATATTATAAAATAAATAGGAGGGATCTCAAAAACATCAACAGAGACAACCTAGAAAAATTACCGATTTTCCATCCCCACCCCCACCCCCACCCGTTTGTTCCACCCCACCCTGTTATTTGGGACCCGAAAGTAATCATTGTATCAATTCGACAACGGAGACAACCAGTTAGTGTGAAATAACTCCTAGGTGGGGGTTAATAACAACGGCACACCTGCGAAAATATAATTGAACTGCTCATTGAAACTTTCCCAATGCTCTATTCTCTTTTATTCTCACACCGAGACAACACCTGGAAGTTCCGGCCTATTTTAGAAACTATTTAGAGTGCAGTCGGCTGAGATAGGAGAACAACACTTCACCTCTCCGTCACTTATCGTGCTATTCTATATTTTTACTGGTCATGTTGGGGGCACCCCTTGATTTAATCGATCAAATCGACCTCAGTACTTATTTTATCAATCTCTTTTTTTTTTTTTACTGAACCGTTAACTTACAAAACATAAACAGACACGCACACACACTCACGCGCACACACATACATACACATACGTACACACAAACACGCACGTGTGTATATATATATATATATATATATAAAATATTAAAAAAATAATGAATAAAACAATGAAACAGTTCCTTATATTAAACAAAAAAAGTTCATTATTTAACGATCGTTTCTAGGACATATATGTGTTAGAATTGGCATGCATATTCAAAAGATCTATGTACAAAATTATACAAACTATCAAAGAGAATATACATACCAACACATATATATGCTGTCTTCAGAAATAATGAAGTATATTTATTGATAATAACAACAATTCAAAATTACAGGTCTGTTTGGGAACAGATTTTAAATAGACCAATGAAATACATAATAAAAATTCATCAAGAAAATGCAGTTAGGTGTGTGTATATATGCAAGTAACTTCGTTCACAGATATGCATAAAAATGTATGTTCACATGCATACGCATGTCGAAAAAGTGTATGTAAATATAAAAATTCAGGGCTAATGTCTCTGTATGTTTATAATCCACAGACAAAATATACATACACATACATACATATATACATACATATATACACACATATACATACATTCATACACACACACGCATATATACATAAACACACACATACCCACGAACACACACACACATATATACACACACACACACACACACATACGTATATATTATTATTATAACTATATGGATATTGAGGCGCACACATAAACACGGCCACATACACTTACATCTAGATGCAGAATTAAAAGTAGGTAAGGGAGTAAGTAATTAAGGAGGGTGTCAGACTCAGCATATTTATAAAAATGTATCTATAAATTTAGAAATAAAAAGAAATATAATAAAAGAAATAAACAAGTAAAACATATACTCATACATATAAATACACACCGATATATATATATATATATATATATATATATATATATATATATATATATATATATATATATATATATATATACATATATATATATATATATATATATATATATATATATATATATATATATATATATATATATACATATACACATACACACACATATATATATACACACATACTCACAACACACATATATACATATATGTACACACACATACACACATACATACACATACATATATATATATACATATATATACATATATATATACACACATATATATATACACACATATATACACACACACACATACATATACGTATATATACATACACACACATACCCATGTATATATACACACAACCACACACTCACACACACTCAGACATACATAAATATAGAGACATACATACATATATATATATATATACATATATATATACATATATATATATATACACATATATGCATATACATATATATATATATATATATATATATAAAATAAATAAATACACAGTCAGACAATTATGCACATATATACACATACATACACACATCTCTACAAATACATATACATACACATACATACATACACATATATATACATATATATATATATATATATATATATATATATATATATATATATATATATATATATATATAATATATATACACTCATACACACTTATTTACATGCGCACATATGTATTTTTATACTCACATACAAACACACAAACATACATACATACTTACATACACATACATACATCCACGCTTACAAATACGAATAATTATAGGGGGGGGGAAAGGGGGATTAAAATTATTAGTGGGAAATAGTAAATATAGGTTTCAAGGAACATAGAATATTAATCTGCATTTAAATCATAATATGTGTTTACATAGTAGTGTCAGTATTAGGAAATGTAAGAAAGAAGGCTAAATTATGCATTTTAATATAAGTAGACTATTAATTATAGGTTAATTAAAGTAAAAATAGTTAATATATTAATTTCTAAGGTGTATACTACTTAGGTTTATAATATTTAAAGCGGAATTTTGAAGTTAAACAGTAGTAGAGTATTAATTATAGCATAACTAAATTAAAAATATTAACATGATGGTATCAATTTTAGGAAATGAATTTTGTAATAGGGAAAGCCAAATCAAGTATTTCATCGGTAGTAGAATATTAATTATAGGTTAACTAAATTAAAAATTATATATTAATTTCTATAGTATATGTTAATTAGGTTTATAATAATTAAAGCAAATTTTGTATTTTATCTATAGTAGAATATAATTATAGGTTAACTAAAATTAAAATTAATCTATATATTTATTTGTAAAGAATATATTAATTAGGTATATATTTAAAAGTTTTTCTCAGTTTATGATTACATGATATTCTGCAATCCATCTGTATTAGAATTTTAATTTTAAGCTAACTAAATTAAAATTATAGGTTAACTAAATTAAAATTAATTTATAAATTAATTTCTAAATTGTACATTAATTAGGTTTATAATATTAAAAAGTATTTCTCTGTTATTGATTACACGATATTTTGTTATATTTCATCTGTAAAGGAATTTTAATAAAAGGTTAAATAAACTAAAATTAATCTATAAATTAATTTCCAAAGTATATATTAATTATGTTAATAATATTTAAAAGTTTTTCACAGTTTATGATTAAACAATATTTTTTAAAAATTTCATCTGTAGTAGAATTTTAATTAAATTAAAATTATAGGTTAACTACATTTAAATTAATTTATATATTAATTTCTAAAATATATATTATTAATTAGATTTATAATATTTAAATGTTTTTCTCAGTTTATGATTACACGATATAATTAATTCCTGTCGCTTATTTAATAGGATATCCTTAGATTTCATTATTTCAAATAGTTCTTGGGAACACAATCTACATTCATTTCTATTATTTTGATAAGGGGTGGCTCTTTTGAGCACACTCTAGGTCATATCATATTCTATATTCTTATTTCTATAACTATTAATTTTTTCTGCTAGAGATGTTGTATTAGCCAGTGCGGCATTTTTAAAATTATGTTTGTGGGTATTAAACCTTACCTTAAAATTGTTAGAAGTAGCTCCTATATATGAGCAAATAGAATCTTTAGTTTTAACTTTACATTTATAAACTATGTTGTTAACAAGACAATTTCCTTTTAATGGGCAGTTTGCTTTGTTTCTACAGTTACAACCTTTCGTTAATTCTGTATTTGAGGAGATATTATGGTTAGTTTGATGTATTGGTGGTATACTTATGGGTTTTTTACATTTATATGCATTATAGGCACTTATATTTTGTTTTATGTTTTTGGTTGTTGAGTATGAGAATTTAACTGTTGATCTATTTAAGATTTGATGGTATTTGTGG
>OZ024743.1:62350515-62360515 GCA_964016885.1 Eledone cirrhosa
ATATATATATATACATACACACATACATACACACACACACACACACACACATACATTAATAACAATAATAATAATAATAATAATAATAATGATTTCATTTATTAGCCACAAGGGCCGACATGTAGGGGACAATACAAAGACAGGGACAGTGGGGGTTTACAATAAGGTCGAGTAAAAGTGCACAATGGCAAGACTAATTTAACAATGAAAATATAAAATATAAAATAAACTATGCAAAATATAACAAAATAAATTCCCCGATAGGGGGTGGACGACCCTGGGGTGATTCGGGTACCCCACCAATCCTGAACCACCCTGCGCTTCTAGGGCACCCAGGAGAGTACCCCTCTCCTCAAGTTAGCTAGCCTATAGGCGCATGGTCAGAGTAGGCCCATTCACACGAGCCATTCTTGCCACATTCACCCACCTTTTAGCAAATGTACTGGGGGGCAGCACTTCTCTCTCCACCCTCACCCTCCTTTCCAGGTGAAACTTGAAGAAGTTGATGAGGGATTGGCCGAAGAGAAAAGTGTCTGTCTTTAGTCCTTTCAACCTGGTCCACCATATAATCTCTTTCGCAACTGCCACCAGACAGAGGAAAATGTCCTGCTCTTCCTGACCTAAGGAAGGTGGCGGCTCGATCTTCACTATGGACTCGGCCGATAACTGGATTCGTTCCACACGCGACAGTAGCTGTTCGACATAACTCCACAAGTCAGTAATGCACGGACATTGGACAAGTGCGTGCAGAACGGTTTCGTCGTTCTGTGCGCATCTTGGGCAGGTCCGCCTGACAGCACTTCCGTGCCTGTAGAGTTTATCCCGAACCGGCAGTGCCCCCCGGTAGCACTGCCAAGCGAGGGATTTCTGGAAATTGTCCATCGTCCCCGGCTCAAAAGTCCTCCGGTACAGACTGGTCAGTTCGACTTCGTCGAGGCCCAAAGCTTCTCCGAGTGCGTCATCGCACTTGCCCACCACTAATCCTCTATAAAACTCGAGAGTGGAAGTTCCACTGATCGCATTGCCCGCTTGGTAGAGGGCAGTGAGTGCCTGGCAACATTCCAGGTGCCAGTCACCCAGTCTCGGTCTCTTCTTGACCCAGGACTGAAGCTCAGTCAAAGAAATGAGCTGCGGAAAGGCCCGTCTGATAAACGGCGACCACACCTGTTCACCATTGAGGCAGAATATCTGGAGATAATAATAATAATAACAATAATAATAACGACAACAACAATAATAATATACATATACATATATATATACACATACACGCACACACATAAGCATATCTATACACACACACACGATAGCAACTAACAGCGCTGCGATCGAATGTGGCTTTTTAGCCCAGCCAATGATCTAAAATGTCTTGCACAGAGTCAGCAACCAAAACATTTACTGGGAGTAGCTGGCTGTGGTTGGAGTTCATGTACTTTTGCATGTCGCTTGAGCCCTCCTGCTGATTTACATTCTCTACCACATGTTTGGCAAGCATGATGAGTAGCATCTCCAACAGCAGCCTGGTAGTCAACCACTGGTCTTACTTTATGACTGCGAAGATGACTTTCGAGTCCAGCTTTGCTTAGGCAGAGTCTCGCACAGACGCTGCATGTCAGCACCATAGGAGGACCCTCGCCATCTGGAAGTGTAACAGCAACGCCCTTCCTCACATCCCGCCTTACTTTCTCGTATGCGATTCGAGATGCCTCAAAGGCAACTTTTCCCTCATATACAGTCTTTCTCCATTTATTACGATCAGCAGCAATATTCTCCCAAGTATCAGCAGAGATGTTAGCGGCTTTCAGAGAGGCTTTCAAGGAATCCTTATACCTCTTTTTAGGTTTATGTGGCGGTCGTTTTCCTTTAACCAACTCTCCATAAAAGAGTTGTTTTGGTATTCTAGAATCCTTCATCCTGGCAACATCTACACTCTCTCTCCCCACCATCACATGTCATTACCCTATCTAGACTAAAGTCATCGACCTGTTGTCAAACTCTCTACTCTGTGTTGGATGTGTGTATATATATATATATATATGTATGTATATGTGTGTATATACATCACTCAGTCAAACGACCAGATTTCAACCCCAACATCTACAACAACAACACCGGCACTAATGTTTACAGCAACAACAGCTTCAGAATGAATTGAAATGAACATTTTACATACATACATACATACATACATACATACATACATACATACATACATACATACATACATACATACATACATACATACATACATACATATTGGTGCTACGGGTTATATACCAACCCGCTTGGACCAAAGTATGACTGAACTTGTATTTGCGGACAAAAAGCGCAGCTCCCTAATTCATAGTCTGCAAATGGCTGCGATAGCTGGCACCTTCAAAATTTGCAAAACATTCTTGCGATTCAAGGGATGACAATTTCTTTTCTTTTACAACCTTGCCACCAGGAAGGTGGCCGGTCAAAAAAATATACTCGAAATTAAGAGAAAGAGAAAACATACATACATACATACATACATACAAGAACAGGAGGGCGCTGGCTAGTTATGACGAGATAAAGTGATTAACTAAAATGATTGTTTCTACAAAAGAAACTTTATCGTGTGTTAATCGATACGGGTGGGTAGATGTTTTAATCGATACGGGTAGACAGATCAAAGAGAGAAAATCTACAACAGACATCTTTTAAAACTCCTCATTAAACCTACTGTATAGAATTTCTTTTGTGGCGAGTTACTTGATATGTTGTTTGCGCGTGGCTTGGAGTTTTGGGTGCTCGGCTCACGAAAAGACACATTGGATGATTTAGTCTTAGATATACAATGACAGACCTGTCAACTGCCTTTTGACTCATTTCTCCCCGTCTCCCTGATTTTGTGAAAATGGGTATTGTAGCTTTCATTATGTAAAATCTGCACATTTTGCCTCATTTCTCCACATTTTAGGGCACTTTTTTACATGGGACTCCCATTTTGGGGTTTTAATGGTTGACAGGTCAGCAAATATTTTAGAATTAGTCACGGGTCACAAATAATAGGAACGTTGGAATAAGCGCGGGAGATTGGAAAATTGGTAATTTTTCTAGGTTGTTTTCGTTGATTAAAAAAAAGCAGAATTACTTGTTTACTTTACATATTGAGACGCCAATCTATCCTATTTATTTTATAATGTATGGTATTTCTAGTAATGTACTTTTTTTGTCATGTATAAAGAAAATGAATTGTCGTAGGAATGCTGCGACTCTTAAAATGAAATTTTACTGGAGATTAGCAAAATTTAATAAGCTGGGAGGATCCGAAAATTAATAAGCGGTAGGGGTGGAGGGGGCAATATTCGAGACTCGAGAATACGTTTCAGTGGAATTATCAGCTACTTGCAGACCTGGCAACTCTCCCCGTCCGACGGGTAGATCTCCCAGCCACTTTGGGGTGGGTGAGAGATGTCATCTCTTATGAAAATGGGTATGGCTTTCATGTAAAATCTCCCCATTTTGCCTTATTTCTCCCCATTTTGGGGCACGTTTTTTCATGGTACTCTCCGTTTAGGGTTTTAGAGGTTGGCAGGACTGCATTTACACGTTGAATTCAGATGCAGGCTGTTCCGTTGATCGAACAACGGGAATACTTGTCGTCGGACCCGACGAGGTTCCATCACACGCGCACACAAGGGAGCCCTGATCGAGCAGAACTATGATCAAAGGCATTCCAGTTGTGATCATCACACCTTTTTGTATATCTTAGACTACATTGGGCTGTACGAAATTAGGGTTTCAAATATTTCACCACCCCTCCTCACATTTAAATTATTCACACCACTACAGCAAAAATAAATGGTGGGTCCCTGTGGAATTACCCTAGACATTAGCCTCGTCGGTCATATGAGTAATACGACAATGAGAGTGAGACTTGAGGGAATAAGATGGCTTTTCTAGCAGATCTAACAACCACATAGTAGCTTTCTCGTTGGTTTGTTGCAAGTTTAGTGTAAATCGTGAAGGTCAGAAAGGAATCTAGGTCGGCGTCAGATCTCGTCCAAACTAATTAAAATGAACATTGCTATGTCAGTGTATATATATATATATATATATATATGTGTGTGTGTGTGTGTAGGTGTATATATGTATGTATATATATATATATATATATATATATATATATATATATATATATATATTTATATAAATATATACATACACACACATATATATGTATGTATGTGTGTGTGTAATAAATGTAGGTATATATATATTATACATACATATATGCAAACACACACACGTACAAGTATATATGTCTGTGAGTATGTTGTAGTTTCTAAACTATCACCTGTCTTAGGTGTGCCTTGTTTGATACCGAACATTCCTTTCCCTCAAGTCCACTAAGTTTATTATAATTTTATTACTAATTAGTTTAGCTTCATAGATGTTCAGACGGCTAACTTGGCCGAGTGGTTAGGGAGTTGGATTATAATTGACGCAATCTTTGTACCGGCTCACTGTGTTAGAATCTCCTGGAGGTCAAATTTGTCTTCCATCTTTTCGAGTTTGATAGTCAAAATACCAGTCCCGTACTCGGGTTAATTCTTCTTCTGTCTCTCTATCATTGTAACTCTGTCTTTCTTTGGAGGGGGTCCGCCAAGTTCAAAATGGTTTCTCATATTGGTACAAGGCTAGCAATTTAGTGGCCAGTGCTGGATTTATTATTGTGGTTAGGTGTGCACAGGGTCCAGGAGGGTTGGAGGGCATCTACCTGCCAAAAAAATATTTTACGATGAATTTTTCAAATGTTTTAAAGTAAATTAACTAGCAAGGGGAGAAATTAGGCAAAATGGGGAGATGTTACATAATGAAAGCTATACCCATGTTCACAAGAGAAGACATCTCTCACCCACCCCAAAGTGGGTAGGAGATCTCCTCGTCGGACGGTGGAGGTGATAAGTCTGGTTATATATACATGCAAAAAAAATAAAGCAGCATTGGAAATGACTATAAATGACAGAAATGAGAGGGAAGGGAGGAGCAAGGACTACTAGACAAAGGAAGTAAAAATGGGGAGGGGGGAGAGTGACAGACTGTAGACCCAGGTAAGAGCAATGTTTCGGCTGCGTCCCACTGATAATGGCTAGCGAAACACTCTGTAACAGCTGACTTCCGCCGTCAAATCGGATCGATCGCAACCCGCCTGGGGAAAGAACTCCGCGAGGTGGGGTGGATGCTTATTTTTACCAGCTATTTTGACTGGTACAACTTGAAATAAACTGTCTTGCTCAAAACCAAGAAAAAAAATCACTATGTTTCAGATTCGTTCAAAAATGTAGTGTAATCAGCTATTTGTAACCTGATTTGCCAAGCTAGCTTTGATATGTATTGTTAAACATCCTGTAGGATGTCCAAAAACCACCCTCCTGTCTAAACAAACTTGATGGAGTGGGGGTGTAGTCGCTGACGACCCGACCTTACAACATGCTGCAATTGGTTGCGTTACCAGTCGCGTTCATATATATATATATATATGCGCAAATACATACATACATACGCATATAGAAACATATATACACAATATATGCATACATACATAGATTCTCACATACATACACACATTTGTATAGATTCATAGGTAAATACATACATCTTGCATACATAAATATATACGTATACAGATACATATATAAATATATTCACATATATATACATACCTGCATATATAGATACATACATACATACATACATACATACATACATACATACATACATACATACATACATACATACATACATATATAGGAGTGGAAACTCACCATTCGTCACATACCAAACTGACATAACTTGTTACGTAATTAAAAAGATGAAGCAGTACACATACGTTGTGTGTATGTGTATATGTATGGTTGTATGCTTATATATATATGTATATATATATATAAGAGAGAGAGAGTGGTGTTTTTAAGTGTGCGTATGTATGTGCATGTCTGTATATATGTGTGTTTGTATGTGTGTGTTTGTAATGGCCACTGAAACATGCATTCAGGGGCAGTTATCTATATTCCTTTACACACACTCTTAAAAAAACATAACACCCACATATGCACAAATGTAAGGGTCACGAATGACCGGCGGGGGATTAGCACCTAGAAAGTTCCCCGTCCAAGAATATTGATTATGGAAGACCAGCAGTCGTCCATACCGGTCTCCCATCTCCACGCCACCGAGGGAAAGGCTAAGGACGATACAACTTAGCACCAATGACGTCGCAATTCATTTCTACAGTTGAGTGAACTGGAGCAAAGTGACTTGCTCAAGAATACAACACCCGATCCTAGAATCGAACTCACAACTTCACGATTGCAAGACCAACGCTCTAACCACTAAGCCACGTGTAGTCACGTAGATACAAATGTACATACATGGACATACTAATGAATACACATATGCACAAACTAATTCACTGACACACACGTGCACACGTATATACACACTAATGCGCAGACACATACAGAAACACACTAATTTATACTCACGCAAACACACATGTAAACACTAATGCATACACACATGTAAACACTAATGCATACACACATTGTGGTTGAAGCTCTGTCGGTTCTTCCCAAAAGAGTTCCAGTTGATTTGATCAACCGAAGAGCCTGCTTAGGAAATTAACACCAAAGTGGCTGAGTATTCTACTAACACGTGGACGCTTAAAGTAGTTCTCAGCAAGATTCAGTGCGACACTGTGTGGCATAACTGGTCCTTTGTGTGGTCCTTTGACTGGCCCCTTGTGTGGCCTTTTGCCTGGCCCTTTGTACAAGTACAACTCATTTTTATCAGCTGAGTGACCGGAGGCGATGTGAACTAAACTCACATTTTTACGACTATGGAGGCACCTGGCCTAGTGGTAAGGGTGTTGGACTTACGATCACAATGTCCTGTGTTCGATTGGGTTGTGTGTTGTGTTCTTGGGCAAAACACCTCATTTTACATTGCTCCAGGTATACCCAGCTGAAAATGAGTACCAGCAATAGCTGGGGGTTTAACCCTGTGATGGACTGGAGTCCAGTTCAGAGGGGGAGTTTTGTACTCTCTGTCGCTTCACACCACAAAAACCGGGATACGCACCGGCCTGATGAGCTTCTGGGTTCGAGATAGACTTTAGACTTTACGTCCATGAGCTAAACGCCCTAACCTCTAAACCACCTGCCTTCACGCATACACACAGGGTCACGTAGATTTTTCTGAGGATTAAGGAACAGAGAAAACCTGAAGAGTTCAACTTTCATTTAAGAGATTACTGTGTGTGTTTGAGTTATTGTGCGTGTTTGTGATATCGTGTGTTACCTGACAATAGCCATACATACACATATATACACAGACACATATACATACACATATATACACAGACACATATACATACACATATATACACAGACATACACATACATACACATATACACAGACATACACATACATACACATATATACACAGACACATATACATACACATATATACACAGACACATATACATATACATATATACACAGACATACACATACATACACATATATACACAGACATACACATACATACACATATATACACAGACACATATACATACATACACATATATACACAGACACATATACCGTGTAGAATTAGGTAGACTGTACTTCAACTGAGTGGTAGTGGTAGTAGATGGAGGGTTAATATTGGGCTGGGGTATTGGTAGGAGTGGCTGTGAGACTTGTTGATATGATGGAGGTAATGGTGATAGAGGTGGTCGTGGTGGTGATCGACGTTTGAAAATTGCTATTGTCGTTTAGCCACTGGTCAAACAGACCTACGATCAGGGCCATTTCAGCTGTGTCCTTTCCTATATTTCTCAGAAATGGTGTATACCTCAGACCAAAGATTACAGTGACCAGCATATTCACCCTTCAGTTTAACGACGGTGAGGTGGGATTTGGCTGTTGTTTCTAGCAAGTTGTTCCTCGTTGTCTGCGGTCTAATGAGGAGAAAGACACTACAACTAACTCGTGGGGAGGCGCATGACTTAGTGGTTAAAGTGCTAGGCTTAAGATCGTAAGGTCAAGAGTTCGATTCCTAGACCACGTGCTGTGCTTTGTCCTTGAGCAAGAAACTATATTTCACATTTTTCCAATCTTTAACTACGTTAAAGGTGCACGTGTTTGTGAAATGCTAGCCACTTGCACGTTAATTTCCTGAGCAGTGCAAACAGTTGGAACGTGTTGTTGGAACCGACGGAGGTCCTACAACAACATGCGTGTTTGTGGGTGTTTGTATGCATGTCAATATGAGTGTGTGTCTATGCATCTGGCTGTGTATGTTTGCCTGTCTACATGTGAGTGATGTCTGTGATTGTCTTAGTGTGTGTGTTAGCAGGAGACAAACATCAAGACAAAACAGGTGTAACTACTACTACCACCACCACTATCACCACCGCCACCTTCACAACTATTACTACTACATTCAACGTGAGAAAGAAAATGTAAGGCCGCGGGGTTACCTTGAGAGACAAATAAAGAACCCCCACCCCACCCTACCACACACACACACACACACACACACTAAGCTTCTAAAGTGGGTGTGAGGAATGTTGTATCATATTATCATATCGTTTAGTTGAATGAGTAAACCAAGCTTTCCAGCCGTGACCACCCCTTGCAGTTTCATCCACTGTCCTACCACTATATCATCTAATGCAGCCTGGTCGTATCTCAAATGAAATACTCTCTATTTCATTTGATTATTCCTTCCATTACTATATTTCTAATGAATAAACATTGCCTATAATTTTCAAAGAATTTTGAAAATAATCAGTAATTTGGAGAGATTTGTAATATTATTAACTTTCTCGTTATTAAAATTGTTTGACGCATAGCATAAAAAAGGTTCCTAAATAAATATGTGTGCCTATAAATGGTCTGTATATGCTTATATAGCTACATATGTGTGAATATGTGTGAGTATGCATAATCTGTATGTGCATATATAGTTATATAATATTCCGTAAGTGTGAGATGTGTGTGTATATACAGGGTATGCATGTAAATATATAGTTTATGATAGGTTTTTAGATAAATATAAACAATTATAAATCAGGGGAAGTTTCAAGCAGTTTGTTATCAAACGGGTTTTAATGAAAATTATTAATTATTTCATTACTAAGATAGTAACATGACATATGTTTCTTATATAAAATTATGTTAGAAGATTGCGATTTAAATAGGAGGCCTTTAAAATGGGTAGTTTTGTTTCATAGAACCAGTCAGTTTTGGCCGGGTTAATAATAGTAGTGTGTGATTTGAGTGGTATTTGACTGCTATTACTAGCAGCTAGAACAAACTTCTTCGTGGTCTGTTGGTGTTGTTGTTTAGCCTCGATCAGCCCTGATCCAGTGGAACTATGATCAAAGTGCTGGTGGTGGTGCTGGTGCTGGTGGTGGTGGTGTACAGTTTGTAGCTGTTGTTATTGTTGTGAAGTTGGCGTTATATATCCGCCGAGGTTAACTTTGCCTTTCACCCTTACGGGGTCGATAAAATAAAGTACCAGTAATGCACTGGTAATTGCTGGCCTTGTGCCTAAAGTAGAAACAGTTATATATATATATATGTGTGTGTGTGTGTGTGTGTGTGTGTGTGTGTGTGTGTGTGTGTGTGTCCAGGGAGTATAACGTGGTCATTACAACAGCAGAGGTCCGACTAGCTTTTGATTCCAGAGTCGAGCCAGATCGATACAGATCGAACCTTGAGCTGATCAATAGCGAAACGCGCGTCATCAATCAATAAACGTAATGAAGGCTTAAGAAATCCTCTTTGTATTATTATTATTATTATACATGTGTATATATATATATATATATATATATAGTATATATATATATATATATATATATATATATATATATATATAGTATATATATATATATATATATATATATATAGTATATATATATATATATATAGTATATATATATATATATATATAGTA